>OX377620.1:37632352-37814852 GCA_947397865.1 Polietes domitor
GATATTTTTATACCCTCCACCTCCAGGATGGGGGTATATTCACTTTGTCATTCCGTTTGTAACACCTTGAAATATTCAACGGAGACCCCATAAAGTATATATATTCTGGCTCGTGGTAAAATTCTAAGACGTTATAGCCATGTCCGTCTGTCCGTCTGTCTGTTGAAAGCACGATAGCGGCCGAACGAAATGAGCTAGGAGGTTCAAATTTTTCCTAAATGTGTCTTATGGTTGTAGATCGGTTGGGATTGAAAGTGGACGAAATCGGCCCAGAGGGAAAATTTTTCCCTCACAAGGACTGAAAATACCCCTAATATTTAGAGTATTTCAGCATGTTTTTTGAACATATTAGCTTGTATTTAGTTGATATTTGCAATGCTCATTCCCTCTATAGCATAAAAGGGCACTATAGAGTGATTTTTATTTGTAGGGGGCGAAATGGGACTAAAAGGGATAAAAATGGTACCTATCAAACGACAACAGATAGAAACACGAAATTTGGCGTGTACATTCCTCTAATAGAGTAGATACATAATATAAAAGTATTTTTTCTAAATTCGTACTTTTAAGGGATTAAATGGGGATAGAGGGATGAAAATAGTACCAACCTAACGGCTGCATCTAGAATAATGAAATTCGATTTATACATTCCTCTGATTGCGTAGACACGTAAAATAAAAGAACTTTCAAAAATTCGTCCTTTTTGGGGTTCAAATGGAAAAAGGGGATAAAAATAGTACCTACCAAATGACAGCAGCTAGAATCATGAAATTCGGAGTATACATTCCTCTGACTGTGTAGACAAGAAAAATAAAACGTTTTTTTCAAATTCGTACTTTCAATGGATACAATGGCTACAGGGGATAGAAATAGTACCAACTAAACGAATACAGCTAGAATGATGAAATTCAGTGAGTACGTCCCTCTAATTGTGTAGATACGTAAAATAAAGAGAGTACTCTTGAGGGGGCAAAATTGGAAAAAGGGGATAAAAATGGTACAAACAAAATAGCCGCTGATAGAATCATGGAATTCGGTGTATACATTCCTCTGACTGCATAGCCATGTAAAATATTTTTTCCTGCGTACGTGAGAGAAAAGGTATTTTCAAAATAAAAATATAGTAGCTGAAAATACGCTCTCTATCCCCCAATATTTAAGGTATTTATGATTGCTCCCTTATATTTACTTTATGAATTGAAGTGTTATATCCATTATATATATAGTATACAAATATTGGTAGCCTTGGCTTATTAATTAAATTTCTTATTTTCATACCGTTAAAATTTGTTGCGGACATTCCTCTTGTAGCTTGGAAGCGCCACAAAGAAAATAAAAGTTTTAGCTTGCGAAATGGGACAAAAAGGGATAAAATATGGTACCAATGATACGACAACAGCTAGAATCATGAAATTCGGTGTGTGCATCCCTCTAATTGCATAGACACGTAAAATAGCGGGATTTTTCGAAATTCGTACTTTTAAGGGATATAATTAAAAAGAGGGATACAAATGGAATCTACCAAACCGCTGAAGTTGAAATCATGAAATTCGGTGTATACATTCTGACTATGAAGACTCGAAAAAAGGTTTTTTTTCGAAATTTGTACAATTGGGCGGAGAATGGGGATATCTTTAAAATTTATACTTTTCTTATCACTTTGGGTGTATCTGGAAATGCTTCCTTCTAATGGCGACTGACAATGCATTTTCACAATTTCAGCATTTTATTTATATATAGTAGTCGATTTTAAACAGTGCGCATAAGTATACATTATAGTTTGAAATAGTAATGAAATATAGTAATGTGCATATCACAATTTTCGTAATATGGTTCTGCACTTCTATGTCGACATCCTTTAATCTGCTAGTAATACTGTGGAATGCACTCCGTGGTGGAGGGTATATAAGATTCGGCCCGGCCGAACTTAACGCCTTCTTACTTGTTTGAACTACGTCTGTTAGGAATATTTATGAACATTCTGTTCTGATAAAACCTGAATCAGGACATCAATGTTCATCATAGTAAGGTGACTCTTCAAAGAAGGTAACTTAATAAGATTAAGCCTAAATTCATATGAACACCCGGAGACCCAGTTGGATCCATTGTAAAGAGTGATTTTTTTGAGGTTAGGATTTTCATGCATTAGTATTTGACAGATCACGTGGGATTTCAGACATGGTGTCAAAGAGAAAGATGCTCAGTATGCTTTGACATTTCATCATGAATCGTCTTACAAACGAACAACGCTTGCAAATTATTGAATTTTATTATCAAAATGCGTGCTCTGTTAAGAAAGTTCATTGCGCGCTTCCATTTTATGGTCAGTTTAAAATTAAATTTCGCACCAAATTTACATTGTTGGACATTAAACCACCAACACGCTTACGTAGAGTGCGAACTGAAGAAAATATCGCAGCTGTATCGGCCAGTGTTAATGATGACCACCAATTTTCGATTCGTCGCCGTTCGCACCAATTGGGTCTCTGTTACTCAAAAACGTGGAAATGCCAAAATTGGACTAAGCGGATGGACCACCTAAGACGCAGCCGCGGTCAACATTTAAATGAAATTATCTTCAAAAAGTAAATGTCATGGACCAATCTAACGTTTCAAATAAAGAACCGATGAGATTTTGCAAATTTTATGCGTTTTTTTTTAAAAAAAAGTTATCAAGCTCTTAAAAAATCACCCTTTACATATCCTTTGAAGTATAAGGTTAGAGGAGAGTGATAGGAAGTGGTGAAATGGGGAAGGAGTAAGAGGTGGTTGGAGATGTATAAGGGAGAGATGAGGAGTGAGGAGGAGCTTATGATTGAGGGTATATTATGATGGAGTAGAAGCCGATCAAACTTTGTGGTAGGAGTTAGAACTCCGTCAAATCTCGGCGGCGTGGTTGACGTCAATGTGAGCCGATCAGATCGGTGGCGGCGCGGCTCGTGCAGGAACATGCGGCTGCGGCGGCTTGTATCTCTGACGTGGTGGCGAAGTCGATTGGCCGCCAAGATCATGAGATTTGACAAGAAAATGTGTACGTCGATAAGCCAGCAACAATTCAAGAGTTAAAAGATGAGATAATTCGGCACATTAACGGCATAGAACCTCAATTATGCCTCAGCGTCATCGAAAATTTGGACCATCGGTAGAAGGTACTTGAAGGCGTAGGTTCCTAAGGGGCGAGTCAAAGACTGCACCATTCCTGTGGCTCTGTTCTACAAGAACTACAGCATACAAGGCTCCAAACTTGATTGTAGGTTGGAGTTTGAAATACACTGCAAGGAACTGGAAGTTATCCTGGCTTGTAGGCCACCCTACAGCGTATACCAAGTTGTGGCTATTAGATAAGTTACGGAGGGGTTGCTTCAAAATGTTACGACGAACATCTACTCGGTTAGTCAGGCTGCCATCAGATCCTTGGACTTCGAGGCCCTAAATTCAATAACATCGCAAGACTGTTGAGCATATCTTCAGGAGATGAGAAAGCAGTTCGATATTCACCTTATTTGGGCATATGGACTTCACGGGGAACTGTAAAGCTTTCCAACTTGACAGCTTAGGAACGACACTACAAGTTACACAGGAACTTGCTTGCATAGGTACACCCCTGCTACAAAGTTTCAAAGAAACCGGAAATTGTGATGTCAAAGAAGTTTTCAGTTTGTCATGGAATGATCGCTATAGGAATTAAATATATTTTATACCATGTGAGCTGCACTCTTATTTTCATTACTACCCAGCAAAAAAACCTAGATTTTGGAAGCAGTGCACCCGTTGTAGAGCTACTGGGGTAAGTAAGCACCGCTGAAATTCTACATGACTCGGGGACAATAGAGTCATGGAGAGACCGACAATTCGAATAGAACTGAATCTCTGCATGCTTCGGTTGCAATTAGGGTTTGCATTTTCCCGTACTTTTTATATCCCGGGACACGGGAATTATTTTTTCAATTTCCCGGGATCCCGGGACAGCACGGGAAATCGTCAACATACTGTTTACCATGAGTTAAGCTTATTTTTTCCAATGAAACATTCAGATTTTATTAAAGTAAAATAAATATATATTTCACAAGGAACCAGTTACAGAATTCATATAATAATAAAGCGCAATGTGAGATCAATTCAAACATCTTTTCAATTTTCAAAAGATCAGATATTTCTTATTTTATTGGAAAATGTGGATGCGACGGAGAACGATCTTTCACATTAATAGTGAGTAGAGCATTAAATGAAATGTTTGATCTTTGTCCTTTCGCTTCGAAAACTTTAAATTCTTTATTTTTGGCGTTCGGATACACGCCCAAAATCTATTTTTCCCGGTTTTTAATTTTTTCATATGGAGCTTGACAGGAAAAAATCCGAAAAATTGGATTTTGAGTCTACATCCGAACGCAGCTTAAAATTATTTTGTCATCCAACTGCAATATTTGACATATTAAAAGCTATGTGATCTAAATTTTTATACAAAATTTGTAATTTTATTGTGGAAATGTTGGACAAAATAAGAAATATGTAAAATTTTCTACTGATTTCCCGCGGGATTCCCCGGGGAAACAAAGTAACAAACATATCCATACACCCTCGTCGTGCTTTTAACAAGCAAATGACGAACATCATGAACAGTGTTCCATGTTCCAATCCCGGCCGAAGCATTTTATATTTAAACTAAACGTGTGATTACTGGATCCCAGTAATTGCTCTAATTCGGGTCATCCCAGACAGAAATCAGTGCTTAATCTGCAGGTTAGTAAGCGAGAGATACTGCAAATCTCTCTTTCTAACCTTTTGAAAACGGAGCATGAGTTTTTGTTGGGTATATAAGTATTCTGGTGAGAATTTGTATGTGGTTTTCAATATCTTTTCAGGATTTTTTATCGCTTAAAAATTATTTGTCAGTTGAGAACTGGCCACAGTTAACATAAAGTATGTTGTGGTGGTCTCACATAAACACCAACCAGTGGTATATACATACATGGTGTGAAAACATTGCTGTTATCACACCAACCAACCAACCAAACACCACCAGACACTATCGAATGGAATGAGTCCGTCCACATAAATGCGATAACGCTGAGGCACGCGCAAGGAAAGGTTAAATGTTCTGTTCAAGTGAGCCTTCAGACTCTTTGTCTGTCACACAGCCAACCAGCCAGCCAACCAGGCCAGCCAGCCTGTAGAATAATAGCAAAAGTCAGATAAACTTATTACGATTCAGTTAAAATCAATAAACGAGACATCGTTTGTTTTTATTGACTTCACGTCCACACAAAGATTTGTAAATATTTATTCATTTATTTACTTATTTATTTATTGGTTATTATTTATGTGTGTGTATCAGTGTTTTCCACATTACGAGCCATCGCTGTGCAGTTTGTAGTGCCTGCCTATTGCTTTAAGTTGATTGAAATATGTGACTGACAACGCGACTTCGTCTAATAAATTCTACTACATATTTGTCACTTGAACATAAATATGGATGTCAGTTTTATTGGCCCATAAATAATTTAACAGTCAATCGGGCAAAATGTGTAATTTGTAATTTTTTGCCCCACCACTCGAGCACTCATAGGAAACCAGTTAATTATGAGTTGTAACCTAGTTCTTGCTTTCTGTGTTTTTTTAATAATGGAGCATTTGAGTATCAAGTGGATAGTGCTACAAAGAGATCTCGTAGGAAAATTAGTAAGCAGATGGCTATGTCTATATCATGAGCAGCCAAAACTATATGTTATTAACAATATGCAGCAAAATACAAAAAAATTAAGCATACCTTTTGTTGCAATTGTTTTTCTTCTCCTTCGGCAGATAATTGTAGCTATTAGCAATTTTTATCCTTTTTATACCCTTATAATATAAAAATGTTTTATATTGTAAATGAAACGAATGTAGGTTTGATTCTTTGAGCGTTGCTCGTTTATTCAAGACTCACTTAAGACTGATTTCTTAATATCTGACTTAAAGATTCTATGGTGAAGCAAGCGAGCATTTGTGCTGGGTCAGCAGTGTACCACAAAGAATCATTTTTGAACAAAGGGCACTGATTCCCAACACAATCACAATCTGGGCATTGGAGAGTGTAACAAGACTCCACAGTAATGTGGACACACACGACGCCAATGCCCAAATGTAAACACATTTGTATTACAGAATCGGAGTGCACTACAGTATGCAAGTACTCGCTACACCTCCCTTTTCAAAAAGAATGATCTTATATTGTTTTAGTAAATTACATGAAAGATCATTCGTACAAAATTTGACTAATATTTATATACTACAATCATAATATAATTAAAATATTGTATTCCTTACGACTATCTGCCCTTCGCAGAAAATGAATAATATGATTGTTTGATAATATCCTAAGAACATGTACATATGTGCATTTTTTATTTTAATTGTCAATGACTTAATATTTATTACAAATAAAGAATTTTTATTTATTTATTTTTATTTTTTTATATATGACGACACTTTGTCCTTTGTAAAATGCACTCTACCATATTTACTGTAGTCGCTTGTATCAAGCGCTTCAAATATCCTTGGTGTTGCCAATGTCTGTTTAATTCTCTTTTGTTTGGGGGTCTCTATTCGAACACTGTTTTATATTGTGTACTCTATTACTCATATAATCTCTATTTGTATCATTATATTTATCTCTCTTTTGGTAATAATTGAATTTGTTAGTATTTCTTCTTCTTTTTATATCACTATAATCACGAACAGACAAAAAATGTAAATTTCTACTAGGATTACCGTATGTCTCTGTACTACTATTTAAAAAATTATCGCACGGACAGCTGTCTGAGTTGCATATTTAGATGTTAAAGCAAGGGATTTAGTTAAATCCACAATTTCATCGGCGTAAACATTCGCTGGTTTATTATTCTGCCTTAAATTCATCAATTTTTCCAGAAACTAGTTCTACGGACTCCTCTCTAATGCTGGTTTTTCAATTTATTAACTATATCTGAAAGAGTGGACTCTGTTGAAATCAAGTTTCTCACAGTTCCCTTTAATTTTGTTTTTACTAATTGGACTGCCACATTGTTATTAGTTTCCTTTATTGAGTCCACCAGTAAAATTGAATCAATAAAGCTTTGGAGGTTTTCACTCCCGCCATCGAAGTCTGAAATCAGATCTGAAGCTAAATTTAAAAAATCAATTACTGTGAGAGACATTTTAATTTACCGCGAATGTCGTTCAGTATTTTTATTTTAAAAATATTTCAATATTGTGATATAGCAATACAACTTTTAAGTCTTGATCTAACTACTACCAGATACTTTTACAATCTTAGCAAATAAATGATTTAATTCAGTTTTCACTATAATAGTAGTGGAGTGAGACTTAAATTCTATAATTTATATATCCTGATTCATTGACGATGGATTTGTATCCATACATATTTTTTAAATTTCTTTATTAGAATTCCTTTATTATTTAAGTTTTCCCTCGATAGTTGCATATTATTTTCTGAGTTAGTTTGCAAAACTATTTCTTGTATTTTTTCATAAATCAAATTAAAATTATTACTTTTCAATTTAAATTATACTTTTTTTCAACGTATTGACACATTCTAAATTTCAATTTTTTAGATATTTTTCTCTTATGTTTATTATAATATTCTGTGGTAAATTCCACTCTACATATTTACTTATTTGTCTATGAAGCTGCTGTTCTTGTTGTACTTCTTCTTGATCAGCTTTCTTATTAGTGCTCGGTCTGGTCATATTAGGCATCATCACCATCATCTGGAGGATAATGCGTGTTTGTGTTTTGAACTTTAAGTCTTTTCATGCCCATTTGTTTTAATTTCAATTTGTTTTTCATTTTAATATTGGCATGTTTATAATTTTTTAGACAGTAATTTCTGTATTTTTAGTTTCTGATTGTTTTCATCGTTTGCGATTTTTTTTTCATTTTGCCTATTTAAACATTTATAGACATAAACTTTGCAATTTTTGTTGTTGATTGTTTTTTGTAATGATTCAATTTTACAATCATTTCTTTGTGTTCGTATCAGTTTTTAGTCACATGAGGTTTTATCGCTTTAAAGTTCACTTTGAATTTTTTATGCCGCTGTCCTGATGGCATCCATCATGACCATGGCAGGATCCCCATATAGTATAAAAATGTACACTACAGTATGCAAGTACTCGCTACACCCTCACTCTACAGAGTATACAGAAACAAGTGTAACACATCGAATCGAGGCTCGCGAAAAAATCTTATTTAAATATTTTTATATATAAACAATGTTTAGTTTTCTATAATTTTAACAACTTAAAATTTTTTACTTAAAAGAATAAAAATTATTGCTTTATTAATGCAATTCAAATATTTCTTTTTAATTAATTATTAATACAAGATAATATCATTAAAATTAAATGTATTTAATTCTAATTTAATTTAATATTAATTTGTGTTATATATTAATTCATACTAAATAAATATTTTGTTAAGTTTAAGTTCTTCTTATTATTTATTATTTAGTTATGTTTAAAACAGAAATTAGAACTAGTGAAAAAGTGGTTCCTTTGCAACACTTTAAAATAACTTTTAAGTCTTGCAAAATAAAGGACGTCCCTCCTATGACAACTCCATGTGAAATTCATGGGTGAAGATCCCCATTTTCACTACTTTCGAATCACAAGATTAACATTTCACTTCTTGGGGTACTGGGTATGAAGTCATAATGGATTTCAGGATAGAGACAAATGTGTGGAAGGTACAAGAAAGGGCGTGGCTAAAGCGTAAATAATTTTTATGTTTAAAGTGATTATAAAAGCATTTACAAAGATCAAATTGCAAATGATTTTGACTATCCGTATGTATGATATGTCGGTTTTATTGTAACCAAAGTTTATGCCACCTTGTGTGGGAGGTACCAGAAGGGGTGTGGCAATATCGCCCATATTCCATAAAAACATTGCCAAATCTCAAATTTCACAGTATTCCGATCATTCGCATATAAGTTATATCGCCTTTAATTTTAAGTAGGTTAGGGTGATTTGTGTGGGAGGTACTAGAAGGGGCGTGGAAAAAACGTCATATTTAGTACACTTAAAGTGATTATAAACAATTTAAGAAATACAAAAATATAGCTGATTCCAAATATACGTGTGGAAGTTATATGGGTTTTAATTTATCATTGGAATATGGACTATTTGTGTGGAGGTACCAGAAGGGGAGTGGCAATTTCGCCCATCTTCGAACTTAAACTAAGTATGGGAAAAATATTACCATTTGCAAACTTTGAATTGTTTCCGTAGATACTTTCAAGAGTTATACACCAGCCAGCCAGACGGACAGACATGACTCAAACAACTTAAAAAGTCGTGAAACGGATTTGGTCCAAAAAAGAAGTTATTCTCCAAGACCACCAACAAATGTTCTCTGATGCAAATTTTGGATGCTTATCCAACAATCCATGCTGAAGAAGCAGACCTCTCGCATAGGGACATTCCAGCTTAGCAGATTAGGAACGACACAGTCAGAAAGCATACTATAGCGTAAGCAGAAAGAAAAGGCCTAGCCAAAGTATGATACTACCAACACTTCTTCACTTGCTACGCTGAAAGGTCAACCGACATTTTTCGGAGCTGTGGGGACGAGGAGGAGATTGAAAGCGGGGAACATCTCCTCAATCTCCGGCATTGGGACATCTACGGCGAGCTAACCAGATTAGAAACGAACTTGGAAGTTCCACGAAAATACCAAGCTACAACTCGGGCATAAAACACAGACACTAGTGAATAGCGGATGAGTAAAAAAGTATGATATGACGATGTTCAGCTACATTCGTTCACTAGAAAGATTTCTTTTATTTACGCACTCACTGCATTATATGAACACTTGCCCAGAGGCTGGACATCGAGTCAGACGACATTTGTAGGATCTATGAGGGCGAGATTGAGAGTCTCTGTCCGGCTATGAACAGAAGTGATTAGCATTCAGATTTATTTTGCCAGTAAAGATGTCGGCAAGATAAAGTTAGAGAATCGTTCAGATTGATACCGGTAAGAGACACTGGTACCCCGCCTGACTTTATTGAGTCAGAGGTTTATTTTCTGATTGCCACCACAACATAACCTATCTATGCTATGCTATGCTATGCTATGAAGAATCTGAATGACATGGATTTGGAGGACATATTATTCCAATAATATAGGTATACTCGGTGCTATATTCATACACAACCTCGATCGAGCTAATTTCTAGTGGAAAAACTGAGGTACTTGTGAAATACCCAGACAAACCTGAATATAACAAAAAAAATCAATATAAGAACCCTTATCAACCTAAATAGAAGGAAGGCATTAAGAGTGATAGCAGTACTGACTGACAGGTCATTGGCCAATAGAAAACCATTGGTGGCGATTGAAGCTACAATTCGTCAATCGATCAATGCTGAAACACTGCATATATGCCCTCACAAAACAATTACTACACGACATTGACAATACATCGGAAAACCTTTCTGGGTGGATATAACAGATCTCTCGCAAATCTCGACATAAATAAATCTCCGCGTCCGGATGTCATTTCAGCTCTTCTACGTTTGCCCGTCCACTTCGCAACCTTTTCAACCTTGCATATCGAGCAGGGTTCTTTTCAGCGCATTGGAAGATGGCGAATATACAGCCCATACCCAAAAAAAGGTGAGGCTAATAACCCTGCTAACTACCGCCCGATTGCAATTTGCTCTGCGCTCTCGAAGGTTATGGAGAGTATGGTTAACCACCATCTTGTGAGGTATTTAGAGACGAATAACTTTGTTAATGATCGATCCATCCATCCACCAGATTGCTGAGAGTAAGGTTGTGTCTCCAAGGTCTTTGATAGAGTATGGCACGGCGCGCTGTGGAATATTTTCATAGAAGCAGCAAGCAAAAATTAGAAGACATAGAGTTAGGATATTGAAATTTTTGCAAACATCCCTTATATTGTCAAATTAGATCAAAAACAAGTTTTTTGTTTAAATCCGCCCACAGCCACGCCTACTGAAATGAATAAAAAACGTCATAAATTTCTTATTTTAATATATATATTAATACAAATCATTACCAGTGATTTCATTTGAGTCCTCAATTAAAAGAAAATTTGCCATTGCCATGAAAACGCCCAAATAAATTTTTTAGTTTTTTACCATTTTCGAAATTTCTGATAAAAATTATTTTATTTGATTTGAACTGGGATATTGTCCTGGCTCAAGACCATTTTGCATCTATATTTAATAGAATGCAAATTTATTTACCAATGGCATGGTGACATTTATTACTTGGCTGCAGACTACCACGATCATGATTTCGACCATGTCAAAAGTTGACCACCATTTCGACCATGTTGATGTTGAAAAGTCGCTGCGAAGCCACTTGAAAAGACTTTTGACATGGTCGAAATCATGATCGTGGTAGTCTGCAACCAAGTAATAAATGTCACCATGCCATTTGTAAATAAATTTGCATTCTACTAAATATAGATGCAAAATGGTCTTGAGCCAGGACAATATCACAGTTCAAATGAAATAAAATAATTTTTATCTCGATTTATATCGAGTTTCCTCAGAGATCGCATTATATGTGTTGCTGTAGATGGGTTCTTATCCGACGAGCATAGGTTGACCGCAGGGTTCTGTCATTTTCCCTTTCTTTTTCTTACTTTCATCGACGATCTCTTGGATCGGACTTCGAATCCAATCAACTCATTCGCGGTTGACAGTATCCTCTGTCATTCATACTCATTCGATCATAGACCAAGACTTCAGGAAATTGAGGTACTTAGAGACCTGTGACTTAGTTAATGATCGACAGTATAGCTTCCGTAGGAATCGACCCATCCACCAGTTTGATGAGAGTAAGGTCTTTGCTCTAGAGTCTGGCACGGCGTACTCATATCAAAGCTCATCGCTTTTGGTGTTGGTAGTGACTTATATATCCTCAGAGAACGCACTATACGTGTTGTTTCAGATGGCTTCTCATCCGGCGATCAAAGGTTGGCCGCCAGGCTCTGTCCTTTCCCCCTCCCTTTTTCTTATTTCCATCGACGACCTCTTGGATCGGACTTCGAATCCAATTCACCGATGACCACAACCACTGCCATTCATAATCATATGATCATAGACCAAATCTTCAGGAAATTGAGGACAAAATGCGATTGATGGATGAGTCGCTTAGCCGGGATTTTCTGGCCATCTTCGAATGTCGAGTGAATAGAGTGGATTTTAATGCACGTAAGACCCAGAGCTCCTTATTGTCTCACAAGCGATTCACTGATTCAAATGGTGTCGTCGATTTCAATGAACGGTGTGGATATCGAGCAATCTAACGCTCTTGAAGTTCTAGGCATGAAAATACAATGTGATGTTCGTTGGGCAATATTTAAATTTGATGTGTCAAAGGAAGCATTCAAGTGTCTCGGGTTTCAGAAGCGGTATAAGAAATACTTCATTCCCTCCGATCTTCTCAATGCGTACATCGGACCAAAAATGCAATACATCTCCCACATATGGTCGGGTGCTCCAGGATCTTCCCTGGAGATACTTGATCGTCGAGGGCGATATGAATAATGGGATGGTGTTGATAGGTGACGATAGGATATCCAATTACATTGTTTCCTTTGAATATCATCGTAATATGGGTTGTGTGTTCTGGTTCTATCGATACTTTCGTGGCGTTTGTTCTCCGACTATTCGAGAACGTTTGTTAGAGATTCGCGACTTTCCAACAAGTCTAACTCATTTGTTGTCGATTGGACAACCTATCGCACAACCGACATTACAGAACGAATTCGTCCTTCACACGTACTATCCCGTCAATTACGACATTCAGAAACTCAAAATAGATGTTAATGGACACTTCTCCCTCTTTTCTCTTGCAAGTCCCTTATCTTCCTTCTGCCAACGCAGTGTACTGCATTTATAGGGGACATACCCTGAGTGTTGGTTCATAAATTGCTGGCTTAAGAAGAGATCAACATCATTCAAACTATTGCTACGGAATAAACTGACTCATGAAACAGAGAGTCCTTCAAACTTGGATTGGATCCCTCGGATTGTGTCTAGTCAACAAGCTGCGGAGGCCATTTGAAATATGACGACATTCAAAATATATAGGTCAAGTCGCAACTAGTGCAACTATTAGGCCGAGATCTTTCGAAAGCAATAGTAACTTATAGTAATTTAATAAATTCTGACATGAGCTGAGACTAAATCATGTTATCGGAATATTATGAAGGCCTATTCCATAGGGCTTTTGTTTGTTGATGATACGCGAAATTTCTTCATTATTTTTCTAAGGTTATATACTTTAGTATCTACAGCCTGTATATATTCTAGACAACTGGAATTCATCGATAAAAAAACACCCGGATAGACAGACTTCAGTTGTATGGAAACGTTTAAGCAAACCATAAATAAAATAAAAATATTATAAAATATTAGTAAATAAAACGACAGACAGCAAGTGCACAAATGTTATCACAAAGAATTTTGCAAAGCGAAGAAAAAAAAAAAGACAAAAATCCAAATATCAAACAAAATGTAATATCGTTAATTACATAGTTGGCCATATACAAACATATACCTACAGCCAACTCAAGTGCCCCCAAGGTGTACTTAAGATATCGCGGCGATTTATTCCAGCGGTCAAGAGACATACTAACGTTCTCAATCAATATCACATCGAAAGCAAACAGAGACAAAGGAAAAGTGAACAAAGCACTGCCTGAAAATGGGCCAAAACTATAACAAGGTAGGCGAGTGAGTGAGTGATATCTACACTACACTCAAGACCCTCCGTATCTAAGACACTTCATAGTTGGAACGAAGTAGACATGGAGGCTAAGAGTGGACTCTCATATGCGTATATAAGCAGCTGGGCGATAACAAAACATTTCTATTGAATGTAGAACTAGTCGCGAGATAAAGTGCAACGGAAATTAATAGTGAAATTCCAATTACAAAGAAATCGAACTTTAAGGATTCTCTTTGAAAGCATTTAAGGATAACCAATAACCAAGTTTAAACTGGATAAAGGTCAACACCATGATTTTGGATAACACCAGCGAGCCGCCGTCATATTTGAATGAGGATTTCTTCAAGGTTGCCTTGGAGGTCGGCCTGCGCGACAAATGCGTTGACATCAAGAAAATCGAATTCGCCGAATCGAGTGGCGGCGGTGAGAATTATTGCAGCAAAATTTACCGTGCCAAGGCTTTGTTTCGCAGCAGTAAGCGCCAGTTGGACGAGGAGTTGGCCTTGATTGTGAAAAGTATTGCCATAACACCGGCCACCCAATTCCTGGAGGATTTGGCCGTCTATTTGCGCGAGAAGATTTTCTACTCCGAAGTTCTGGAGAAATTGGAGCTGCTGATCGGCAGCGGAAAGAAATTTGGAGCAAAGTGAGTTTTGTGGCTGTGTAATCACCATACATACAGAGTACTCAGGGAAATAGTTATAATTAACTTAACTTGAATGATGACTGTAATTCTTATGAGGCTACATAACCATGTAGAGTTTTCACTTTTCCTTGAAATTAGGATATAATTTCAACTTCAGTGTAATACAATGGTTCCTAAGTAAATTTCTAAGATAATTGAACCTAACAAAACAAAAAAACTGATCCAATGACTGTGATGGTGAATATAAGCGAGCAGATTTTTAGACCGCGAAAACCAGTGTATCCCAACATAGTGTCTTAAGCAAGTCGTACCTTAAGGCACCGCCTCTGAAAGAACGGCCACGTAAACCAACCAAGTATCTCGAACACTAGAGCTGACTCGGGAAACCCTAAATCAGATTTTAGGTTATTCAAAATCAGTCCACGAATCTTCAGCAAGTACTTTGCGCTGTCCCAGCAAAAACTTCTTGTCGTTTTCAGCAGGTTAGTAAGGGAGAGATGCAGTACATTCCGCTTACTATCCTCCACAGTAAGCGCTTATTTTTGCGGAGGATGTCCCAAATTAGAGTAATTACTTGGATGCTATAATGGCATGCATAGTTTAAAAATGAAATTCCGCCGCCGAACAGTGGTTCAGAATCAAAATCCATCGGCCAAAATTCAATAACTTTTGTTCTAGTAGACATTTTCGAGTTCTGTAAAAAACCAAAATTAGACAAGGACCCAAGGATTATGTTGAGATATTAAAATCGGGAAATCAGATGTATTTTAGAAATCAGCCCAAAGTTGACTACTTTTCGTATTTTTCGTTTAATACAGATTTTCACGTTTTTCAGTTTTTGAAAATTGAAAAAACGTAATTTCTTTTTATCGAACTGTTTCTTGGGTCCTTGTCTAATTTTAATTTTTTACAGAACTCAAAAATGTCTACTAGAACAAAAGTTATTGAAGTTATTATTGGCCGATGGATTTTGATTCTGAACCACTGTGCGCCGGGATTTGAAAATGCTCTACCCAATGCACTGCAGCAAGTGATGTGATATGTTCGTTGTTAATAGCATGTGCGAGTTTTTTCACTTTGCTTCTTTTATTGCAACCGAAGCATGCAGAGATTCAGCTCTATTCGAATTTTTGGACTCTACGTGACTCTATTGCAACCGAGGCATGCAGAGTTTCATCAATGTTTACTTTATTGCACCCTCTGTAGCTCTACAACGAGTGTACTGCTTCCAAAATCTAGTTAATTTTGTTCCTGGGGTGTTATGGATCCTTATGTCTCGCTGACAATTAAAATCCGAATACAAAATCAATCAAGCTTGAAATTACCCAGATACCGGATATCAAAAAGTTATAGGTTATTTGGAAAACATTTTCAATATGGTTGCTTGGCAAGTTGTGCCTTTAGAAAAAGTCTTTTTAATATCAACACGAACCTGTCCTAAATATAACAAAAAAACGTACCATATGTACCTCAAGGCAGACAGGAAGAATAATTATCGAAATATCCTGACAATACTGGCCAGAATATAACACAAAACTTTCTTGGGAGAAGAATGACAGCCTCGATGGTTCAATGACTATTAGAAGTAATGCGCGACGCACAGTGGCGCCATTTGAGTTTTTTCGTTGCAAAAATCATATCTTTTGAACCGAATAAGATAATTGAACAGTTTAGACAGCATATGATGGATAACTGTTCAGCCTATGAAATGAGCGTTTGGAAAGGGTGCTACGCTCTGTAGGGGCCTAATTATGGGTTATCAAAGTTAAAATTTGTAGAAAAATCAATTTTATGGTAACTAAAAAAAAATATTTTTACATTTTTAGATTGCTTTTATTTTTTTTCTTTAGGGTTTTATGTTTTAAATTATTACCCAACAAATTTAAAAAAAAAAAATATTTTTTTTTTTAATTTATTTTTTCAATTTTCTGTAAAATATTCATCACAGTTCGTAAGAGAAGGTATATCTAAAAGACTAAACATTTCTAAACTAAACCTTCCGTAGTTTCTCATATTTCTCTTTGGAAAGTTCTAAGTCCATAAACAAGGCCAAGGCTTCTTCGGATCCATACTTTTTAATGTGTGCGTTTGTGTGCGTTGTGGTGGGTTTATCTACTGCCAATATATCCATGATGGTGTCTTCATTAAGCCAGTACTCGTATTTGGAGCTGAAGTTCTGAATGGTTCGATTAGAATTGACCCATTTTGCCTTAATATTTGCATATATCAGATAAAATTTATTTTTTATAATTTCGCTTCTCTCAATATTTCCGTATAAGCTATCAAGTTCTTCTAAAGCAGCTTCCGTGAAAAAATTTGGTGTGGTTGACTTTCTAAACAGTTCAAATAATTTAAAATTGTTCAACGCCATGTTTTCAGTACTTAAATTGTTTAATGGTTTCAGTAATTGTTGCGCCAACTTTCAGTCGTAGAGTAATCCAGGCATTATCCTTATTTTGCAATATATAGGCTTATGCTACCATGCCTAAAAATAAAAAATAAAAATAGGGACCATAAGTCAATATTGTTCTTGACCATTTGTACGCCAAAGTATTGTATAAGTGAGGTACGTACCTGCTAATTTCAATGAGTAGTTTTTTTTTCAAACTATTAGATCAAACTACTGTCAGTCAAAACATATAAGGGTTGGACGCCATACAATTTCTGCAACCATGTCTTTTTAACCTTTTTTACCTCTAGAAGCCAAACGGGCACGTACGGGCAGCTACAATTTTTTAATTATGTAAAGAAATAATCAATGAACAGGTTTTGCAATTATGGCAAATATAGAAAGATATAGATTTTTTTTATTTTCCGTCAAAGTTGAAAAATAGTGAAAAAAACGGATAGTTTTTAAATAGTGGTTTACCAGGAGAAACACAAAGCAAAAGTTAATTTTTTTTATCATTATACATTTAATAAATACATCAATCAATACAAACAAAAAATAAGGCAATTCGTTACCTATTTTTCGTGATATTACACCTGAAATCGCAACAACTTTGAACGGCTATATCTTCTAAACTAAAAATGTGATATTATTAAGAGTGGCAGATTTGAAATCGTTGAAAAGTTTCCTATAACATTGGTTTATTCAAAACTTCGTCGGCGCTCATGAAAATTTAGATTTTTGCAACCTCGTTTGCTCTACGGGCGCTACTGTGCGACGAATGAAGCTACAACTAAACGATTGCTTGGTGTAACTGCAACAACGAGGAAGAAGAAGATACAGTCGAACACTTCTTATACCACTCACTACCCAGCTCTAGTAAACTCACGGATCAGGGCACTCGGGAAACAATTTCTTCACGGCAGGCACAATAGAAGGCTGAGAGAAGGATCCCAGCCCAGACGGTTCTTTAGCTAATTAGAAATAATGCGCGCCGACGATTACTGGCGTAAATGCGACAACGAGGATGAAGAGGCAGCCGAACACTTCTTAAAACACTAATAAACTTATAATCACACGGATCAGGGCACTCGGGAAACAATTACTGAACGACATTGAGAAGATATCGGGGTTTGTTTGTTGGAGATCTAATCTCAATGTAACAGATCTTTCCGAGTAATGTGGTCCATTCAATATGTTGTCATAAGGCATTACTAGCTAGACACTCCCTTGAGCGTCTAGTAACAAATTAGTAAATCGGAGGCATTCGAAGTTTGCATGGGGACGTTTTATAAGAACTAGAGCATACCTGAGCGGCCTGTCTGAAGGTTGAGATCTCGGAATAGTACCGGCTGCGTTTTGCTTAGATTCAATCCCAGAACACTACATATGGTGATATCGGGCACAGACCCGATATCATTATTACCGAATCGTATAGGAGATAATTCTGCTGTAAAGCTACATTTGTTTGGAGTTTATAAGAATTAGCATGTTTTGTCTTCTCACCAGTGTCTCTTGTTGCAGTAATAAGCCTAAGCTATTCAAGGGTAGCCTTATCATTGTTATTATCAAATTCTTTCGGAAGGTTTTCTGTGGGAAGTCTAAAGGTTGAGATTTCGTTGTTTGTGTTAAAGAGTACTAGTTGTGTCATTTCCAGATCACTACTAATGGTTCAGAAATTATATATTTCATTATGACGGCGATCAAGGGATACAATAGAATTGGATATCTTACTGTCGCCTATAAACACATCGCTTTACTCTGAAGAGCGGTCAAGTAATTCCAAGGAAGATCGGGGACCATTCGACCATATGTAGATATTGAAAGATCAGAGGGAGTGAAGTATTTCTTACACATTATTTCGACACATCAAATGCATGTTTCATCCAACGAACATCACATTGTATTTTCATGCCTAGAACTTCAAGAGCGTCCAATTGCTCAATATCCAGACCGTTCATTGAAACCGACAACACCATTGGATCGTCGTGAATCGCATGTTAGACAATAAGGAGCAAGGTCTTACGTGCATTGAAATCTACTCTATTTACTCGACGCCAGTCAGAAATGACCAATAAATCCTGACCAAGCGCCTCATCGATCCATGGTCGTATGAGTATGAGACAGAGGTTACTGTAGATTCAAATCTGGACCAAAACGTCGTCAATGAAAATAACACAAAGAGAGGGAGAAAGAACAGAGCCCTGTGATACTCCAGTGGTCGGATGAGAAATCACTATCAACACCATCTTTGATATGAGTGCGCCGTGCCAGATTCTATCAAAGGTCTTGAATATATCTAGAGCAAAATCTGTGCTCTCAACAAACTGGGGATCGGTTTCTACATTTGGTAAACGTCTTATTTCTCGAAATGGGCATTCAGAAATGGGCAATAAATACTTACCAAGTGCGTTATTCATCAAGCGCTTTGTGTTCTCGATTTCTTGAAGATGTAGCCTCTGACGCTAATGATGACTTCGGTCTTATATTTACAACAAACACTAACTTCTTATGGACGCATTGTCACCTGATAAACTTCGTGTGGGTCTGCATCGTCCCATATACTACAATTTTGGTTGTTAATATAACCACTCAAGCAAAAATGAAGTTTCATCGCATCCAAAGTAAAATGGACACAATAGGCATTGACTGGACCTACATCGACTGCCTTATCCACAAACTTCTCTTCGCTCCATGGGTTCTGTGTTTTGCGGAACTCTATTTCACCTTCAGTATCTTTTGATACTAAGAGTCTCAGATAATGACAACAAATCTTATACTTCAGGTTAAAAGGGAGATTTATATATTTATTCCCGCCCTTTCAGTCTGCAATATAGTGCCAGAGAGAGATCTGTGTAAATGAAATAAATTATTTTTCTAATTTTCAATTCCCTCTGGTTTCAGATGTTTCTACACAACCCGCGAACCGATGCAAACGATAGTCTTTGATGATCTCACCCAATATGGCTACAAATTGGCCAATCGGCAAGAAGGTTTAAACGAAGAGCACTGTGTGGTGATTTTACGGAAGTTGGCCGAATTTCATGCGGCCTCAATGGTGCTGATCGCAAAGGTAAAGAATTTTCCAAATGAATACCGAACAATTAAAATAAATGTTCTCTCCATAACAGGATCCCTCATTGAAGCAACACTTCAAAACGGGAATGTTAGATGAAACCTACATAAGGACTAGTGAGCGATTTATAGACGCCATGACGCTACAGCTGAGGACATTAGCCGAATTGGTAGCAACGTGGGAGGGTTATGAACAGATCGCCGAAAAACTGCACTGCCATTGTGATAATCTAAAAGAGAATCTTGTGAAGACCGGTCGGCCGAGAGCGGGTGAATTGACCGTCCTGAATCATGGTGATTTGTGGGTAAACAATTTCATGTACAAATATCAGGAGGAAGATCCACAGAGGCCAGTGGATGCCATATTTGTAAGTAGACGACGAAATGCAATGAATCTGAATTGAGAATTTAATTTAATTTGAACTCCCCCCAGGTGGACTTCCAAAATAGTTTCTTCTGTAGTCCCGGCTGTGATATCAATTTCTTTCTCAACAGCAGCGTTCAACTGGATGTTCTGGTAAATCGCCGTGAATTCCTGCTGGAAACCTATTACACGACTTTGCGAGATTCCCTGCAGACTATGCACCATTCGCATATACCCACGCTGCAGGACATCAAGGATGAGATCACTTCGCGTGAATTATACGGCTTCTTTTCATCGTACGCCTTCCTGCCCATGGTCGCTATGCGCAAAGAAGACTCGGCCGACAACAGCCTGGAGGCTTTGGCTGACAAAGAGTTCGCCAGGAAAAAAGTGAAAATCATGTTTAGCTCGAATCCTCGCACAGCGGATACCCTGAAGTATGCCCTCAAGCGTTTCGATCAATTGGGCATATTTGATTGAAGAGCAGCTGGCGGTGGGTGGGTGTTGTCGGATTTTCATTTCTGTTTCTGTAAATATGGCCTTGTGTGACATTAAATTCCATTTGATATTTCCATAAATGTTAGCTTGGACTTGTTTCATTTCAAGCGCTGTCATTGCAATTTGGCTGCGTCTCTGGGGAGTTCAGAGAACATGTCGTACAATTTGGACACTTAAGTGTTATGGTCGATTGCGGTCGTTTTCTGTCTTGTGAATTGTTGCTACATTTCATGCCGACACTGTTACTTGCAACACATTGTCGTGTTGATGTTAAATTTGCCACCGTTTTTATTTGGACGTGTGTTGAAATGTACTTTATTTAGAAATGACTACATTTGAATGTTACATGTGATGTTGCTAAAGTAGGGCCAGTTTATTGTGGAGTGTTAGGACAACTCTAGGTTGGACTAGGATGGCGATTATTATATGTCCGCCACTCGGAGATATAATAAACATTTGCTCCCCTAATTTCCGTTTCACCGGGCATAATTCCGACTCTACATGTACTGTCTTCGGATGTTTCAATAGCTCAGGAAGGTCTGTCAGATTTTTATGCGATCCGTTGTGTCCAAAGAATGTTCATTATCCCTCAATTACAAAGACTTCAGCATGTACTACAGTCAGGAAGTTGGAATGAGAACGCTAGAATCAATATTTTTTTTTGAGAAGACACCGGAAATAAGAGTACGATCCATTTGAAGTTGTTGGGATATACACTTCAATAACATATCCGACAATTGGGTTTCCCTGTGCCATTGCATCCCAGTACAGAATTTGAGCTCGAACTCCACTTTTATACCCTCCACCCAAGGATGAGGGTATATTCACTATGTCATTCCGTTTGTAACACCTTGAAATATTCATCGGAGACCCGATAAAGTATATAGATTCTGGATCGTGGTAAAATTCTAAGACGATCTAGCCCGTCCGTATGTCTGTTGAAAGCACGATAGTCGCCGAAGGAAATGAGCTAGGAGATTCAATTTTTCCCTAAATGTGTCTTATGGTTGCAGATCGGGTGGGATTGAAAGTGGGCGAAATCGACCCAGAGGAAAAAATATTTTCCCTAACAAGGACTGCATATTTATACTATTTAAGCATTTTTATACCCTCCACCTCCAGGATGGGGGTATATTCACTTTGTCATTCCGTTTGTAACACCTTGAAATATTCATCGGAGACCCCATAAAGTATATATATTCTGGGTCGTGGTAAAATTCTAAGATAATATAGCCATGTCCGTCTGTCCGTCTGTTCGTCTGTCTGTCTGTTGAAAGCACGATAGCGGCCGAACGAAATGAGCTAGGAGGTTCAAATTTTTCCTAAATGTGTCTTATGGTTGTAGATCGGTTGGGATTGAAAGTGGACCAAATCGGCCCAGAGGGAAAATTTTTTCCCTCACAAGGACTGAAAATACCCCTAATATTTAGAGTATTTTAGCATGTTTTTTGAACATATTAGCTTGTATTTATTTGATATTTGCAATGCGCATTCCCTTTATAGCATAAAAGGGCACCATAGAGTGATTTTTATTTGTAGGGGGCGAAATGGGACAAATAGGGATAAAAATGGTACCGAAATGGCATCAAACGACAGCAGCTAGAAACACGAAATTTGGCGTGTACATTCCTCTAATAGAATAGATACATAATATAAAATTATTTTTCTAAATTCGTACTTTTAAGGGGTTAAATGGGGATAGAGGGATAAAAATAGTACCAACCTAACGGCTGCACCTAGAATAATGAAATTCAATATATACATTCCTCTGATTGCGTAGACACGTAAAATAAAAGAACTTTCCAAAATTCGTACTTTTTGGGGTTCAAATGGAAAAAGGGGATAAAAATAGTACCTACCAAATGACAGCAGCTAGAATCATGAGTATACATTCCTCTGACGGCGTAGACACGAAAAATAAAACGTTTTTTTCCAAATTCGTACTTTCAAGGGATACAATGGCTACAGGGGATAAAAATAGTACCAACTAAACGAAAACAGCTAGAATGGTGAAATTCAGTGTGTACATCCCTCTAATTGTGTAGATACGTAAAATAAAGAGATTTTAGATAGTCGTACTCTTGAGGGGGCAAAATTGGAAAAAGGGGATAAAAATGGTACCAACAAAATGGCCGCTGATAGAATCATGGAATTCGGTGTAGACATTCCTCTGACTGCATAGCCACGTAAAATATTTTTTTTCCAAATTCGTGCTTTATTTTGTTGCTTTTACTACAAAAAATGGTAGGATCATGAATTTGTCTTATACTGCATACGTGAGAGATAAGGTATTTTCAAAATTTATACTTTTGAAATTAAAATAGGTTGGAAATACAACCAACCAAACGACTGTAGCTGAAAATACACTCTCTATCCCCCAATATTTAGGGTATTTATGGTTGCCCCCTTATATTTACTTTATGAATTGAAGTATTATATCCATTATATGTATATAGTATACAAATATTGGTAGCCTTGGCTTATTAATTAAATTTCTTATTTTCATACAGTTAAAATTTGTTGCGGACATTCCTCTTGTAGCTTGGAAGCACCACAAAGAAAATAAAAGTTTTAGCGGGCGAAATGGGACAAAAAGGGATAAAATATGGTACCAATGATACGACAACAGCTAGAATCATTAAATTCGGTGTGTACATCCCTCTAATTGCATAGACACGTCAAATAGAGGGATTTTTCGAAATTCGTACTTTTAAGGAATATAATTCAAAAAGAGGGATAAAAATGGGACCTACCAAACTGCTGAAGTTGAAATCATGAAATTTGGTGTATACATTCTGACTATGAAGACTCGAAAAAGGTTTTTTTTTCGAAATTTGTACATTTGGGCGGAGAATGGGGCGAATGGGGATATCTTTAAAATTTATACTTTTCTTATCACTTTTTGTGTGATATGGTATTGTGCTTCTATGTAAAGTCGACATCCTTTAATCTGCTGGTAATACTGTGGAATGCACTCCGTGTTGGAGGGTATATAAAATTCGGCCCGGCCGAACTTAACGCCTTCTTACTTGTTTAAATTTAACTTTATATTCACTTGAAATTTGTTGCGTATATCCTTCTTGTAGCCTAAAAGCACCAAAATGTAAATAAACGTTTTAGGGGGCGAAATGAGACAAAAGGGATAAAAATGGTACCAATGATACCGCAACAGCTGGAAACATGAAATTTGGAATGTACATCCCTCTAATTGCGTAGATACGTTAAAAAGAAGGATTTTTCATAATTCGTACTTTTAAGGGATACTATTTGAAAATAGGGTTTATCCCTAAAATGGTACCAACCAAATCGATATGAAAACATGAAATTCGGTGTATTCATTCAGGAGATTGTGTAGAAGCGAAATTTGTACTCTTACTCTTCTCGCTCGTTTGTGAGAATCGTCTCCTTATAGAGGCCGGGTTTGATGTTGAAAAGTCGCTGCGAAGCCACTTGAAAATACTTTTGACATGGTGGAAATCATGATTGTGATAGTCTGCAGCCAAGTTATAAATGTCACCATGCCATTTGTAAATAAATTTGCATTCTATTAAATATAGATGCAAAATGGTCTTGAGCCATTTAGTAGACACGTAAAGTAATATTTTTTTTTCCAAATTCGTACTTTTAATAGGAATAAACGGATAGAAATGGTACCAATCTAGAATAATGAAATGCGTAGCATACATTCCTCTGATTGCGAAGACACGTAAAATAAAAGGGATTTTTTGAAATTATTACTTTTGTGATTGTAAAATGGCAAAAAGGGATAAAAAGTGTACCAACCGATTGGTCGCAGATAGAATGATGGAATTCGGTGTATACATTTCTCTGACTGCATAGACATGAAACATACAAAGGTTTTTCCAAATTCGTACTTTCAAAGGATACAATGGGTACAGAGGGATAAAAATTGTACCAACTAAACGACTACAGCTAGAATGATGATGAAAATCGGTGTGTACATCCCTCTAATTGCGTAGGCACATAAAATAAAGAGATTTTCGAAAGTCGTACTTTTATGAGGGTAAAATAGGAAAAAGGAGATAAAAAATGGTACCAACCAATTGGCCGCAGCTGGAATCATGGAATTCGGCGCATACATTCCTCAGACTGCTTAGACACACAAAAAAAATAAAATTAATAAAACTGGTAGCGACCTCATTTTAGCCATATCTCCCGCGAAAATGAAAGTTTTGCAAAATTATTCAATTTGTATTTTATGTTTACCGTGATCTACTGAAATACCCATATTTTTCTTCGAAAAATATATATCTTCCAAAAAACATGGACCAATCTTAACCCTAGTATTTTTTTTTTGTATGAGTTGTCGTGTATTTTTGGTATTTAAGCGTGAAGAGCTTTATTTACAACTTAAGTGACCCCCACTGAAATTTTCGCCAAATTTTCCTCAGAACATTTTAATCCTTAAATGTCCTTTTGAAAGGAATTTTATTGATTTTCTCGGAAAAAGAGCCAGGAACGTATGCGACATGTTTGTATATTTTTGCGATTGCTTCTCTGTCTCCGAGACAATTCAAACAAGAAGTGTTACATATCATAAATATCCCTACTGACGAAAGAATGAACTATAAGACTGATACTGACCAGTGTGCTCGAAATATTGTCTATAAACACGGACGCAAACAAAATAACTACGTGAAAGAGAAGTTCATTGTTTTTGCTCAAATGTAATTATTGTGGTATTTTGTCCTGTCTTTACATACCCTCCACCTCCAGGATGGGGGTATACTAACTTAGTCATTCCGTTTGTAACACCTTGAAATATCGACCTGAGACCCTATAAAGTATTGATTGTCTAAAATTCTAAGACGATCTAGCCGTGTCCGTCCGTCCGTCTGTTGAAAGCACGCTAGCATCTAAACGAAAGGAGCTAGAACGTTCAACTTTTCCATAAATGCGTCTTATAGTCGTAGATCGGTTGGGATTGAAACGGGGGAAATTGGCCCAAAGGGAAAAATTTTCCCTCACAAGGACTAAAAATACCCATAATAATCCCTAATATGTTAGCGTATTTAAGCATGTTTTTTCAATATGTCTGTTTATATTTGCTTGATATTTGGTATGCGTATTCCCCTTATAGCAAAAAAGTGAAGTGATTCTTATTTGTAGGGGGTGAAATCGGCCCAAAAAGGGATAAAAATGGTACATATTAAACGACAACAGATAGAAACACGACATTCGGTGTGTACATTCCTCTAATTGAGTAGATACATAATATAAAAGTATTTTTTCCAAATTCGTACTTTTAAGGGTAAAATGGGAATAGAGGGATAAAAATGGTACCAACCAAACGGCTGTACCTAGAATAATGAAATTCGGTGTATACATTCCTCTGATTGCATAGACAAGTAAAATACACGGATTTTTCAAAATTCGTACTTTTTGGGGTTAAAATGAAAAAAGGTGATAAAAATAGTACCAATCAAATGACCGCAGCTAGAGTCATGCAATTCGGAGTATACATTCCTTTGACTACGTAGGCATGAAAAATAAAAGGTTTTTTCCAAATTCGTACTTTCAAGGGATACAATGGGTACGGAGGGATAAAAATGGTACCAACCAAACGGCTGTACCTAAAATAATGAAATTTGGTGTATACATTCCTCTGATTGCATAAACAAGTAAAATACACGGATTTTTCAAAATTCGTACTTTTTGGGGTTAAAATGAAAAAAAGGGGATAAAAATAGTACCAGTCAAATGACCGCAGCTATAGTCATGAAATTCAGAGTGCACATTCCTCTGACTGTGTAGACACAAAAAATAAACTGATTTTTCGAAATTCGTACTTTTTGGGGTCAAAATAGAAAAGGGGATAAAAATAGTATCAATCAAATGACCTCAGCTAGAGTCATGCAATTCGGAGTATACATTCCTTTGACTACGTAGGCATGCAAAATAAAAGGTTTTTTCCAAATTCGTACTTCCAAGGGATACAATGGCACAGAGGGATAAAAATAGTAGCAACCAAACGACTACAGCTAGAATGATGAAATTCTAATTGCGTAGAAACGTCAAGGGGGTAAAAATGGTACCAACCAAATGGGCGCAGCTGGAATCATGGAATTCGGTGTATACTTTCCTCTGGCTGCATAGACACGCAAAATAAAAAGTTTTTTCCAAATTCGTACTTTTTCTTTTACGGCAAAAATTGGTTGAATCATGAAGTTAGGTTATATTGCAATATGTACGTCTGATAATGGATTTTCAAAATTTGTACTTTTGGAATTAAAATAGAATGGAAATACAACCAACTGTAGCACCCACTATCTACCAATATTTATGGTATTTATGCTTTTTGAAAATATAAGAATACTTTTTTTGATTTGAAATAAATAATGGTTTTAAATAATTAAAATATTATATTTATTTATAAAATTATTTTTTTCAATATTTATATTTGTTTTGGTTTGGCTATATTAAAAAATAATATATTTTCCTGTAATATTTCTGCACTTCTACGAAAACCGACAACCTCTGTGGAATGCAATCCATGGTGGTTTATATTTTTAAGTGAATATCCCTGAGGATGATTGTCTATGACAATCGAAATATTGGAATAAGAAAAATATCCATCCACCATCCAGAAAAATAGAAAATTAAAAGATCAATTATACACAAAACTAACAAAAAAATTGTGTTCAACCAAAACTTGTCAAAAAATCAGTTTATTGCTGCTACTTTATAAGAAAAAGATGATGCTGAAACAGCAGTAACAACTTTGCTGAAACAGTAAACATCCAGCTGCTATTTCAGCAGCAAGTCTGGATTCTCTTTATCTGTTGTTACTGACAAATTCTTTTGAATGTATAATCCTCATCATGTAGATTACAAAAAATAAAAAATATAAAATAGTTTTGTTTGTAAACCATTGAATTTTCAATATTTAAATAATAAAATAAAATAGTTTTGTTAAAAGTAACGTAAGTGACAGCCAACTTTGGAACCATATACTATGTGTACAGCTTTGAAACAGGGTGTTTATAAAATCACTACTAAAGTGTCCATATATTCCTTAGGTCATCTCTTTAAATATGAAAATCAGTTGGTATCCGGTAATAATTACAATAGTGCTGAGGCCAACCACAACATTCCATATATAATTCCATATTCATTTGCCTTTTCCATTGCCACTCATGTAGCTATCAGGCTCATTGACTGCCTGAAAATCTGTGACACCCCACATTTCCATACACATCCCGTCGTTAATTATCACATAAATGTCATCATGAAAAGGCCGACCGCCCGTCAGTGGTGCTGGTGGTATCTCTAATTGATTGATAACTGCTGGTGCTAAATACGGACGACATTGTAAAAATGGAAAACAATTTTCAGCACATTGGCGCAGCAGGTAAAAACGCTCAGTCACACAAGCATTAACAAATCATTAAATCAACATAACACCTGAAATAAATCGCAGCTACCCATCCACGTGGTGAGGATGGAAGTGTAAACAAACATTCCGATCTGCTTCCGCGGGTAAATGACATTCTGGCTGAATCAACAAGACAACTACGGGGTCATAAAGATTGGGAGACCAAAGACATTTCCTTATTGGAAGCAGCAGGCAAATTGTAGAAAACAGACATGACCGATAAGAGTTGATGTAACAAAAAGAAAAAAGAGAGGAACGGATATTCGTATAACAACCAATGACCAATGAGTACAGGAATTTCGAAAATGTAAATATATGTAATTGAAATAATATTTCAATTCAAACATCTATTCTATTCAAATATCTAGTTTTATTGGCAAAAGGCTAGAAATTTAATATCATTTTTTTTCGAGATGGAAAGTAGAAAGCTCGTTTTAGTCACATCCGAAACCAAAATCATTTTATTAAAATTTGCAAATATATTTTCTTTCATTGGATCCATAGATTAAAATACAGGGTTTTCCAACAAGAGCTGTTATTTTGGTATTCAAAGAAAAATGTAATTTTTTGAGATAAATGATAGGATGTTTATTTCATAACAAAGAGGAAGGTATGCCCTTAATAATGAAAAACAACATCAGCCAAATGGCCATCACGACCACGCTTACAGGACCATATCCTTTTCATGAAATTTTCCATAACCAAATCGCAAAGTGGCTGCCCTATGTCCTCGATAGCCTCACGAATTCTATCTTTGAGGTCTTGAATCGACGCTGGGCTGTTGGCGTAGACCTTATCTTTCACGTGGCCCCAAAGGAAGAAGTCGCAAGGTGTTAAATCACAAGATCTCGGTGGCCAATCACCACACCTCTTCGAGAGATAACACGGTCCGGAAACTTTTCCCGTAAAAGAGCAGTGGTCTTGCTTGTGTCTTGTTGAAAGTAAACGTTGTCCAGATCAATACCATCCAACTCCGAACATAAAAAATCATTAATCATCTCTCGATAGCGCAATCCATTCAACGTAACTCATTTTCGAAAAAGTAAGGTCCAATGACCCCGCCGGACCATAAACCGCACCAAACAGTCACACGATGAGGATGGAGAGGCTTCTCAACAATAACCCTTGGGGTTTCCGAGCCCCAGATGCGACCATTTTGCTTGTTGACGTAGCCACCGAGGTGGAAATGGGCCTCATCAGTCAACATTTCGATGGAATCATTCATCCGGATCATTTTCATTCATGAATTTTAATAATTTCAATGCGTTGTTCAAGCGTGTATCGTTCCATTTTTAGTAATGGCGTAGTTTTTTCTACTTGTCAAATGTCAAAGAATAAAAACTTCAAAAGTGACAGCTACCGAAATACCGGGTGATATAAATATTAATGAGAGTTTGAAGCGGATTATCAGAGTCGTAAGGAAGGCAACGCGGGAATGTATGAATACCTACTATGAACAAAATTAGTTAAAGTTTGCGGGTGACACAAGAAATTGTTGGAGATTTTTGAATAGAATATTAGGACGAGATAGAAAGAATACGGTTAATATATTCGATTCATATGGAGAAAGTGTGACTGATAGTGCGAAATCCACCATTTTTAATGAGTATTTTGTTAATGTGGTCAAGGATTTAAGAGACGGAATACCTAGGTCTCAGGGTGATCACTTTAATACTTTAAGAACCCTACAACGACATGAAGGACGTTTTATGATCAGAATGGTGACGTCAACTGAAGTAGAAGAAATTATACACAATTTGAAAAGCTCTAAAAGTCCGGGACATGATAATATTACTTCTGACTTGGTAATACGCTGTTGTAATATTTTGGTACCATATTTGACGGACATTTTTAATTCTATTATATATACGTGTACATATCCAGACATATTGAAATTGCACAAGGTTATTCCTATACCAAAGGTAGCTCAGGCAAACACCATTGAACTGTACAGACCTATTGCATTACTACTATCTATAATAGATAAGATCTTTGAAAAGATAATACATTCCCAACTATTAGAGTATTTTGAATCGGTGTCTTTATTGAGTAAGAACCAATTTGGTTACATGAAAGGTACTGGTACTGAAGAAGCGGTTGTAAAGGTAGTAAATGTTATATGTGAGGGTCTGGATAAAGGGTTTCATGGGGTTGCCGGGGTATTTTATGACTTAAGCAAAGCGTTTGATTTGGTTGATCATAATATCTTACTTGGCAAACTAACGTATTACGGTGTACAAGGGAATGAGTTAAAACTCATTGAGAGTTATTTGACAAACAGGAGACAATATGTTCAAATTGGGAATAAAAAAAGTTCGACAATTCCTGTAAGTTGCGGGGTCCCTCAGGGAAGCCTCTTAGGGCCCCTTCTTTTCCTAGTTTATGTGAATGATATAAATAATCTTGGCCTGTTTGGAACTATTGTAATGTTTGCCGATGATATTTCTGTGTTTTATCCCTACAAATATGATTTAGTTCTTAAAACTCATTCTGCCTTAATTTCCGAATTTGCAAGACTGAATAGACTTGTTTTAAACTCGGAAAAGACCAAATTATTACGATTTCGTCCTCATTCGCGAACAATGAATAATGATTTTTCCATATTGGTTGATGGACGGGTAATTAAGGAAGAGCATGAGATCAAATACTTAGGAATTCATTTGAAATGTGATTTATCATGGGATGTTCATATTAAGTATTTGGTAACAAAGATTGCCTCAGTCTCTGGATTGCTTTTCAAATTAAGTCGAAAATTGGATACTAAGAACAAGCTGCTAATATATCAAGCTCTGATTCATAGTCATCTTGAGTATTTAGTTGTGGCATATGGATGTAAAAAAAGTAAACGAAATGAAATCACTACCATCTGCACAGAATAAAGCTCTTAAATGCGTCTTTAATTTGAATATTAGACATAACACAGTATCTTTTTATAAGGATTATTGCAAAACTGTTCTACCTATTTATGGTTTATATGAAAAACAATTTTTATATTACGTATTCAAGTCAACTCACAATATTGGATATAGATCCGTAACGTTGAATTTTAACTCCAATAGATTCAATACTAGAAATTCCTCAAACCTAAGAATTGCAAGATGTAGACTGGAGACAACCCGGAGAATGGAGTATGCAGGCAGTATGCATTTTAATAACTTGCCAGAAGCTTTGAGAGATAGCAATACGATATCAATATTTAAGAAAAAATTGAAAGAGTATATTTTACAAAACGTTGAAGTGCTTCTTAATTATTGAATTATTTAAACTCACAATGTTATTATGATGTATTACGATACGATATTTAGAGTTACCTTAGTTTTTTTTTGCCAACTCGCCTCTCAAAACCATTAATGGCGCGAGGCAACACGTAATTGGATAAATTGAATTTCGTTAAATAAAAATAATATATAAAAAATAACACCTCTTGTTGGAAAGCCCTGTAAATTTAATTAAATCATAATTTTATTAAAATATTTTATTATTTATTAAAATGTGACTTAATTATTATTCAGTTTTGAGTTCTTCCCACCCTAACTACTCTCCCTCTGATCATTCAAACCACTGTTTATATATCGATTATGATAAGAGTACATTGACCACCAGGCGAACGGATATCCATAGATGATATCCCTCAACCCCATATATTTGCGGCTATGAACTCAATCCACAACAACAATAAAAATAACAACAACACGAAAGTCACGAACCTGGCAGAAGCAACAAAAAACGAATGAACTTCAACGAGATTATTGATCCAGCCAGCCAACCAGCCATCCGTCCATCTGTTTTTGCTTTGTTTTGTTCTGTTTATCCAACGAAAATTTATGGTCAGTGACATGACTGACTACCTGTAGCGAACGGAAAACGGTGAACAGGGAGCGAAAATAAATCGCACTCAGCCAATCGAATTGGAACATTGGCCTGTCGGATGATGATGCTGCTGCCGCTGATGATGAGGTAAATGCCGACACTAGTTGCAGTTGAAATGAAAATACTCACCCACACTAGCTTAGTCTCAGCCGAGGTAGGTCTTTACACCCGTGCAGCCAAATACGCTAACACAGTAGTGCACAGTGTTTACAAACCAAATACGGTGCTATCTTTCAACAAGGGTAAATATAGTTTTAGAGCATTTCGGTTGTAAGATAATCCACTTTGTCTGGATTTGTCCAATGATACTCAATATTAAAAATTCCAAAACCGGAAAAATTGGATTTTTGGGGTATATCCGAATTCAGCATTGTTGTAAATACTTAGTAAGGTCTTAAATACGATTATTCGATATGCAGATATTGCTCGAGTTTTATTGCTTGTTTTTCTATTAATGATCACATTTTTGGAAAATTCAAAATTGATATTTATTTATAAGCGGTCTCCAACATTGATGGACGCGATTCAAGTGAACTGTGTGAAACACGCGTGATCGTGAACAAAATTCTTTATACTCACGAGAGCGTGCGTGAACGTGAGGAACTAAAAATGTTCGCGGGTGAGTCTAAAACATGTGCGAGTCACGTGTTTTTTGCATGAGTCGCACATACTTATTATTATTTTTTTTATACCCTCCACCTCCAGGTTGGGGATGTATTAACTTTGTCATTCCGTTTGTAACACCTTGAAATATCGACCTGAGACCCTATAAAGTATATATATTCTTGATCGTCATAAAATTCTAAGGCGATCTATCCATGTCCATCCGTCCGTATGTCCGTCTGAAGGAAGCACGCTAGCATCTAAACGAAAGGAGCTAAAACGTTAAAATTTTCTACAAATGCGTCTTATATTCGTAGATCGGTTGGGATTGAAACGGGGCGAAATCTGCCCAAACGGAAAATTTTTCCCTCACAAGGACTAAAAATACCCATAATAATCCCTAATATTTTAGCATATTTAAGCATCTTTTTTAATATGTCTGTTTATATTTGCTTGATATTTGGTATGCGCATTCCCCTTATAGCAAAAACGTGCACCATAAAGTGATTCTTTTTTGTAGAGGGTGAGAAATGGGGCAAAAAGGTATATAAATGGTACTTATTAAACGACAACAGCTAGAAACACGAAATTCGGTGTGTACATTCCTCTAATTGAGTAGATACATAATATAAAAGTATTTTTTCCAAATTCGTACTTTTAAGGGGTAAAATGGGAATAGAGGGATAAAAATGGTACCAACCAAACGACTGTACCTAGAATAATGAAATTCGGTGTATACATTCCGCTGATTGAGAAAAGAAAAATACAAGGATTTTTCAAAATTCGTATTTTTTGGGGTTAAAATGAAAAAAGGGGATAAAAATAGTACCAAGCAAATGACCGCAGCTAGAGTCATGAAATTCGGAGTATACATTCCTCTGACTGTGTAGACACGGAAAATAAACTTATTTTTTGAAATTCGTACTTTTTGGGGTCAAAATGGAAAAAGGGGATACAAATAGTACCAACCAAATGACCGCAGCTAGAGTCATGGAATTTGGAGTATACAATCCTTTGACTACGTAGACATGAAAAATAAAAGGTTTTTTTTCAAATTCGTACATTCAAGGGATATAATGGGTACGGAGGGATAAAAATGGTACCAACCAAACGGCTGTACCTAGAATAATGAAATTCGGTGTATACATTCCTCTGATTACATAGACAAGTAAAATACAAGGATTTTTAAAAACTCGTATTTTTTTGGGTTAAAATGAAAAAAGGGGATAAAAATAGTACCAATGAAATGACCGCAGCTAGAGTCATGAAATTCGGTGTATACATTCCTCTGATTGCGTAGACATTTAAAATAAACAGATTTTTCGAAATTCGTACTTTCAAGGGATACAATGGAACAGAGGGATAAAAATAGTACCAACTAAACGACTACAGCTAGAATGATGAAATTCTAATTGCGTAGAAACGTCAAGGGGGTAAATATGGTACCAACCAAATAGACGCAGCTGGAATCATGGAATTCGGTGTATACATTCCTCTGGCTGCATAGACACGCAAAATAAAACGTTTTTTTCCAAATTCGTACTTTTTCTTTTACGGCAAAAATTGGTTATTTTGCACTGTACAACCAACTGTAGCACCCACTATCTACTAATATTTATGGTATTTAAGCTTTTTGAAAATATAAATATAAGAATATTTATTTTTTGATTTGACGTATTGGTAGCTTTATAAGCGTGGTTTGAAATAATTAAAATATTATATTTATTTATAAAATTATTTTATCAATATTTGTTTTGGTTTGGCTATATTAAAAAAATATATTTTCCTGTAATATTACTGCACTTCTACGAAAACCGACAACCTCTGTGGTATGCAATCCATGGTGCATATAAAGTTTGGCCCGGCCGAACTTAACGCCTTTTTACTTGTTTTCATTTTATTTCGTGTTTACCATTCAGTTTTACACACGAGTAAAATCAAATTAAATAGTTGTTCGTATAATTGAAGCTTTGGAAATACTTTTCAAATACATATATACTTTTAACCACGGCTAATTTACTAAATTTTTACTTCCTTCAAAAAATAGTCTCAACTGGTCAGATTTTTTTTCTAAAATTAAAGTTAAAGTGAAGTTTGAAGAGAATTGAATATAATATTCATTAGCGAACCATGTTTTAAAAAATTATTTTCCATTCCAAATAAAAGTCATATATATAAAGTAATTCGCTGCACGTATAATTTCTAATGTTCTTATAATTACATTAGGGTGATTCCATCGGAACGGGTGTGACACTTTTGCTTAAATATGTTTAAATATCTCTCATATTCATTGACTGAGATTTTTACTATATTACCAATAGGAAACGCCAGGTTAAGCGGAATAATATTGCAAATATAAATATGTCTTAGCGTTTTTAATATTGGAGATATACAACAAACAAGAGCGTCACGGGTGTGACATTAGTTTTGATGAAAATCTTGAGGTTTTACTTATTTTCTTGAATTTGTTAATGTTCTTCCATTACATGCTTTTTTTCATTCTGCTAATCAAAAGAGTAGTTCATAAACCTTCTTCTCTTCATGAATATAGGAAATATGGGATATTTAAATTGTAACGGCCGTGACGTTTTGACGAAAATCCTGTTACTACGCCAGTCTACATCCGGAAAAGGAAATGATCAGACCTATTGTTGTCATCATTTTGAAATATAACCAAAAATATGTATTATGGGAAACATTATAAACATTACGAATGTTTATCGGCACTTTTTTAAATCATAAATTGATTTTGAAATTTTGCCGAAAAAAGGGTCACTTTACGTGGAATCACCCATTAGCAAGAATTCCCTCATCCAATACAATGCACTGCATTTAATTTCGAGAAGAGATCGGCCTTCAGTTCAGACTTCATGACGCTCATTTTCATCTCGGTGGCTATGTCAATAAGCAAAATTGTCGCATGAGCGAGTACCTGTCAGGTGCGGATTTTGGGCTGTACTGAAAAACTGGGTTTATAAGATGAGGCACTGCCGAGCCAGTCGTGGTCGTCATATGAATGGTATTGTGTTCCATTATTTTACGACAAAGTTAAATCTTTCCAATAAAAGCAGAAATTTGAAAAAATAATTACTATTTTATAGCCGATTCTAATTTAGAGTTTTAAATGTCTCACCCAACTTTATATTTAGAAAAAAGTGTAACGAAAAATATGTTACAGTAAAACAAAAATCTTCGAACAAGTATTTATTTGAATTTGGAATAAAAACTCGTAAAATAGCACTCAATTAAAACAATTGAATAAACATTTTCTAATAACACGTTTACAGCCACTGTGCGTGTTGTTTGACGTAATGCATTTGCTGTTGTTGTTGCTGCTGCGGTTGTAGTGAATGAAGTGTGCGGCGCGCGTAATTTGTTGATTTTATTATAATTTCGACTCCTGACGCGGCGCGACATGCAGTAATTGGTTTCCATTTACTCCGCAGGCAGCGCATTTGTGCACGGCCAGGTCGGCCTACGGTACTATTCTTTTTCCGTTGTTTTTTAGGTTATTTCGAAGATGATGTAAAGCACTGACAACTTGTTTGCCTGCCTGCCGTCGTCTCCTTCGCGCATCATACCGTTATTCGCTGCTAACGCAGACGTAGGCGCCACCGCAGTCACTGTCACTACTACTACCTCTTTTTTTACACCGCCGCCGCCATGAGTGTGTCAGAAGAAAATTTTGACAGATTCCAAAATGTAAATGTGATGAAATTTCGTTGGCTTATTTCAATTGCAAACAAACAGTCGTCGTCCATTAAACAGAGCGGTGGTGCGGTGCGTATTCCCAAAAGAACGACAACGTCAGTCAGAGTTCGATGATACGAGCAAAAATCGCGGTTTATTTTGAAAATCTTAAATATCGAAAGAATCCAAAAATGTAAAAATAAACAAAATTCAATTAATTATTCTCGAATGCAATTATTTTATTTTTAAAAAGATCGAATAAATTAAAAAAATTAAAAGCGAAAAATTCAATAAATAAAGAAAAGAAAACAAAGTGGTGAAATACATATTACAGTGAGTGCGTGAATGTTTGAGTGTGTGTTAAGAGCTATATGTATACACATGGATCTTTAAGTGTTTGTGAATTAACAAATGTGAGTGATTTTAAGAAATTTTTAAAAGTAACAACAATTTATGTTAACATGTCATCATCATCGTCATTGACCACCAAGAAGAAGTCCACCAATGGAAAGCATGGTCGGCGTAAACAAATTTTATTTGCCTGTAAGTATACAAGAACAACAACAATTGAGAACTTTTTGAAAGCATTTCATCATTTTCACCATGTCCTGATTCGCTACAGTTGTAGGTGTAACTTTGTGAGGAATTGCACAGATGCAACTGTTAGTCAACTCTAACCGGTCATGGTGGAAATGTTTCTAAACAATCTTTGAATTCCTAAATATAAAAGTAATAAAAATAAGGACCGAATCTGGGATATGTAATGCATTCCACACTAATGCGGGTCGATGTTTTTCGTACAATGTGTCAGGCAAAAACGTAAACTACTGAAAATTCTAAGAACATTTCTCCAATAATTCATATTAGATCCATGGTCTCTTGGAGAAATGTCCGTAGAATTTTGCGTATATTTCATTTTTCCTTGACGCTTTTTTCAACCCTTATAAATTCCCTATTCCACATTATTATCGGGTGACTAGAGCGTCACACAGTGGGGAAATTCTTATAATTTTTCAAAATAAAACTGACAGTTCCAACTGGATGGTCCGATTTGAATCTAATTTCACATACAGCTAGGTGAAGTGTTTTCGATCTTTTTTTGTGAAATATATGCCCAATTGGGTTAATCGGAGCTGAGTCGCGAGGGTTCAAATTTTGAATTCTTAGTTCTCAGAAAATTGTGAACATCCTCCAAATTTTAATTTATATATTGAGTGAAAATGGTTCCCAACGAAGAAACGAAATTATTCGTTGCAGCAACGAAAATGCGGCGTTAAGTAAACAACTTCCGCAACATTGGAACGATTGTCTGCAATGAAATTGTTTCATTTCTCCGCTGAACATTTTCATTTAATCTATTTCTACATTTAAGAAAATAAATCACAAAATGCATAAATAAATCGATTTTCTACCATAAATCTTAAAAAATAAATAATTGAGGAAACCAAAATAACGATGACAGTCAACATTACGCTTGAACCGGATTATAAATATCTAAAACTTTAATGAAGTTAATTGGCCTTGTTAATTTTCTCGTCCCGTTGCGCCATAAAATGACTACAACCTTTCAAAGGATAAAATATTTCAAAAAAAAATTTTTAATACGATACCGTCTGCCTGTCCATTCTTGTAATCAAAGTACAGGTCGCAATTGTAGCCAGAACTAAACGAAACTTTGCACAACGAAGTTTTTCGGGACAAGGACGAACGCTATTTAATTTGAAGAAAATCGGTTCAGATTTAGATATAACCCCCATACGAATTTCACTCCCGATTTGACTCTTTTCACTCTAGATAGCACATATTTCAACAGATTTTCTTATAGTTATAGCTTATAGTTCAACTAGAAACACCTGTGGTAAAAATGTGTTAGATCGGTTCAAGATTTATATATAGCTCCCATACAAATTTCGCACCCAATTTGATTTTTTCCGCTCTAGAATCCACATATTTTCTTAAAAATTGGCAAAACATCTTATATTTAAACTAGGAACACCCATGTTGAAAATAAGTCAGCTCGGTTCAGATTTATATATAGCTCCCATTCAAATTTCGCTCTCGATTTGACATTTTCTGCTCTAGAAACCACATATTTTAACAGATCTTCTTCAAGTCTTGTAAAATAGCTTATATTTCAACTAGAAACACCCACGGTGAAAACGGGTCACATCGGTTCAGATTTACATATAGCTCTCATACAAATTTCGTTCCCCCAGAAACCGCGTATTTTCAGAGAATTTCTTAAAATTGAGCATAACACGTTATACTTCAACTGGAAGAACTTATTATGAAAGTTAGTCACTTCATTCCATATTCGGATATAGCCCCGAAACAAATATTATTCTCGATTTGACAAATTGGACCAGGTCATATTAACCATGTGATTTACTGAATTGAATTCTATTCCGATAGAAAGTGGAGTGTATCATATAGTCAGCTCCGCCCGACTTTAGCCTTTCCTTACTTGTTTTATCTGTATTAGTTTAGCATTAACAACCATTTCAATTTTTTTCCCTTAGATTATTTAATTTATTCATATTGTACCTTTTAAAGGGGGAATTTGAAATGATGGTAGTTAGCACTAATCCAGATAGAGGTATGAAAATGTATGTATTTTTAACAGATATTCTCCACTATAATTCAAGGGGTGCGAATAAGTATTTGAAATATTTTTGTGAAGGAATTAATTTTACCTAGAATATAGACATTTGTGTGGGTACAAGAAGGGGCGTGGCTAAAGCGTAAATATTTTTTAGGTTTATAGTAATTATAAAAACATTTTCAAGTATTAAATTGCAAATGATTCTGACTATCCGTGTGGATGTTATACCGGTTTTATTGTAACCAAAGTTTATGCCACTTTGTGTGGGAGGTACGAGAATGGGTGTGGCAATATTTCTTGCGAATGTAACCTCTATAAAATCGTTGACAAATATCAAATTTCACAATATTCCGATCATCAGCATAGAAGTTATAACAGCTTTAATATTACGTAGTGTTGCGTGATTTGTGTGGGAGGTACTGGAAAGGGCGTGGCAAAACCCGTCATATTTAGTATACTTAAAGTGATTATAAAAACTTTATCAAATACCAAAATATAGCTGATTCCGAATATCCGCGTGGAAGTTATATGTGGTTTAATTTAACATTGGAATATAGGCTATTTGTGTGGGAGGTATGAGAAGGGTCATGGTAATTTTGCCCATCTTCGAACTTACACTAAGTTTTGAAAAATACTACCATGTGCAAAGTTTAAATTGAATAGCTCAGTATAACACTTTCTGGTGTAATTTGGCTTTTAAACTCGATAATCGATAATTTTTTTGTTAGGAAAAAAATACTAAAGTTTAATTTTTACAGAAAATATGCTAAGTAAGCTGCGAATGTTGCGAATTTAATTTCATATTAAAATATTGGTTTAGAAATAATTTCCACAAAATTGAGAAAAACAAATATTTTTCGAAATCGAAAAATATAAAAAAATCAAAAAAAAAAACATTCCTTCTAATGAAGAAAATAATGTCTATATCTAAAATATCTATGGATAATTAAACAATATGTTTTTAGATATTTTGTTTCATTAATATAGTTCGAAAATATCCTTTATAAATTATATAAATTATATTTTATTTTGTACTAACTGTACTTAACGAAGAAAAAAGACTATTTGAAGAAAATCTATAGATAAATCCATAGGCTTTTTTGACAGATCATACTGCTTTGTCATTTTTTTCAGTATCGTGTGGCAAGTCATTATGGAAAGACTCACACCGCAACAGCACCTCCAAATTGTATTATGAAAAACAGCGTTTTGGGAGCAAGAAGACCGTGGAAAATCGATTTGTCGTAGTTCTCAGCAGCTTAGCTTGTCGTATTCGAAAACTTGGCGTATTTTACGTATTCAACTTCTGCAGGAATTGAAGCCAGACGGCTTAAATTTGCGTGTTATTTTCAGTGAATGGGAGATACCAGTCACTATGCTCGAACTAGTCGCCCAAAATTTGATATCATCTTCAACCCGTAAATGCCATAAATTGTTCATTTAACCGAAAATAACAATTTTAAGTTCACTTTCAAATTGATATATTTTAATTTACATTATAAAAATCAAACCTCACGATCAATCGCTCATTAGAAATTATGGTCCTTCTTGTCGAAGTACATGTCGTCTTCACGTATGACTAAATCAATTTAAACAAAAATTTCGATAAAACTAGAGCAATTTTTTTGAAATTCCCTTACTTCTTCACTTGAAAAGACTTTTGACATGGTCGAAATCATGATCGTGGTAGTCTGCAGCAAGTAATAAATGTCACCATGCCATTTGTAAATAAATTTGCATTCTTGAGCCAGGACAATATCCCAGTTCAAATCAAATATTGATTACAGACCAAAAAAAAATGCAAACGAAAAAACTAAAATTAAAACAAAATATTATTTTTTTACATTTGGAAGCTGGGACCATGTGCCGAGAACTTTCTAGTGCCTTCCACACAAATTATCCAACCCTAAGTAAAAGTTAATTCCTTATAAAATCTGTATATATGATCTCTGAGAGTGAGTGTATACATAAGTCGGTTTAGCCGACTGAATCATACTTACTCGTTTTCTTGTATTTTTATCGTGCCAGCAAAATTTTTTTTTCTAAAAATATCAATTTTTTCTCTTTTCTTTCGAGACTTTTCCTAAATTACTGTTTTTATGTGAAAGTAAAATTCGTTACGTTGCCAGCCATCATAATTAAATTTTCGCTGTCAGATCAGTTCTTTGTCACAGATTATTTAGAATATTTAAAAAAGCTATCATTTACGAACAAATTCTGGATACAAACAAGTCTCTCCTGTCCATTTCAAATGGTGTGTATTGCTCGTGCATTTTCAGTACCGTTTGACAGTTCTTTTTATCACTAATTCAATGGATTTCTTTAGTTTCAGTCGGTTAGTATTTTGGTTTCTATTTTATATCATTATCATAATTTTTTGGATTATCCTGAATATTATCAGTCCCTGCATCCGTTATCTGGGGCGTACTGTTTTACAAAATCCTTCTAAGATAAACCAATTGGTAACAATGATGCCACACATTCAAGTTTCTTAATTGTAAGCTAGAAATCGAACAGACCTAACATGTCTCTCAAACCAAATCGGCCTTCAACAAGTTTGTAGTGTAAAAACTGAAGAAAGTGGAGGGGAAAAATTAAAAAATCTGAAATGCTTACATTATGTCCTAATATTGATTGATTCACTGTGTAGCCTTTAATTAGAGTCTGGAGAGTTCTACCACAGAACTGAAGTTAATAAACACTTCGAGTAGATCTGTATGAAATTTCATTAAAAATCGTTCAAATCGTTTAGGAGCGCAATAATTATTTCACTTTTTTTTCTTGTCGTTCGCTGAAAAATTCGCCATCCTCCTTAATGTAGTTGTACAAATATATTCCTTGGTATCAATATATTGTGGATATTGACAACTGTTGCTAACAAAAAACCTAAACGAAAGTGTACTGACCTGGTTGAAACCACAAATTCATGTTTCCAATATTGTTTTTTGCTTTGAATTTGAATTAATTAATTCGTGGTCATATTTAGAAAATCAATGTTAAAAGAGTAAAAACATACATAATTAAATTTTAATAATGCAATTGTATGCAGATGTAAACAAAAAACCAACAGCAACACTAACTACGCCAGCAAACAAATTCAATTGTTTAGAGTACATGTGACCTCAGTAGCACATACACATACATACAACACTCACACACATTCAGTTTTATAATTAAATTTTGAACAATTTTATTACTTTTCACCTCCATCTATTGTCTGGCCGAAAGGTCAATATCATTTGCCACCATCCAATTGTTGTTTGAAAAGTTCGAAAACGCGATAAATCGAAAATGTCTGTACGAAAGCAGACGTCAATTAAACGCAATTGGTTCAAAGACATGTTTAATAATTATAGGGGTGGACTTGCTGCTTGATGTATGTACGTTGTGAAATATGTTTGAATGATATCTTTGCTAACATAACCCAGATCTCATGTAACATTAAAGATACTCTATTTTTTCGAAATATCATATTATCTTAAAGATTTTTTAATTTATTTGTAAGAATACCAATGTCATTATGTGCGGAATATGAACCATGGGAATGTCCGTCCCATGATATTATTGAATTTAGGACCCCAAAAAGAATTATAGGAGACACTAGAACACACAATTTGGTGTGTTTTTCGTTTTTGGTGCATTTCTTTTACTATTTGAATTGGGGCGTATTTGCATTATGAAATTGGGGTTCCAAATGACGAAATGGAATTCGGCATCGAATAAGTTTTTACTTTACTTTTGAGACATATCCCAGGGATGAAACCCTTTAAATGTAATCGATGGGCACCAATACAGAAAACCTTTATTTTGTGTATAACTCCCGGAAGAAGAAATCACAGAGCCTGGTCGAAGGCCGGCAAAGGTGTTTTTATGTTTTAAAGAGTGATTTTTTTGAGGTTAGGATTTTCATGCATTAGTATTTGACAGATCACGTGGGATTTCAGACATGGTGTCAAAGAGAAAGATGCTCAGTATGCTTTGACATTTCATCATGAATCGTCTTACAAACGAACAACGCTTGCAAATTATTGAATTTTATTATCAAAATGCGTGCTCTGTTAAGAAAGTTCATTGCGCGCTTCCATTTTATGGTCAGTTTAATCGACCCACTGAAGCGGCTATTCGGGCTATTGTGACTAAATTTCGCACCAAATTTACATTGTTGGACATTAAACCACCAACACGCTTACGTAGAGTGCGAACTGAAGAAAATATCGCAGCTGTATCGGCCAGTGTTAATGATGACCACCAATTTTCGATTCGTCGCCGTTCGCACCAATTGGGTCTCTGTTACTCAAAAACGTGGAAATGCCAAAATTGGACTAAGCGGATGGACCACCTAAGACGCAGCCGCGGTCAACATTTAAATGAAATTATCTTCAAAAAGTAAATGTCATGGACCAATCTAACGTTTCAAATAAAGAACCGATGAGATTTTGCAAATTTTATGCGTTTTTTTTTTTAAAAGTTATCAAGCTCTTAAAAAATCACCCTTGTTTGTTGATATAATTGTCACTTCGCTGAAATCGGACTCGGCTTCCAAATTTTTTTATTGTTTTCAACCTTTATCATTTCCACATCTTGTTTGCTATCATGAAACGTTATTGACTGATAAATAAAAACAAATTAAAAGGAGATTAAGTTTGGCTGGGCCCTCAAGCATGGAGTACATTCAACAGAACTTCTGGCAGATTTTTTTTTTCATTGAACCAACACTCAGGGGATATCCTCTATAAATGATGCATTGGAAGAAGTCAGGTATTGGAAGGAGGAAAGAGGGAGTAGTGTCTGTTGACATCTGTTTTGAATCACTGAATGTCGTAATTGGACGGAAATATATTTGCCGGAAGTCGATTCCACATACGGATAGTACGGGAGAAGAACGAATTTATTCTGTAATGTGTAGTGCGGCCGGTTGTCCAATCGACAACAAATGGGAGTCGCGTATCTCTACCGAACGTTCTCACGGGCGGTATAAGATCACGAATTTCCGAAGAACAAACACCATGAAAGTATCGACAGAACAATGACACACAACCAACATTACGACGATGATCAAGGGAGACAATAGAATTGGATATCCTACCGTCACCTATCAACACCATCTCCCTCCTCTGGACACGGTCAAGTAGCTCCAGTGATGAAGCTGGAGCACCCGACCATATATGGGAGTTGTATTCCATCTTTGGTCTGATGTAGGTAGTATAGATATTGAGAAGATCAGGGGTGTGAAATATCTCTTACATCGTTTTAAAAAGCCTAAACATTTGAATGCTTCTTTCGACACATCAAATACACGCTTTGACCAACGAACATCACGTTGTATTTTCATGCCAAGAACATCGAGGATATCTGATTGCTCAATATCTATACCGTTCATTAAAATCGACGATACCGTTGGATCAGTGAATCGCATGTGAGACAACAAGAAGCACTGAGTCTTACGTACATTAAAATCTACTCTATTCACTCGACTCCATTCAGAAATGGCCAGCAAATCCTGGCTAAGTGACTCATCAATCGATCGGCTTTTGTTCTCAACTTCTTGGCGACTAGGTCTATGATCGAATGAGTATGAATGACAGAGGTTGCTTTTATCCGCAAATGAGTATAATGTATTCGAAGTCCGATCCAAGAGGTCGTCGATGAAAATAAGAAAGGACAGAGCCCTGTGGTACTCCTGCGGTTAACCTATGCTCGTCGGATGAGAACCCATCTACAACAACACGTATAGTGCGATCTCTGAGGAAGCTCGATATAAATCGAGAGAATTCACTACCAACACCAAAAGCGATAAGCTTTGATATGAGTGCGCCGTGCCAAACTCTATCAAAGGCCTTGGAGATATCTAGAGCAACGACCGTACTTTCTCCAAGCTGGTGGATGGATCGTTTCCACTTTTCGGATAGCAGTGTCATCAGGTCTCCTGTACATCGATTCCTACGGAAGCCATACTCTCGATCATTAAGTAAGTCATTAGTTTCTAAATACCTCACAAGATGGCGATTCACCATACTCTCCATAACCTTCGAGAGCGCTGAGCAAATCGCGATCGGTCGATAGTTAGCAGGGTTATTAGCCTCACATTTTTTAGGGATGGGCTGGATGTTCGCAATCTTCCAACGCGCTGGGAAAACCCCTGCACGGTATGCAAGGTTGAAAAGATTACGAAGGGGACGGGCAAGCACTTACATAGGACAAGTGCTGAAATGTCATTCAGACTCAGGCCTGGAGATTTATTTACGTCGAGATTTGCGAGAACCCTTTTAACTCCACGTGTTCGAAAAAATATTTGAGGCTTGGAACTAGATACATTTTCGATCACGGGGAGTGGTTGATTGCTTTCCGGCAAGGATGAATTCCTTGCAAACATTTCAGCCAATAGGTTAGCTTTGTCAACCGGGTTAGTGAATATCTGGTCATCTTTGACAAGAGTTGGGATAGATGAGAAGTTATTCTTTACTCTTCTCACAAATGACCATAAACTCTTACTTCCCCTGGGAGAAGCAAGAAGACGATGTTCGTACAGAAACTTTTCACGTCTAAGTACCTTGGCACACATGGTTCTTGTCTGCTTGCGTAGCAAATCAGAGGTGGCATTTTTATTTAAACGCCATTTCCTGAACGCACGAAGAGCGGAATACGAAAAGGATGCCGAAACAATACAGTGATCCGAATTACCAAGATGTGCTAGAACGTTAACTTCATACTTTTCAGGGTGTGATGTTAAGAAAAGATCAAGAATATTAGAGTGTTGCCTTTGGACACACGGAATGTGAGTCGGTTCATTCACTAGTTGCGTCAAATCATTATGCGCGGCATAACGTTTTCCGTAAAAAGTAAAATTTTCCAAAAATCCTTCACACGTTTTCACAGCCAGAGAAAAATGTACACAACAACTGTTATGATTCCAACTGCTGCTATTTAGTCGGTGCCAATTTTATCCTTTTCTGCCCATTTTGACCCTAAAAGTATGAATATTGAAAGACCGTAGCCATTTGATTGGTACCATTTCTATCTCCTTCCTTCCCGTTCCCTCCCCCCTAAAATTACAAATTTTCTTTATTATGTAGGCATGTCAGGAGAATATACACGTCTAATGATGATTTTATGATTTTTAGCTGTAGTCATTTGGTACCAATTTTATACCTTTTTCCACAGTTCCCACCTTAAAAGTACAAACTTCGATCAAATGCTTTATCTTACCTTTATTTGCGATTAGACTCGTATGATTGGTAGCAGTTTTATCTCATTTTGCCCCATTTCACATCCTCCAAGAATGGATCACTTTATGGTGAGCGTTCACGCTTTAAAAGGATTGAACTTAACAAATACCAAGTAAATTCAAGACAGAAATCTTCACAAAGCGTGGCTAAATGGTGGTATTTCATGCTCTTATTAAAGGGAAACCCCCGATTACGATCATTTTCAATCCCAACCGATCTACAACTATTAGACGTATTCTTGCAAAATTTGGACGCCCTGCCTCCTTTCGACTAGCGCTAGTGTGCTTTCAATAGACAGAGGTACAGAAGGACGAATATGGCTAGAACGTTTTAGAATTATATGATGCATTAAAATCGTTCAGAATAATTCGAATATCATGGTTGAAACAGAAAAAATGTTCGTAAAAAAAATATTTTGATAGAGATTGTTATTATCCTCTCTGGGAGCATGAATACAGCTTAACAGACCATTTCGATGTTGCAACGTACTCCGTAATGAGGGTCTTTAAAGTAGAACAAACTCGTCTGCTCGTTGAACTTACTCCTTGATGTATGAAGTGTATTTATGTAGAAGATCGAAGAGAGAGATAGAAGTATTTCATACACCGCTTTAGTAATCCTAGACACTTCAATGTTTCCATTGACACATCAAATAAATGTTTTGTCCAACGAACATCTCATTGTATCCTCATGACCAGAACTTCAAGAGCGTCCACCCCACACCGTTCAGTGTGGATATTAGAGAACAGTGAATCCCGTGTGAGACAACAAGGAGCATTGTGTCCTATGTGTATTAAATTCAACTTCATTCCCTCGACCACATTCGGAAATGATCAGTAACTCCGGACCAAGTGTTTCATCTACCAATCGCCTTTTATAGTTAAGTTAATGGAGACTTGTTCCTAGAGTGATCAACCCCGAAACCGACAACCGGACCAACCGGGTTTTACATCTCAGACCGATCGTCGGGTATTTAGAAATTGCGGTTTTCGATAAACCGTTTTTTGTAGTCGGTCTCGACCGGTTTTCCATGGTAGTAACAATTGTATTTTTCAGTGCGAATTTCGCTATAATACGCCACTTTTAATATTAAATGTTGTCTCACGGGACGCTTTTAACCCATCTGTCAGTCCAAATTGACATAGACAAACTTGTAGTAAAATAGTCTTGTGACTTTAGTCAAATTTTAGGTCAGTGGCTGAAGACGGTCTTTCGTTGAGAACAAGCCTTTGGAAATCGCCATAAGTTGATCATATAAGATTCCTAATGCGTTTGTTCTCTATTTTGTCTATGTAGATACCTGTCCCGTTGCCTGGTTTGTTTCTCCATAGTTCCTACTGATCCGTTTTTATAAATTTGGTATGAGCCAGAATGTCCACTGACCTTTTCGCGTGTTTTCCCACTTATTTTGGCAATTTGGTACAGATTTGTTTGGCGTTGGACCTTTCTTAGGATCCCTATGTTAACCTCTGATGCCTCGTTCGATTGATGCTAGATCGATTGACATTAGCCCCGCAACCACGCCAGCTGCATGCAGGGATATTGTGCGATAACTGCAGCAGACTCTGATACAACTTTTTACTTAGACAGCATGTTCTTTGTAGCCCTTCACTTAAGCTTCTTCATCAACGTTTTCGTCCATACTGGTGATACATAGAAGATAACTGAGTTAGTTACTCTCGAAATCACTATCCTACGGCTTTGACAAGGCCCTTCTATATTTGTCATCAATCTTGCCAACGCATTTGCAACTCGAGTTGCCTTGTTGCATGCGTACTCCACGCGGCATTTAAAGCTTAAACTGTCATCAATCATCACACCGAGGTATTTAATTGTTTCTTTAGATACTATTCGAGAACTTGCCAACTTTACGTTGATCGTTTCTCCCGCCCTTTTTCCGGTGACTAGATCCACCTCTGTTTTGTGATCTGCTAGTTTCACATTAATCGACTCTGGCCATAGTTTAATGGATCTCATGGTCTCATTTGCATTAAGTTGGACTTCATCTTTTTCTCGAGCTTGGGCTATGATCGTCGCTTCTTCCGGTATATTTAGGCAGAACACTCCATCGTACATTATGTTATACAACAAGGTGCCTAGAACTGACCCTTGGGGAAAGCCAGCAGTAAACCTATACGTTTCGTACCAGGTTGAAAGCATTCCTAATGTATAGGGTAATAAAAGCGCAATATCTCGACGCACCCCTTCCTTCTGTAACACCCCTTGCCTTATTCTCCACAAAGAGTATAGGATCGATAGTGGATCTGTTATTTATAAGGCCGTACTGTCTACTGGAGAGTCCTTTGACCACTTCGGCTGCGGTTAGTAGTCTATTGTATACAATCCTTTCGAAGCATTTACTCATTGTATTTGGTGTATATGCCTGAGGTTCGCCAAAAGTTTTATCAGGTTTCGGTATCAGAACAAGCATTTTTTTCCACCATTCAAATCAGTCTGGACAGCTCCTCAATATACTGATCTACGACAGTTGATGTTATGCGGTTACATCTTAGAGGCAAAACGATAGCTCAGCAGTCTACAGGAATTCCTATATGACCATCATTTTTCCTGAAGGAACAGTTTGAGAAGACTCCGGAACTAACTCCACAACCCATTTGGCAGCCGTGCAGTATTCTCCTAGTCGACCCATTTGGCGAATGTAATACATTTATTGAGGCCCTATGTTCCTTATAGGAACAAAAGGAAGGAAAGTTTGAGAAGACTCCGGAACCAACTCCACAACCCATTTGGCAGCCGTGCTGCATTCTCCTAGTCGACCCATTTGGCGAATGTAATAAATTTATTGAGGCCCTATGTTCCTTATAGGAACAAAAGGAAGGAATGAATGTTCTTGATTCTTACAGCACCATCTTGCGGAAAGGTCTAATCCCTAAAAACCTAACGACCCATATCGTCGTTAAACCATAAACCATATCGTCCAAAATAGTATTTCTTCGCCAACTCCACACTCATTGTTTTCTGATAACACGAGTGTACATATTTCATTTATTCCGATTAACACCCCCGCCCATGTAGGGAAACCATCCCAGACCATATTGAACTAACCCACAAATTACAAATTTCAGTTGGAAATGCCTTTGTTTTCATTTGGCCTTTTCTTTATCTCTTTGTTTGGGCGAGTCAGTAAACAAAGCGTGCTTGCTGCTGCTGCAGCGACTGCCGCTGTTATGGCATTTGCATTCTGGAATTTCACTCGTTCCAAACATAAACAAATGCGAACAGAAAAGAAAAGAAAACATAAACAAACGCTAAACGCGAATAAACAAAATAAAATAAAAACAAACCGAAAGTGAACTGAAATCGCAGTCTTTCTTCAATGCGGTCGATTGGACGGACGGTCAACGTGACGATAAGGGCGTTTTGTTGTCGCCGCCGCCGACGTCTTCTTCTTCTACTTCGTTTTCAAATCGCTGACAGCCGCACTTGGGCTTTTGAGGGTTTCTCTGTACTCTCAACTACGAAACGAAACCTCCAACCAACCACCCAGCCAGCCAGTCAGTCAGTCAGCAGCCAACCACTATGAATCATATCAGCACAAACATACATACATATGTATGTTTGTATACCCGCGTGTGTACCCATGTAGTCAATCTATCAGATATCATGAATTGAAGAAAAATAGGTTACCTCTTTGTTTCCTCAAAAAAAGCAACAACAAATCAACAATGTAGTTCACACTTTGTCATCGTGGTTGGTGGCTGTTGCTTTGACTTACGTTGTTATTTGCCAATGAAGCGCTCTGAAGGTAATGCGAGACGTAGCTCACGAACCCAATCTGGTTATTTCAATTATTAAGTGCAACTTTGGTGTGAATCATCCATCCACCCGTCCAGCCATTCGTTCGTTCAATGGAATAGTATCGACGTCGATCGATCATATTTCAAATGCGGATGGGCTGGCTGTCTGTCGCTCTGCCAGCGTCTATGTATCGCGACCGAGAGCGTCTTTCCATGTTGCCCCGTGTGTGTGTATGTTGTGTTTCATTCCGTGGTGTTTCAACGGAAGCAAAATTGCAAAGCTTGCAATTGGAGTTGAAGGAAAACTCCATGAAAGTGTATACTTTAACAGCAGTACGCTACACTTAGCCGAGGCGGTACTGGAGGTTTATCGATGTGGTCGGTGTGACAAGCGAGAAGAAAATGTATTATTACTATTAGGAATCATCTTCCGGAGCAATGTTGGTTTGATCACTGACCAAATGTTTCCTCATCTATCGCGAAAAAGTTCTCTCATTTATCATCTCCTCAGACAATCTTACCTTAACGATTGAATCAAAGTTATCTCATCCGACGAGACAATGTTGCCTTATCCATCGAAATAATGTTGCCTCTTCTGTCGATACAACTGACGCTCATCTACCGAGACGATATTGTCTCTTCTACAGAGACAATGTCATCTCATTGATCCAGATAGAGTTGTCTCATCTACTGATTCGAATTACAATCATCTACCGAGACGATGTTACCTCTTCTACCGAGGCAATGCCATCTGATCTACCGAGACGATGTTGCCTCTTCTCCAGAGATAATGTCATCTCGACTAACGAGACAGAATGGTCTCATCTACTGAGACGATGTTGTCTCATCATCATATTTAGACTCATCTACCGAAACGATATGGCCTCTTTCCCAGAGCCAATGTCATCTCATCTACCGAAACTTTGTTGAATCTACTACTGAGACAATGTCATCTCATGTACCGAGACGATTTTGTCTCTTCTCCTGAGACAATCTTACCTTAACGATTGAGTCAAAGTTATCTCATCTGGCGAGACAATGTTGCCTTATCCATCGAAATAATGTTGCCTCTTCTGTCGATACAACTGACGCTCATCTACCGAGACGATATGGCCTCTTCTACAGAGACAATGTCATCTCATTGATCGAGATAGAGTTGTCTCATCTACTGATTCAAGATAGACTCATCTACCGAGACGATGTTACCTCTTCTACCGAGGCAATGCCATCTGATCTACCGAGACGATGTTGCCTCTTCTCCAGAGATAATGTCATCTCAACTATCGAGACAGAGTGGTCTCATCTACTGAGACGATGTTGTCTCATCATCATATTTAGACTCATCTACCGAAACGATATGGCCTCTTTCCCAGAGCCAATGTCATCTCATCTACCGAGACTATGTTTCATCTACTACTGAGACAATGTCACCATATCTACCGAGACGATTTTGCATCTTTTCCCAAAACAATGTCATCTCGTCTAACGAGACGGAGTTGTCTCATCTACCAAAACGATGTTGCCTTTTCAACCGCTACAATAACGAGACAATGTCATCTCATCTAGCATGACGGAGTTGTGTCATCTGCTCAGGCGATGTTGCCTCATCTACCGATATAATTTAGACTCATCTACCAAGACGTTGTTGCCTCTGAGATCGCTTCTTTTTCGACAATGCCGTATGATCTCCTGCGACAATGTTTCCACTTCTTTGCGACAATGATGTCTCATATCCTGAGATAATCTTGCCTTAACGACCTGGATAAAGTTGTTACCTCTATGATCGCTTCTTTTGTAAGAATGCCCTGTGATCTCCATAGACAATGTAATCTCTTCTACTGCGGCAATGATGTGCGATCTTCTGAAACAATGTTGCCGCTTCTCTGCGACAATGATGTCTCATCTCCTAAGACAATGTTGCATTCACCATCGGGACGAAGTTGTTACTTCTAACGAAACAATGTTGCCGCATCTACCGATACAATGTTACCTCATCCACAGATAAACTGCCGCCTCATCTACTGGGACCGAGTTCTCTTATCTACCGAGACCCAGTTGTCTCATCTACCGAGTACCTGTTGTCTCATCTACCGAGACGGAGTTTCTCATCTACTGAGACAGAGTTGTCTCATCTGAGGTGTCTCATCTACCGAGACAGAGTTGTCTTATCTGTCTTAGACAGAGTTCTCTCATCTACCAATACAATTTAGACTCATCTACCGAGAAGTTGTTACGTCTGTGATGGCTTCTTTTGTGACAATGCCGTGTTATCCATAGACCATGTTATCGCTTCTACTGCCGCAATAATGTGCGATCTTCTGAAACAATGTTGCCGCTTCTCTGCGACAATGACGTCTCATCATTTCATTCACCACCGGAACGAAGTTGTTACTTCTAAATAAAACAATGTTGCCTCATCTACCGATACACAGTTGTCTCATCTACGGAGACAGAGTTGTCTCATCTATCGATCCAGAGTTGTCTACCTACGGAGACAGAGTTGTCTCATCTACCGAGACAGAGTGGTCATATCTAACGAGTCAGAGTTATTTCATCTACCGAGACAGAGTTCTCTCATCTAACGAGACAGAGTGGTCTCATCTACCGAGACAGAGTTGTCTCATTAATCGAGACAGATTGATCTCATCTACCGATACAGAGTAGTCTCATCTACCTTCTTCCGAGATAAACAATCTCTTCTCCTGCGACAATGTGATCTTTTCTCCTGAGACAATGAGGTCCCTTCCCCTAAGACAATGTGGTTCCTTCCCCTGAGACTATGTGGTCCCTTGCCTTAGATAATGTGACCTCTTCTCGTGAGACAATGTGGTGCCTTCTCTTGAGACAATGTTGACTCTTTTCCTGAGATTTTTTTCACTGTTTCCTATAAATGCAGTGCATTGCGTTGGCTAAAGGAAGATAAGGAGTTGGATGGAGGAAAACGGGAGAAATATTTGTTGACATCTGCATTGAATCTCAGGATGTCATTGGCGGGATCGATATTTGCCGGAAGTGGAAACCACATACGAGTTGCGCGAGCAGATAACGAATTCATTCTGTGATGTGTAGTGCGGCCAACTGTCCAATCGACAAGAAATGGGTAAGAGTTCCTTGAAAGTCGCCTATCTCTAGTGAACATTTCTACGTCCTGGATGAGATCGCGAATATTCGAAGAAGTGTCTTACTGTCGCCCTCCTCTGAACACGGTCAAGTAGCTTCAAGGAAGATTTTGGAGCACCCGACCATATGTGTGAGTTGTATTCCATCTCTGATGTACGTGGTGTAGATATTGAGGAGATCGGAGGGAGTGAAGTATTTCTTACACCACTTTAAAAAGCCTAGACAATTGAAAACTTCCTTTGACATATTTTATACAGAGAACATCGCTATGTATCTTCATGCCCAGAATATAAAGAGAGTACAATAAATGTTGTTCAATAGACATAGACAACAACGTTGGATCAGTGAATCACTTGTGAGACAACAAGGAGCACTGGGTTTTACGTGCATTAAAATCTACTCTATTCACTCGACTCCATGGCCAGTAATTCTTGACTGACTGACTCTTCCATCAATCGCCTTTTGTCCTCAATTTCTTCAAGATTTGGTCTATGATCAAATGAGTATGAATGACAGAGGTTGCTGTCATCCGCGAATCAATAGATTATATTCAAAGTCCGATCCAAGATGTAGTCCGTGAAAATAAGAAAAAGGGAGGGGGGAAAGGACAGAGTCCTGTGGTACTCTTGCGGTCAATCTATGCTCGTCGGATGAGATCCCATCCGCAACAACGCGTATAGTGCGATCTCTGATGAAGCTCAATCAAAAAGTCACTACAAACACCAAAAGCGACGAGCTTTGATATGAGTGCGCCGCCTTCCAGACTCTAGCAAAGGCATTGGATATATGTAGAGCAACGACTTATCTCCCCAAACTGGTGGATGGCACGATTCCACTTTTCGGACAGCAGCGTCTTCAGTTCCCCCATACAGTCGATCATTAAGTAAGTCATTGGCCTCCAAATAGCTCACAAGTAGTTAACTACCCTCTCCAAGAGCGATGAACTTTGATATCAAAAGACTCTATCAAAAGCCTTGGAAATATGTAGAGCAACGACCTTACTCTCCCCCAAACTGGTGGATGAATCGTTTGCACCTTTCGGACATCAGTGCCATCAGGTCCTCCGTAGATCGATTCCTACGGAAGTCATACTGTCGTTCATTAAGTAAGCCTTTGGTCTCCAATTGGCTAACAAGATGGTGGTTAACCATACTCTCCATAACCGTCGAGAGCGCACAGCAAATCGCAATCGGGCCGTAGTTGTCAGGTTTATTAATACTAAAATGAGACAGTATTGCTTTCTCTGCCATACGATGTTGCTTGATTTTCTGCGACAATGTTGGCTTGTTTATCTACCCAGACAATGTTGTCTCATCTTCGGCGATAATACAGTCTGAAGTAGTACTGTTTCATCTCTTAAGACATTGTTGTCTCATCTGCTGAGAAGCTATTGAGGGAATGCTGCCCAAGTACTCATATAATACTATCTCTTTTACTGAGATAATAAAAATATCTCTTCTTTGTAACGAGAGCTTCTCCGCCATTTTCGTCTCAATAATTCGCAATGCAATGGGGGCATTTTCGACCTTACTTACCACTGATATTATAGACGATTACCTTAAGACAGTTTCATCAAATGTCAGACGGAATGAACTCGCAAACAATGTCTATAAGTCATAAACCACGAATACATATTTAAATATTAGTTTAAAAAGGCAACAAAAAAATAAATGCGTTTTAAAAAACAGCATCAACGTCATCATCATCCTCATCAGCGTACATCGAGTGCAAAGCGAACAAATCGAAGGGTAACTAAATATTGAAAATGACATAAAAACTCGAAACAACAATAAAAACTCAACAATAATGATAGTGTTGTTAACAAATGTACAACAGCAACAAAAAAGCAAGAAGTGAAAAAAGATACAAGGTTTCATATGACAGCAGCAATAATAAGCGAAAAGACACACAAACAAAAGACCCCACGAAAAAAATTATGGATTTTTTAATAGCAAAACCCACACGCAATGCATGCATATGTCGTAACACGCTCGCATTTAATGACGATCGATAATGCCACAAAATACCAAAAAAAAATCAACCCAGAAGAAGGAGTACAAATCAGAAACGGAATTGGTGCAAAAGTTATAAATACAAGAGAGCATATAATAAATAAATATTGTAATGAGGGTATAAATATCACAAAAGCGATTTTTATTTGCATGGCTAGCTGGATGATACTGGCTGATGGCCGTTGGCCATTGGCAATGATGGTGCCGTGTGTTGCTGTTGGTACAGATGCCGATGCCGGAACTGGCGGTACCCACAGTTTGGAGTGCTTTGGTGGCGACATTTATATTACAAAATATTGGAAAAATATCGACAACAAGTCATCCATCATTCATCACAACGCATCACTCCCTGTCCTCTGGCCGCCCACTCATTCAATCACTCAAACTGTCGATATTCGGGACAGTTTGGCATCAAACGACGACATCATTAACAAACCAAACAAACGGACCGGACCAGGCCATGCCATGCCATGTGAATACAACAAACCTCGTTCTTCGTCTCAAACAACATCATCATCCTCCTCATCATCATCATCATCACCAATAACCAACAGCCATATGAGAGTGTAATGAAATCGAACAATAACAACATTTATCGCAAGTCGACGCAACACTACTACTCTACACAAATGGGGTACGTCGCGACGTACTTGTTGCCATAGATGATGACGTAAAAGCAAATCTTGGCAACACAAAAAAAAAAAACAGAAACATCAACAAAAACCAAACCAAAATGAAACACACAGCAAACGCAGCAGCAACTTCAAGTGGCAGCAGCAGCGGCGGCAGCATCATCATCGGCAGCAGCAGCAAAGAAAAATCCCACAGCGATGACAACAACAATTCCAAATAATCAAACATACATATGTGGGATAGAAGAAAGACAACAAGCAAATAAAAACGAATTAGAAAAATTACGATCGGTCCACAACGACTATAAGATCAGCAATAATAAATCGATAGACAGACATCGTTGATCCCTTAGAATGGATAGTATTATCTCAGTCGATGAGGAAATATTGTTTCAAGAGATGCGGCAACATTGTCTCGGTAGACGAGGCAATGTTGTAGAAGAGGCAAATTTGTCTCAGTAGATGAAAGAACATTGTCTGAAGAGATGAGACAACGTTGTCTCAGTAGATGAGACAACTTTGTCTCAGTACATAAGACAACGTTGTCTCAATTGATGAGACAACTTTATCTCAGTAGATGAGACAACTTTGTCTCAGTAGATGAGACAACTTTGTCTCAGTAGATGAGACAACTTTGTCTTAGTAGATGAGACAACTTTGTCTCAATCGATGAGACAACTTTGTCTCAATCGATGAGACAACTTTGTCTCAATCGATGAGACAACTTTGTCTCAATCGATGAGACAACTTTGTCTCAATCGATGAGACAACTTTGTCTCAGTAGATGAGACAACTTTGTCTCAGTAGATGAGACAACTTTGTCTCAGTAGATGAGACAACTTTGTCTCAGTAGATGAGACAACTTTGTCTCAGTAGATGAGACAACTTTGTCTCAGTAGATGAGACAACTTTGTCTCAGTAGATGAGACAACTTTGTCTCAGTAGATGAGACAACTTTGTCTCAGTAGATGAGACAACTTTGTCTCAGTAGATGAGACAACTATGTCTCAGTAGATGAGACAACTTTGTCTCAGTAGATGAGACAACTTTGTCTCAGTAGATGAGACAACTTTGGCTCAGTAGATTAGTGTACGAGACCAAACTATATGAAGCTACATGGTTGATGACATTTGATGACAAAGTAGAAAAGATTAAGACCATTATCCCTGTAGAAGAGAGAGAACATTATCTCAATAGAAGATGCTACATTACTACACTAGATGATACAACATTATCTCATTAGATGATGATACATTCTTAAAGTAGATGATACAACATTATCTCAAGAGATGTGAGAACATTGTGTCTAGAGATAACACAGCATTGTGTCCAGAGATGAGACTCCATTGAATCTATAAATAAGACAACATCTTGTCAATAGATAATTCGTTTCTGTAGATACCATCAGCTCATTAGATTTGACAGAACTTTCTTAGAATATGATGAAATCGTTTAGTGATCTAAGCTCAGTAGATGTGAAAGAATTTTCTGAGAATATAAGGAAATCGGTTAAGATCTCAGCGATTAATTAATTCCAAAGATTTGCGTTCTACAGAACATTATATAGGTTTGAGCAAAGGATTCTGGTGAAGTGGACCATTGAATCTAGCATTATTGACCTTTGCTGTATAATATTTTAAACATTTTTTTATTTTTTCGACCTCTATTTAAATTATTACAATTTTTGTTTATTTAAAACTAGTTCGAGGTCTTTGTTTTTGTATTTTTAAGTATTATTTATTAATAATTCGTCTTTCGCGAAAAACATCTTCAGGATTCGAAATAATACAAATAAAACTGAGAAAAACCGACGTTATTGTGGTTTAATGCTGCTCTAAAATTTTTATGTGTTTTTATTTTTATTATTTCAAATCCTGAAGATGTCTTTCGACGAAATTTTAATTAATAAAATTTTAAAATACAAAAAAAAACCTCGAGCACGTTTTAATTTAATAAAAATTATTATATTTTAAACTAGATAAAAAAAGACAAATTCATTGAAGAACTACTAAAAATGGAATTTATTGACGTGGAATTTTCTATTTTCATATTCAACATAGGATAGATGGATAGTATTCACTTATTTGAACAGAAATATGGTGATCAGTTTAAAACAACAGGCCGGCGATTGCGCTTTAAAGGAAACAATTCATTCCCGGGGAAATTTAATTCCGGATAGGGGTAAATGTTTTACATAGTTTGAGGCGTAAACTTTCAAAACGCCTTCAAACGTACATATATTTTTTGATCCACTCTACCAGAATGAGTTGAACGTTATTATTTTCTTATGTGTACCATGTAATTATTCAAGAATACTAAATGAACATGTCATTTTGATGCATTTTCGACGTTTTGAGTTTGCATTTCCATAATTTATGATATAATTAAGAATGTATATAATTTTTTCTGTATATTACCCTTTTAAAGCCATGATAAATCTTCGAAGGTCTTATGATTTAGATGAAAATAAATGAAAATTTAATGACAATAGAAATGCCCGAAAAAAATCTACTCACGCATAGAATCGACTTACAAGTCTTACGATAAATCATTTGTATAACCACCCTTATATATGTACTGTGGTTAAAGTTCAAAAGTCCAAACTTTGTAATAGAAAACCAATAGAACGAGACACACATATCGATGGAGATTACTGAAATTAGTAAAATGTGATAAACTTCAGATTAAAAAAAATTAACTTTTTTAATCAAAAAGACATTAAATTTTATTATTAAACTATTTATCTTCTACACGCGAGATAGTCTACCATAACATCGTCCGACAATCCATATTACACTTGAACCGGATGATATACGCCTGAAACTATAGGCAAAATTGAGTTAATTAGCCTTTTTTAATTTGTCATCTCATCATTCTGTTGTCACTTAAGAGGACTACAAAGTTCCAATGGATACAATTTTTCGAAAGAAATATTTTTTATAACGACATATTTTAAATATTTACAAAACAATATTTGAAATAACTACTCGCACCCTATGATACCAAACTAAAATTCAAATTAAAGAGGAGAATAATTGCTAAAAATACTTCAATACTTCAAATACTTTCTTGCTTATATCTGTATTGCTTTAGCACTAACAACCACTTCAAGTTTCACTTCTTAAAAATTAAAATATGAATAAACTCAATAGGTTAAATGAAACATTTGTTAATAAACTAATACAGATAGAAGCATGAAATTTCAAGTATTTTTAAGAGATATTCTTCTCGTTAATTTGACACTTATACCTTGAATAAGTATTTGAAATACTTTTGGAAAAATGTTATGTTTTTAAATTCATACATAAATTCAAACCAAAAAATTAATTTGTTAGAAAGATAATTATCTATGTTATTATTATGTATTGCTTGTAATTTGTTGATAGCCCGAATGCAGCGTATTCTGGAAGTCCATTTTTCGATTACCTTTCCAAGCTGTATATCGGAATTTGTTTGTACAATTGGGCTGTTCTTTAAGCCGGGATAACAAGCTGCGATAACAAAAACGTTAATAAAAAGTAAATTTGTTATTCAAAATAAAAAAAATTCTCTCACATTGTTTGTCGCCAACTACAATATAAATATTTGTATCAAAACAAATTTAAAAAAAAAATGTGTTGACTTTTTTGGACTTAGGCTCGATAACCATAAGTTTCACTTACGCATAATTATCCAGGCTAAGTCCAAAATTTTTAACATAAAATTATTTTTTCAAAATTTCTTTTTATACCCATCGCTATTGGCGACTATTTAAAAAATATTTTAAGCAATATTTTACATTTTATTTAGATTTTTGTTATCGTAGCTTAGTTATCCAGTCTTAAAGAAAACCTGCTCTAATGTCCCAGACATCCAAAGGATTCAGTTTGTTCGCATAAACTTCATAGACTTCTCGTAGCTCCAGATAAAACAATCTGGCGAAGTTATATCATACGATCTCTGTGGCAATTTGAGGCTTTTATTAAATATATCTTCACAAAGTATATATCAGTCAATTGTTTGACGAGCTGTGTAGCATGTGACGCCATCCTGATGGAAAACCATGTCTTTATCATTTCATTCAATTGGGCATGAAATATTCGACAATAGTGGCTGTATAGCGATTGCCATAGCGGTAGTAACTTTCTCGTCGTTCTCATTTTTAAAGAGTTAAGGATCAAGGATTCTGAGTGGTAAAACATTCCAAACATTGAGTTTTTGAGGATGTATCTTATTGCTTTGCGAAACTCTCTTGACTTATATTCTCTCCAAATCAGGTAATTTTACTTATTGACATGCCCATTGAGCCAAAAATGAGCCTTATCTGTGAACGGAATATTGCGTCATAGCGACTCCCGAAGTGAAATATGATTGTCGTAATAAATTTACAAGCGTTGTTCAGTCGTTAGTCTATTCAAGATGAAATTGTTACCTAATTAGGCACAATTGATTATAACGTTGCAAGATCTAACCAATTTGTGTAATTGTTATTGTAAAATTAAACCTCTAGAAACATAAGGAATTTCTATAGAAAGAGTGTTCTAGTACTAGAATATAAGTATTTAAGATAAAGTCGATAATTAGGAATAAGCCAAAAACTAATGTGTTAATTAGCGTTTTTGTCGTGAATGATGTTCCCAAAAAGCGCCGAAATGATTTTTCCTCGATTATTTAATGAAACTCAACTTTTTTGCTTTAATACTGTTGTGTATTTCCTAAACATAATAAAAGGTGATTTTTTTTAAAAGCTGTAAGAAAGTTTTTCAAAAAAAAAACATAAAATTCAGAAAAATACATGAGATCTTTATTCGAATCGATAGTACGGTCCATATAATTTAATGTTTGAAGATTATTTCATGCAAATGTTGAGCTTGACTGCGCCTCAAATGGTCCATCCGCTTAGTCCAATTTTGGCATTTCCACGTTTTTGAGTAACAGAGGCCCAATTGCTGCGAACGGCGACGAATCGGTAATTGATGGTCATCATTAACACTGGCCGATACAGCTGCGATATTTTCTTCAGTTCTACTCTACATAAGCGTGTTGGTGGTTTAATGTCCAACAATGTAAATTTGGTGCGAAATTTAGTCACAATAGCCCGAATATCCGCTTCAGTGGGTCGATTAAACTGACCATAAAATGTAAGATGCGCTCGATGATCTTTCTTAACAGAGCACGCATTTTGATAATAAAATTCAATAATTTACAAGCGTTGTTCGTTTGTAAGACGATTCATGGTTAAATTATAGACCAAACTGAAAATAGAGCTTAACAACGCCCTAGGATATGTTCTATATTTTCAACTTGTCTAGAGTTACTGAGGACATATTTGTTTAGAACCGATTTCCATTTAACTTGATCATGTCAGTGCGGGCTTGAAGTATTCAAATAATATTGCTTTGAGTAGATTCATCAGGATCCTTCAGCTGTATTCAGTTTACCATGTATACATTTTAACTAATATACATTCTCTGTATTTTATCTTCAACATGTTTATCAGGTTTGCTCTATTATTGGTGGAGTTATATCGCACGATCTCTGTGTGAAATTGACTGACCCATTTCGAGAAGTATTTACTAAATGTGTCCTTCAATAAGTTGATCGTTTGACAAGCTGTGGCGCCATCCTCTTGGAAAACCATGTCTTTAACATTTCATTCAATCGGGCACGAAATAATCGACTGTCGTGGTTGCAATTTTGATTATTGACATGTCCATTGAGCAAAAAATTAGCCTCATCTTGAACTGAATATTGCGACAACTGAGCCATAATTTTCGAAATAAATTTACAATCGTTGTTCAGTCGTTAGTTTGTTCATGGTGAAACGGCTGAACAAATTGGCACCATTGATAGTAGCGTTGCCATATCTGACCAATTGACGACCTTTTAATCGTTATCCCAAAATTAAACCTCTAAAATAACATGAAATTGTTATAGAAAGTGTGTCAAAAATCCTGGATATTTAAAAAATGAACATGCAATCGATAATGTTAAAGGTTAAAGCAAAAAACTAGTGTATTATTTTGGCGTTTTTTCTCGCGAATTTGGCTGATATTTTCAAAAAGCGCAGAATTGTTTTTTCGTCGAATGAGAGAAATGAGATAAAAATTACTCTACTTATTTTGTTTTAGTATTATTGTCCATTTTCAAAAAAAAAATATTTTGCGATTTCAGTCTATTTAAGATTTTCTCTTTTAAAATTGATCGATTTCCCCAAAAAGCGCCGAATTGATTTGTTGTCGATTTTTTAATGATTCGAAATCGAGAAAGTTCGGATTGAAATATGTCTTTATTTATCGATTACAATAAATGAAAATCGATTTGATCGTAACATCTCGATATCGAATCCCATGAATCATCCATTAAAAAACGACAAAAATTCAATTCGACAAGAGCTAGTTTCCATTTATCAAACATAATATTATTGATTTTTTTTGGTGAAACAACTTGATTACAATATTATATATTACAATTAAAATATGTATATTAGGACGGATCGATTTTTTTTGCACAAAGCGTCAAGTTAATCTATGGAAAATTCTAAGAACATTTTTCCAAAAAACAATGGGTCTAAGAGACTTCAAATTCGAGACATACAGACGGAAATGGATAGATCGCCTTAGAATTTGAATTCGATTTCCGAGGGCTAGGAATTTTTCTTAGAACCATGGTTTCTTAGAGATGGTTTCTTAGAATGTTCTTAGAATTTTTTGTAGAGTACGTCTTTGCCTGACGCTTTGTTAATTTTTTTCCACCCATAAACTTTAACCCGACCTAATGTGCCTGTTTTTTGAAATTATTTTCACTCAACTAAAACGCAGATAGGAAATATTTTAATTCCGAGCTCTTTATGAGACTCCTGTGATTTATAGATTTCTTGTAATAATTAAGTGATTTTGGATCGTTCGTCGTAGATGCACGAAAATAATTTCCAACAGATCCATAATTTTTTTTTTCGAATTTTCTACGCTACGTCTTTTCATTCCATCAATTCAAAAAAATCGCAAAAAATCCAGTGCCATACGAGCATAAGTTAACTACATTTAATTTAACTTGGACACATTTTCGGAGGTCGGTATCTTCTGGTTTTATCATTAGCCTTCCAAAAAACTTAAGATTCATTGCTTGCCATCAGTTTGCTCTACTTTTCTCTTTTCGCCTTTGTTCGCCAAACAAAACCTAGCGGCCGTGTGTGCCACTGTGGCTAGCGTAGCGTGCCATATCTACAACAAGTGCTGAGAGTTTTTACGTTGATGATGAATGCAAAGTTTATTTTAGTTTCAAACGGAACACGCGAGCTGAATGTTGCTTGGGTTTGTTTAGAAAAGAAAAACATCAGACACAAAGAAACGAACGATCCCTTTTCTTCAATTCAATTCAACTCAATACGAATCGATTCGCAACGAAACGAACGATAAACATAAAAGTGAATTTTATTTATTTGTTTGTTTGTGTTCAATTTCAATTTCAATTTTTGTTTATTGCACAATTGCCATTTCTTATCGAGATAAGTGAACCAACCATAACAAAACATACAGAATTATTCAAAAAGTAAGTCTGTAAGAGCAAAAAGTGCCGAATAGAAAATCGGGACGAAAAAAAAGTGTCATAAACCGCATGAGGCACAGGCGAGAAAAAAGGTGATTAATAGTGTTCAAAAATACGAATAATAATAATAATAGCAACAAATAACAGCGCAAGCAAAGTGAAATATTTCTCGGCGAAAAAAAGCGGAAAAAATTATTGTGAAATTTTGTGGTTGTCTCAGTTGATGATTAAAAGGTGACAAAGTGTTGTGGAAGTTGTGAACGGACACCAGGTGATTTTTCCGGGTGTGTTTCGAAAATAAAAGTAATTTTTAAAGAAAACCAAAATTCAATATTTTGCGATTTTGTGAGTGCAGTGAAACATAGAAATGTGAAATGGCTTTTTATTCTGCCAAGAAACGATATGGAATTGAAACACCCAGATAATAAATCTATAAATTTTGAAGTGATTCGTTTCATGAAATACAAAAATAATATCGAGATGAAATATGCAAAAAATCGAAACTAATTGGATACATATGTTTTATATATAAATACAAATGCATACATATAATAAGTATGTGCTAGTATATAAATACATATTTTGGTTTAGCTATTAATTAAATTTAAAGTGATTGTTTAAATGCGATGACTAAAAATTCAAACATTTCGGTTAAGTGTAAAGGAATTTGCCACTAAGTGAAAACATTTTCCCGCTAAAAATGTTTCTTTTTTTGATTTCTAAAAATTGACAGAAATGAAAGAAAATGTGTCAACGCACAGTGCTACTAAACCAAACAAAATGTGATTCTAATTGGTATTGAAATAATTGCAGGGAAATAGTTGAACTTTCAGAATAAATAAGCAAAAGCTGAGAGAGAGAACGATGGAGAGAGACAAGAGAGAACATGGACTTTTAACAAACAAGATGTGACATTTCGCTCATGTGCTTCTACTTCTGGGAATATTTTTGAAAATGGAAAATCTGTTGATCTTATGAAGAAATTACTTGATCGAATTAACTGATATTCGAATGTATTACATGAAAATCAATCGGTCACTAATCAACAATACAAAAAAATAATAATAATGAAAATCTTTGAAATTCCGATAAATTGGATTTAAAATAATTGAATTTGTTCTATGGATGATGGTAGGCTCATAAGAAATAAAATAGAAAAACATCATATAGAGGGTATGTTGGAAAATTTATCAAGACCTTTTCTATTTATTTCGTTTGTAGATAGTTAAAGTGATCATAAGTTAAGTTAATAGTTAAAGTGGTAGTAAGTCGTCAAAGAACACAATAATTGCTTGACTGATGATTAATTGACAACGCTGGGGAGAGTATGATATCCGAGGCGCCACGATCCAACCACATTTTTGAATAGAGCAACTCAAAATAAGTAGACACATTGGTGGACATTATATCGATATTTCGCTTAGTTATCGTAGGTTTAATTTTTGAAAAAGTCTACTTTTTTAGTTCATTCCAAAAATAGAAAATTAGAAAATAAATCGATAGCTTTTTTATTTATCGATAATAATTAATATTAATTAATAATTCTAAAGTTAATAATTTCAATTGTTATTGATTGTGGGAAAAGAAAATTAAAAATTACATTACGATATCTTATAGTTATCGATAACTGCTTTGCAGCATCCATAGTTATCGATGGTGGAAAACAAAATTACATGAAAAAAATTAAAAGGAAAAGAAAATTAGAAAGTACATTACGATAACTTTTATTTATCGATAACTGTTTTGCAACATCCATAGTAATCGATTGTGGAAAACAAAATTAAAATTACAAAGGAATTCAATAAAATATTTATAATTACTAAACGGAGGCACAAAATCGAAAGTTAGAAAATATCGATAACTTTGTTAGTTATCGATAACTTCAATAGTTATCGATTGTGGAGAAACAAAATTAAAAATTACATTACGATAGTTCTTTAGTTATCGATAACTGCCTACATTTTCGTTTATTTCAAAAATCGAAAATTAGAAAATAAATCGAAAAAATCGATAGCTCTTTATTTATCGATAACTACCCTTTCAATAATTCTTAATTTAATAATTTCAATTGTGATTGATTGTGGGAAAAGAAAATTAAAAAAATACATTACGATAACTTTTAGTTATCGATAACTGCTTTGCAGCATCCATAGTTATCGATGGTGGAAAACAAAATTAAATGAAACTTAAAGAGAAAAGAAAATTAGAAAGTACATTACGATAACTTTTATTTATCGATAACTCTTTTGCAACATCCATAGTAATCGATTGTGGAAAACAAAATTAAAATTACAAAGGAATTTAATAAAAAATAATTACTATACGCAGGCTCAAAATCGAAAGTTAGAAAAAATCGAAAAGAAAATATCGATAACTTTGTTAGTTATCGATAACTTCAATAGTTATCGATTGTGGAGAAACAAAATTAAAATTACAAAGGAATTCAATAAAATATTTATAATTACTAAACGGAAGCTCAAAATCGAAAGGTAGAAAAAATCGAAAAGATATCGATAACTTCAATAGTTATCGATTGTGGAGAAACAAAATTAAAAAATACATTACGATAGTTCTTAGGTACCGATAACTAACCTAGTAGCCGAAAACCTCAAGAGTAATATTAAAAATATTAAATATTTTTTTTTAGTTTTTTTCGTTTGTATTTTTTTGGTGTGTAATCAATTTTAAATTATAAATTGATTTTGAAATTTTGTGGGAAAAGGGAGCATTTGGAGTGAAGCGAATCCACGAAAGGTTGACGAGACACCGTTACATCAACAACAACTCACTTTTTGGTACACTTGATGCCTTGGCACATTAATCTTTGATCCTTACTTTTTTGCCGATTATTTCGTTCCACATGTGAATGGAATGTTTATTGAAGGCATGTTTCCTAGCCAATCTACTTGTTGGAGGTAACGTTTGTTCAACTATTGACCACCGAGATTAGGTTTAACTTCTCTACATTATTTTCTCTGGGGTTAAATGAAGTCATTTCTATATTCGGACAAGCCAGAAACGTGCAAGACGACAATGTGAGAACAATTGCTTCAAAAAGTGGTATTATTATATATTACACAAACCATTTCTTGGAAATGTGGTCGAACTTGGACTTCTAGAATGTCCCACATCCGGGCGCCTACATACCTTAAAATTATATTCAAACTTATCTTTTTGATTTACATTTTAAAAGCCATAAATTAAACGAGATTCCAAAAGAATTGAACACGAATCCTTTCGTTTATGTACACTTATGGTTTTCCGTTCAATAGGTCGTATAATTAACATTTGTGTTAAATAGTCAATATTGCTCATACGTCACTTGACTAAATTCTTCAACTTCAATTAAGTGATTATTATCATTATGCAACAAAAATGTTGCCCGAAGAGCTTTCGTAACTCGAAAACGATATTAAATTTTTACTGATATTTTTTTCCTCAAATTCTAATTTTAGCCGAATGTACCTTTAACTTTTGTACTCTAATTTTTGGAATATAGGTCCGATCACAACCGCTTATATGTTCAATTAAATGTAATTATGACGACTACTCATTTTGCGATTTTCACTTCCACCTAGAAGTAGTGGTTTAGCAACAGTCTCATAAAAATTGAGATTTTTTTGAAAAAAAAATCATGCCGTTACAATGACATTTGTCATTTTATGCACACCAAAATTGTCTTTAGTGTTAGTTTGAAAGTGGTCTAAGTTAACAAACATTTTTTATTTCTAATGCCCACTTTAAGTGATTCAGATAATTTGAATAACATATTAAATGAAATTATTTAAAAAGTAAATAATAATTTCAATATAAAGTTTTTAGACGAACAACCTGTAAATATTTATATATATTTTTTATTTATTTATTTTTTTGTTTTAAATAAAATATTTTGTGTTTTCTTTCGTTTTTGGAAAGGAAATATTACTTTTGCGAATTAAAATAAAATATTTTTTTTCAATTTGGAGAAGAATGAAAGTAGTGGTTCTCTTAGAGGTATATAAAAGTTCGATATAAAGAGTGATTTTTTTGAGGTTAGGATTTTCATGCATTAGTATTTGACAGATCACGTGGGATTTCAGACATGGTGTCAAAGAGAAAGATGCTCAGTATGCTTTGACATTTCATCATGAATCGTCTTACAAACGAACAACGCTTGCAAATTATTGAATTTTATTATCAAAATGCGTGCTCTGTTAAGAAAGTTCATTGCGCGCTTCCATTTTATGGTCAGTTTAATCGACCCACTGAAGCGGCTATTCGGGCTATTGTGACTAAATTTCGCACCAAATTTACATTGTTGGACATTAAACCACCAACACGCTTACGTAGAGTGCGAACTGAAGAAAATATCGCAGCTGTATCGGCCAGCGTTAATGATGACCATCAATTATCGATTCGTCGCCGTTCGCAGCAATTGGGCCTCTGTTACTCAAAAACGTGGAAATGCCAAAATTGGACTAAGCGAATGGACCATTTGAGGCGCAGTCAAGGTCAACATTTGTATGAAATAATCTTCCAACATTAAATTATAAGGACCGTACTATCGATTCAAATAAAGATTTCATGCATTTTACTGAATTTTATATGTTTTTTTTTTTTTTGAAAAACTTTCCTATAGCTTTTAAAAAATCACCCTTTACTATTGCCTTTGGGAGGCCTGCAACCTATTATTACTTAGAAGTATGTTATGCTTTTTTCTTGTTTAAATCAACAATATATATATATATATACGAAATTATTTAATTTATAATTTAGGTTTGGTATTCTTATTTATTTTTGTGTTCAAATACGATTAATTTATACACAACAATATATAGCTATTTTAAGTAATAATATAGATATTTTATTAATATTATTAAAATTTGTATTTTGGTTCAGTCATTTTGACTTAAAACTCCTAAAAACTGTTAAGTCAAAACGGACCTATTGTTTCAACATTTGATACACCAACTAGAAAAATTGACATGGGAAGAAGCAGCACAGAAAGTGCTTCTTCCATGTCAACTTTACTGATGTACAATCAAGGTCATTAAGGGCTGGAAACATTTTTTTTTAATTTCTGAAACGTTAAGGACCACACTAATGCACACGCAGGCATAAAGGTCTAAAATAAATATTTCAGTTTCTAACGAAAAAATCGTACAATAGCACTTTTTAGGTTCATTCTCATTCATTCTAACACTAACACCTACTCCCTCACGGTTCTTTAAATTTAATTAATCAAATCCATCTCAAATTCAACATTAAAAGATGTCATAACTGCCATCATAACATTCAACAAAAACTTCATTCAAAATCCAGTTATTGATTTATTATAGTTTGTCGTCTCACGACAGTGGACACGAATTCAGTTTTAATTTTAAAAACAACAGACAAAACCAGAAACGAACAAAAAAAATAAAACAATTTATTAATTTAATGGTCGATTATACGATCAAATCAAAATTTGCCATGTTCTGGGATCATTAATCACAATTTTGTCTTTGATTAGCAGAAAACCGTCAGGGGTGAACGATCAATCATTGAGCGATCAATAAATACATTCCACTGTCACACACAGTGCATTCCATCAATGTTATGACACAGGGTGGGTAAATATTTACGGAATTGTACATTGAGCTTTTGTGGCCCACCGGAAATCAATGAGATTTTCGAATAATTTTAAATGAATAAAGATAATTTTTCATGAAAACTTCAAAACCGAAAAAATTCAAGATAAACAATTATTACTGAAAATCATAGACTATATGGTCCGTTCTATGCTTCGAAGGAGAGTAAAAAGGAAAAAATATTTAAAATATAAAAAATACAAAAAATATAAAAAATATAAAAAATATAAAAAATATAAAAAATATGAAAATATGTAAAACTCATTATACACTCCACGAGAGTATTATGTCTCTGTGCATTTGTTTGTAACACCCAAAAGGAAGACAGATAGACCCATTATACCTATCGTCTTAGAATCACTTTTTGAATCGATTTAGCAATGACCGTCTGTCTGTCTGAAACTTTGCGCATCGAAGTTTTTCGGAACAAGGACGAACGCTATTTAATTTGAAGAAAATCGGTTCAGATTTAGATATAGCCCCCATACGAATTTCGCTCCCGATTTGACTCTTTTCACTCTAGATACCACATATTAAAGAGTGATTTTTTTGAGGTTAGGATTTTCATGCATTAGTATTTGACAGATCACGTGGGATTTCAGACATGGTGTCAAAGAGAAAGATGCTCAGTATGCTTTGACATTTCATCATGAATAGACTTACTAACGAGCAACGCTTGCAAATCATTGAATTTTATTACCAAAATCAGTGTTCGGTTCGAAATGTGTTTCGCGCTTTACGTCCGATTTATGGTCTACATAATCGACCAAGTGAGCAAACAATTAATGCGATTGTGACCAAGTTTCGCACTCAGTTTACTTTATTGGACATTAAACCAACCACACGAATGCGTACAGTGCGTACAGAAGAGAATATTGCGTCTGTTTCTGAGAGTGTTGCTGAAGACCGTGAAATGTCGATTCGTCGCCGTTCGCAGCAATTGGGTTTGTGTTATTCGACCACATGGAAGATTTTACGCAAAGATCTTGGTGTAAAACCGTATAAAATACAGCTCGTGCAAGAACTGAAGCCAAACGATCTGCCACAACGTCGAATTTTCAGTGAATGGGCCCTAGAAAAGTTGGCAGAAAATCCGCTTTTTAATCGACAAATTTTGTTCAGCGATGAGGCTCATTTCTGGTTGAATGGCTACGTAAATAAACAAAATTGCCGCATTTGGAGTGAAGAGCAACCAGAAGCCGTTCAAGAACTGCCCATGCATCCCGAAAAATGCACTGTTTGGTGTGGTTTGTACGCTGGTGGAATCATTGGACCGTATTTTTTCAAAGATGCTGTTGGACGCAACGTTACGGTGAATGGCGATCGCTATCGTTCGATGCTAACAAACTTTTTGTTGCCAAAAATGGAAGAACTGAACTTGGTTGACATGTGGTTTCAACAAGATGGCGCTACATGCCACACAGCTCGCGATTCTATGGCCATTTTGAGGGAAAACTTCGGAGAACAATTCATCTCAAGAAATGGACCGGTAAGTTGGCCACCAAGATCATGCGATTTGACGCCTTTAGACTATTTTTTGTGGGGCTACGTCAAGTCTAAAGTCTACAGAAATAAGCCAGCAACTATTCCAGCTTTGGAAGACAACATTTCCGAAGAAATTCGGGTTATTCCGGCCGAAATGCTCGAAAAAGTTGCCCAAAATTGGACTTTCCGAATGGACCACCTAAGACGCAGCCGCGGTCAACATTTAAATGAAATTATCTTCAAAAAGTAAATGTCATGGACCAATCTAACGTTTCAAATAAAGAACCGATGAGATTTTGCAAATTTTATGCGTTTTTTTTAAAAAAAAAGTTATCAAGCTCTTAAAAAATCACCCTTTACAACAGATTTTCTTCAAAATCGGTAAAACATCTTATATTTCAACTAGAAACACCTGTGGTGAAAATGCGTTAGATCGGTTCAGATTTATATATAGCTCCCATACAAATTTCGCTCCCGATTTGACTATTTCCACTCTAAGAACCACATATTGTATCATATTGTCTTTAGATTTGGCAAAACATCTTATATTTAAACTAGGAATACCTATGTTGAAAATTGGTCAGATCGGTTCAGATTTGTATATAGCTCCTATTCAAATTTCGCTCTCGATTTGCACATCTTTTTACAGATCTTCTTCAAATTTGGCAAAATATCTTATACTTCCACAAGAAACACCCATGATGAATATAGGTCAGATCGGTTCAGATTTATATATAGCTCCCTCACAAATTTCACTCCTGATTTCACTTTTTCGACTCAATAAACCCTATATTTTAACAGATCTTCTTCAAATCTGGCAAAATATATTAAATTTCAACTAGAAACACCCATGGTGAAAATGGGCCAGATCGGTTCAGATTTACATATAGCTCCAAAAAATATCTTATAAAATTCGCAAATTTCGCTCCCAAATTTTTCCGCTCTAAAATCCACATATTTTAACAGATTTTCTTCAAAATCGGTAAAACACCTTATATTTCAACTGGAAACACCTGTGGTGAACATGTGTTAGATCGGTTCAGATTTACATATAGCTCCCGGATTGACTTTTTCCACCCCAGCCCACCCCACTTTTTCACGGAATTTCTTCATAATGAGCATAACACCGTTACTTGAACTGAAAAAACTTATTGTGAAAGTTAGTCACTTCATTCCATGTTTGGATATAGCCCCGATACAAATATTCCTCTCGATGTGTACAAATTGGATCAGGTCATATTAGACTATAATTGGGAAACATACAAAAAGCCTTCCCGTTTTTACTTTTTTACCGAATTGAATTGTGTTTGGATAGAAAGTGGAGTGTATCATATAGTCGGCCCTTGTTGTTTTTAAAATGGGTCTTTCCACACTACCTTCCATCAAGATGAAAGATATATTTTCTATTGTATCAGGATGTGATTATTCCTATATTACATTCTAGATGGCACCAGGTTCCAGGTTGCAATCTTGCATACTTTTTGTTCTCAAAGCTTTTTTTAGTAGAGCATATTGAGTTCGTTGTAATTTCTAAATTCACACCAACACGCTTAATTCATTTATTTCACAAATATTTCATTTCCAAATCGTGCCGTTCTTGGAAATTGGTCTTCCACGTAATATTTCATTTGTTGTTTTTGTTCTCTTTGTCTTGCCGTTTGTTATTGCAAATATTGAAAAATACCAACAACATGTGATTTATCATAAACAATAAAACAAAGAAAACAAATTGCAATACTCAGCAACGAAAACAACAACAACCCACAAAAGTTTCGATTCCCTCAATGAGTGCTGCAGACGCAGAAAATTAACGCATTTCATTTCTGGTTATGGGTCTGTTGCTGTTTCTAGCGTCTGATAAGATTAGAATGAAACAAAGTGTTTTTTGGGGGTAGGAGCGGTTGTAGAAGGAGGCACAACAAAATGATCGTAAAAAAATTATGATTTTCAAAGTAAATAAAACCAAACCCCTAGACATGCAATAAATAAATAAAAAAAATTCCCTGTCACTCTTTTCCTCAAATCCCCTATATTGGGTTTTTTTCGTGCTGGGGGAAATTCCGTTGGAAGACATTTTGACATCTTGGTGGGGTAAATCAAACACACAAACACATTATTGCCCTCTTCTAAGAATTCGAATTTCTTAGCGGGTATATAATAAAAAAAAACACACATATGACGATTTGCTTGAAATATACAACAACACCAGAACAATTAATTAAATGAATTTGAGAAAAAGTTTCGTCATAATCGTCAAACGATTCGAAGCACAAGTTGTAGCTGCCGCCGCCGCCTCTGCAGCAGACAGGCAAGTAACGATGCGTCATGCTTGTGATGTTCGTCTCTTGAATTTGAACCGGGATAGGCGTAGTAAACAGTGTTAACCCTAAAGATGCCAACAGCTCAGCTACTCGTTTAATTAAAGCACTATGCAACAAAAACTAGAGAAAAATAGAGAGACCTAAATAATTATTTTCTGTGAATTGGAATTAAAACAAATATTTACAGAATTTCTTAATTATAAGTAATCGTCAACAAAAAAAATTAAAAATATTTTTGTCAATTTGAATTTTTTGTAAAAAAAATAGTAAAACAATATCATGGAAAATTTTTTGTGTTGGTTTTATGGCTTAGTAAATGAGAAATACTGATACATAAAATAATAACAAAATTATAATATTTTCTGAGAATTGTAATTAAAAAAATTATTCAGATTTTTTTGTTAATGTTATGAATCAATAATTGAGGAATACATAAATTCAGTAATAGAATTATAATAGAAAATATTTTTTGTGAATTGGAATTTCAAAAAAAAAAAATCAGAAAATTTGTTGTGTTGGTTTAATGAATCAGTAATTGATGACTATCGATACATAAAATCAATAATAACATTTTTATTAAAAAATATTTTTTAGAAATTGAAATTTTTGTCAAAAAATCAATAAAAAATATCCAGAAAATTTGTTGGTGTTGTGTTGGTTTTATGAATCAGTAATTGAGGATTACGATACATAAAATCAATAAATAAATTGTAGTAAAAAAAAATATTTTTTTTTGTGAATTGGAATTAAAAACAAAAAATAGATTTTTTGATTTAATGAATAAGTAATTGAAGAATTCTGATACATAAAATCAATAATAAAATTATAATAAATTTTTTTTTTGTAAAAAACAAGTAAGGAAATACTACAGTCAGGCGACTATATGATACCCTCCACTTTCTTCCCCAATGTAATGGATACGTGAAATCTGGAATCGCGAACCGATGTGACCCACTTTCGCAATGCATGTTTCCAGTTTAAATATAAAGTGATTTGCCAAAGAAGAACATCGATTAAAATATGTAGTTTCTGGAGCGGAAAAATTCATATCTAAATCTGAAATGATCTGACTAACTTTCGTCACAGATGTTTCTAGTTGAAATATAATTCTATATGAAATATAAGGATCAGACAATAATTGCGACCTGTACTTTGATTACAAGATGGACGGACAGACAGACAGTCAGTCATTGCTAAATCCACTTAGAAAGTGATTCTAAGTCGATCTGCATAATAAACGATTGGTCTATCTCATTTCCTTGTTGGTGTTACAATCAAATACACAAAGCCATATACATATATAGGGTCCGCCAAATAACTTTTTTTTTTGAAAATGCTACTGAATATTTTCCCAAATTTCTTTTTTTATTTGACAGTACAATCCTTCCGTTTAATAATGGAAAATAATTTCATTCAAATGGCTGCTGAGGGCACCCCACAAATAATAGTCCAACGGTTGAATAGTTGAAAAAAAAACGTTAGATGGCGGACCCTTTATATATAAATCAATGTGTGTTCGTATGTCTGTATGTTGCGTATAGAACGTCAAACCGGTGGTCCGATTCGTCTGAAATTTTTACTGTATCTAACTTTTGGACAGAGTATGGTTCCTGGTCCCCACACAAAAAATATTTTCAAACTATCAAAAATTACTCATTTCATCTTCCAAAGCATACGAAGTAGGGGAATATGGAAAAATGAACCCGTGCAACGCCGGGTACAAAATACTAGTAAGGGTATAAATATTTATTTAATAGGCCTCAATTACATATTCATAAAAACAACAAAGAAATCAGCAAAAATATTTAAAGAATTAATTAAAATTAATATTTTTTTTGTGAATTGGAATTTTTGTAAAAAAAAATAATAAAAAAGTTATCCTGCAAAATTGTTTGTGTTGGTTTTATGAATACTGAATTGGAATTTTTGTCAAAAAAAAATGTAGAATTTTTTTTTACTGATACATAAAATAGCACAAAAAATGTATTTTTTTATACTAAAATTTCAATTTTACATGAAGTGAACATTAATTTTTGTAATCTAATTTTAGAAATATAGGTCCGATAACAACCGCTTATATGTTCAATTAAAGGTAATTATGATTGCTACAAATGTTGCTTTCACATAGAAACAGAGGTTTAGAAACAGTTGATTCTTTCGAAAACAAAATTTTTTTGCTGGCACGAAAAAAACCATGGAAAATAGAAAAAATGGAAAAGTTTGTTGATTACATTTTTTAATAGCTAATATTCTACCACAGAAAACAATGCCAAAATGTAAAAGTTATACGGATAATTGTAGTCGGTATGACCATCTTTCTAGGTGCAAACGAATTAAAAAAAATGATTTCTTAATTATTTTTAAATAGTACGTAAAACTGCTTTAGGAATTAGAGAAGGGGATCATCACGAAGAAAACAAGATATATTTGAAGAACATTTATAGATAAATGAACAAGTTATAACCCTTAGTGTAGAATTGTGTGTCATTTTTACCAAGTTTTTGCTCACATTAATTTAGTCATACATAAAGACGGTATATACTTCTGCAAGAACGCCCATAATTTCTGCATCTACCCATACATGTTCTCTAAATCTATAGATAAATGTAGAAGTTATGACACTATTGTAGAAGTAAGAGAATTTAAACAAATGTGTTTAATTTTTTACCAAGTTTTTGCTTAAATTAATTTAGTCATATATAAAAACGATATGAATTCTACAAGTCGGTCCATAACGTCTACATTATTTCTTTTATTATAGCCGGTATCCTAGCGAAGCAAACAAGACATGTTTGAAAAAAGATAAATGTAGAAGTTATAACCCTTATTGTAAAAGTATGTCATTTTTACAACGTTTTTGCTTAAATTAATTTAGTTATATGAAGACCACATGTAATTTCACAAGAAGGGCCATAACTTCTGCATTTGTCCATAAATTTATTCTAAATGTATGGATAAATGTAGAAGTTATGACTCCTAAGAAAATTAAAAAAAAAATGTGCAATTTGTTAACAAGTTTTTGCTTAAATTAATTAGTCATACAAAAAAAGTGATATGTTCTAATAACTTCTAAGTTCATAAGTTCTATATAGAAGCCATGTGATAATAGCTGGGATCCAAATGGAGAAAACACGGCCGATAAATGTAGAAGTTATGACCCTTGTTGTAGAAGTTCGTCATTTTTACCAAGTTTAAATTAATTTAGACATACATAAAGACGATATGACTTCCACAGGAAGGGCCATAACTTCTGCATTTACCCAGGCAGGCAGGCAGTTTCTCTAAATCTATGGATACATGTAGAAGTTATGAGACTTATAGTAGAAGTAAGAGAATTTAAAAATCGTATGTCATTTTTTGTTTTACAAAGTTTTTGCTTAAATTGTGACGAAGACGATAAGTTCTTCTACCAGAGAGGCCATAACTTCTACATTTATATATAGAATTTCTTCAAATTTGTTTTCTTTTCGTCGTTATTTTCTTTCTAATTTGTAAAACGTATTTTTGGACTATGTAAACAAAAATTAAAAAAAATCATGATTTAAAAAAAATCAGAGGCTTATAACTTTTACATTCATCCATAGATCATTTACATATAGGCATTGGTTTCTTCCTTAGAATGTTAGCTAATAAAAATTACAACCAAATATTTGTTTAAAATTTTTTTCTTCAATTTTTATATTTATTAAAAAAAATATTTTTTTATAATTTTTTTGAGATTGTTCCTAAAGCACTGCATCTATGAGAAAGTTAAATTCGCAACATTTGTAGCCATCCTAATTATCTTTAATTGAATATACATATAAGCGGGTATTGTCGGACATTTCCAAAACTAGAGTACAAATATTAAAGATACCTTTGGCAAAATTGAAATTTTAGGGAATTCATTCACGTGGAATTTTCAATTCCTCTGGAGGCCTCTGGCTGGGTCGCGGTCCATACAAATGAAAAAATCCCTACGAAAATAAAGTTTGGATTGTTTAATGATGATTTGATTAATTTTTGTGTTTTTCATAGGGAAAACTGAAAACATTTTCGAATTTTGTGGTAGTATTTTTTAAAAAATAAATAGATGCAGTTAATACCTTTCGAATGATGCCTAAATGATGAACAATGAAATGATGTTGAATAGTGTTATAAGAACTAAAGGGTGATTTGTTAAAAGCTATAGGAAAGTTTTTCAAAAAAAACACATAAAATTCAGAAAAATGATGAAATCTTCATTTGAATCGATAGTACGGTCCATATAATTTAATGTTTGAAGATTATTTCATGCAAATGTTGACCTTGACTGCGCCTCAAATGGTCCATCCGCTTAGTCCAATTTTGGCATACTCATTCCAACATTTCGGCCGGTATCTCACGTATAAATGCTTCAATGTTGTCTTGTCTTGTCAATTGACGCATTGAAGCGGGCTTGTCTGTATAGACATGAGCTTTAACATAGCCCCACAAGAAATAGTCTAAAGGCGTTAAATCGCACGATCTAGGCGGTCCCGAACGTGAAATAAAATGTTCACCGAACTCGCCTCTCAATAAGTCCATCGTTGCGCGTGCTGTGTGGCATGTGTCACCGTCTTGTTGAAACCACATGTCATGCAAGTCAAGCTCTTACATTTTGGGCAAAAAAAGTTGGATATCATCTCACGGCAGCGCTCACCATTCAAAGTAACGTTACGATTCGCATCATCTTTGAAGAAGTACGGTCCAATGATGCCACCAGCCCATAAACCGCACCAAACCGTGACTTTTTCTGGATGCATTGGTAGCTCTTGCAATGCTTTTGGCTGATATTCACTCCAAAACCGACAATTCTGCCTATTTACGTACCCATTGAGCCAAAAATGAGCTTCGTCGCTGAACACAATTTTCGGTAAAAAAGCGCGCGATGAACTTTCTTAACAGGGCACGCATTTTGATAATAAAATTCAATAATTTGCAAGCGTTGTTCGCTTGTAAGACGATTCATGGTTAAATTATAGACCAAACTGAAGATGTTTGACAGTGAAACAAAACACGAAACGTGCGTCAGCTGCTTAAACCAGTGTTGCCAAAAAGATAATAGCTAAAAAATCACCCTTTATATGGTGGGTACTAAAAGACCCCCCAAAGTGTTACATCTAGTGTTAAAATCTCACATCTAAACAAAAAGATCGTTGTCCAAAGCTCACAAATAAACCCTAAGAAAACACCAACCATTCATCGAAACCCCCCACCACCCCTCAACTCACATACAAATTGAGAGAGAACATTGGTTGTTGGTGCGCTGTTGGTGGCTAAACAAATAGAAAGATTCTCTGCTAGAAGCAAAGAAAGCAAAGCAAACCCGCAAAACCAAACAAACTTTAAGATAAACAAATCAACAAACACCCTACCGATAACATAACATAGGCCATCATAGCAATAGAAAGGGAACGAACGAACGAACGAGTGGGAATATAAACAAAAAACTGCACATACATACACACTGTATGCATGTAAGTCTGTAGGCATTCAACAGATTCGTTCTTTGTTCTGATGTTATCTCCCCCACCCCCACTCCCCGTAAAATATCAGTGAAAGAGTGGAGAGAGTGTATCTTAAAACATACCGCTCAGTCGACTTTCTCAGAGTAAATATCTTAGAAAAAGCTTACAAATTCATTCGAAAAGTGAGCACGAACAGACAAACGCACGTATGTGCAATATTTTTTAACATTTTGTATCCGCCGTCGCCGCCGCCACCGTATCGGGCATTCTCAAATCTCAAATCAAAACAAAATCGAACAAAAAAAGAACGGCGGTGCAAAAGTAAAAGACCTCCGTGCTTGACACACTTACACTTGTCAAGGGAAGGGGAAATGGGCGGGGGAAACATAACAACGAAAGTATTTTGTAAACTTTTGCAAACGAAAGACTATGTGAGACGGATGAGAAAACAAAACATTAACACAAAAAAGCTTCGTTCGGCGTACTTCACAGTCAGCAGTGCATTCATTCATGTACGGGACATGATGCAGGGTTGGGAGTTGGAAATTGACAAGATGCTATAAGTGGTGTTTGGTCATTAAAGTTGGATAATATTAATACAATTGGAAAAATAGAAATAAAAAGTTGAAGAAATGTTTCTGACTTGTATTAGTAAAGAAAGCTTGTCTTAGTTGCAAACGGAAACGTATATTTTTTTCTGTAAATAGATATCTTTAAGAAATTGCTAAATAGTTCTTATATTCAAAAGTATTTTTTTTTCATTATAAACAAAGGCTTAGCAAAACAACCAAAACTTTATATTTTTTTTGTAAATGTGACTGGTTGACTATAATCTGGTATAATGGGATTTGCAGTTAGCTAAACCGGCGTTTAATGCGTATATATCGTGAGCTGTACGACATAACATTTACATTTATCCATATATTATGGCTGTTTTTCTTTAAGACTGGATAACTAAGCTGCAATAACAAAAATCTAAATTAAATGTTAAAATTTCACTCAAAATAAAAAAAAATCTTTTTTAAAATTTTCGCCAAAAGCAATGCCAATCAATGTGTGTGTGAAAACGAATTTTGAAAAAATAATTTTGTGTTAAAAATTTTTGACTTAGCCTGGATAATTATCCAGTGTAAGTCAAAATGATGGATATCGAGGCTAAGTCCAATAAAATCGACACAAAATATTTTTTGGAAAATTTCTTTTGATACATATATTTATATTGTAGTTGGCGACAATGTGAAAAAAATAATTTTTTATTTTGAGCAAAAAATTAAATTTTTATTAACGTTTTCGTTATCGCAGCTTGTTATCCCGGCTTAAAGAAAAACAGCACTATTATTTTAAAAACAAACTTGTTTTCTTCGTTAAGATCAGAGCTATTATAAAAAACAAAAAAAACAAAATTTTATGTCATCTAATTTCTAAAAGAGCTAAATTTCAAAAATCATGATTTAAAACAAATCTTTTGCGTCTACAAAAAGTGCCTCAACTTCAACATTTATCCATAGATCTTTTACATGTAAACACTGTATTCTTCGTTAGAATCTTATCTATTAAAAATAGAACAAAATAATGTTTCCTAATTTATTTCTACTTTTTCTGTTTTTTTTTTTTTTTACGTGCTGGCCAGATGATATATGTACATATAAACATGATAAACATACTGAAGGTACCTTCGGCGAAAATTTGAATTTTAGTAAAAAAATGTCTTGATTTTATGAAACATTATGCCGCAATGTACAAACAAATTTTTTAGGTCTCGTGCACAAAAATTAAATTTTATATATACTCAGCTACGGCTGTATTGCAAGGCGTTAAAATTTTGTTTCGTTCACATAACATTATTTTTGTGCTTTATTCGACCTTTTTTCAATTTAATAAAAATATTTGGGTTTTTTGAGCTGGAGACATTGATTATTTTATTTATTCAATTACAATTTTTCAATATTTCGCAATTTCATTGAATTGTATCTTCAAAGTAAACAAGAAAATATTCAAGGTAAATAATAAGATAGACACGTTACTTAAACCTACCGTAGTTTCATTAGTAATGCAACTATGGTAGGTTTAAGTTACTTGACAATCAATGACTTCACGTAACTCCAGAGAAAATAATTATGAGTCATTAAAACTCATGATCTCGATGGACAATTGTCTGACCCATTTCGAGAAATAACGCATTCACCAGGAACGTTCTTCATTAAAATGATTGTTTGACGTGTTGTAGGAACCTGGCGCCATCAAGATTATGTTCTATTGTGGCACGAAACATTAGGCAATCATGATGGCATAACTTGCTTTTGATGGTAATGCAGTTCTCTTTTATAAAGAATCAACGATTCAGTAACCCACTGTTTTGGATACTGGATCGTTGATCGCTGTTGGGTTCTAATAGTGTCTTGTGAACTTCTCGTGGATTTCTTCACTCCAGATGCGACAATTTTACTTATTGACATGAGCATCATCGCTAATCAAAATATTATTATTTTTTTTTCCTTTTAGTATGTCCTCCAAAATATTGAGATCAAATTTATTTTTCGACAAAAATCATTTTGGGAACGAAAAAAGTCCGTAAAAAATGGAAAAAAATCGAAAAAGAATTTATCAATTTTTTTAATAGCTAGCATCCTAAAAAAGAAAACAATGAGAATTTATTATGAATAAAAGTAAAAGTTATGACTTTATTTATAAGATCATTTTAATTTTTGTTAATTTTTTAATATATCGGTTTTCTGACATAATAGAAACCCTATCTCTTCTAATTGCTGGCGATGAAAACAATTCCTGGTTGAAGAAAATCTATGAATAGATGTAGAAATTATGACCATTCTAGTAGTAGTATAGTCGAACCTGGATAAGTGGGAGCTCAAGGTCTGTTTATTCCCATTTATAGAGATTTCACATTTATCCATACAGTTTGTCTGTCGTCCCGCTTAAAGAGGTGACGCTAGTGACGCTTTGAGAGATGCTTAAAGATATATAGCCACCCATTTAACCTTTTTAATTAGAATCGGCTATAAAAAAGTACTGACTTTTTTTAAATTTCTGATTTTATTGGAGTGGTTGACTGTCTCGGCAGTAACTCAACCGATCAACCAAATTTTGCTGTACAGCTCAAAATCCACACCATACAGTCACTCGTTTTAGATGCATTGGCTTCTCAATAGTCATGTGTGCCTTCTCTGAACGCCAGAAGCTGCAATTTTGCTTGTTGACATAGCCACCGAGACGAAAATGAGCTTCATGAAGGCTGAACTGAAGACCGTTCTCTTCTCGAAAAATTTCAACGTAAATTTCATACAGTTTGCATTAAAGACACACTACTTTGGAAATAAGGTTTTAATATTCCCCAATATTTTAAGAGCGTATAGTTGGTACCATATATCATATCCCCTCTTGCCCATTTTAGCCCTTAAAAGTACGACTTTCGAAAATCTCTTTATTTTACGTGTCTACGCAATTAGAATTAATTAGATAAAATTCGGTGTGTACATACCACACCGAATTTTATCATTCTAAAGGGTGATTTTTTAAGAGCTTGATAACTTTTTTAAAAAAAAAACGCATAAAATTTGCAAAATCTCATCGGTTCTTTATTTGAAACGTTAGATTGGTCCATGACATTTACTTTTTGAAGATAATTTCATTTAAATGTTGACCGCGGCTGCGTCTTAGGTGGTCCATCCGCTTAGTCCAATTTTGGCATTTCCACGTTTTTGAGTAACAGAGACCCAATTGGTGCGAACGGCGACGAATCGAAAATTGGTGGTCATCATTAACACTGGCCGATACAGCTGCGATATTTTCTTCAGTTCGCACTCTACGTAAGCGTGTTGGTGGTTTAATGTCCAACAATGTAAATTTGGTGCGAAATTTAGTCACAATAGCCCGAATAGCCGCTTCAGTGGGTCGATTAAACTGACCATAAAATGGAAGCGCGCAATGAACTTTCTTAACAGAGCACGCATTTTGATAATAAAATTCAATAATTTGCAAGCGTTGTTCGTTTGTAAGACGATTCATGATGAAATGTCAAAGCATACTGAGCATCTTTCTCTTTGACACCATGTCTGAAATCCCACGTGATCTGTCAAATACTAATGCATGAAAATCCTAACCTCAAAAAAATCACTCTTTAGCTGTAGCCGTTTAGTTGGTACCATTTTTATCCCTCTGCGCCCATTGAATCCATTGAAAGTACGAATTTGGAAAAACACCTTTTATTTATTATTCGTGTCTACACAGTCAGAGGAATGTATACTCCGAATTTCATGATTCTAGCTGCGGCCATTTTGGTGGTACAATTGTTATCATATTTTTCCATTTTACGTCCTAAAAAGTACGAATTTCGAAAAATCCCTTTATTTCATATGCCTACGCAATCAGAGGAATACATACACCATTGGTACCATTTTTATCCATCTACTCAATTAGAGAAATGTACACACAAAATTTCGTGTTTCTAGCTATTGTCGTTGGATAGGTACCATTTTTATCCCTTTTTGCCCCATTTCACCCCCTACGAGTAAGCATCACTTAATGGTGCACATTTTTAGTAGAGGAGGAATAGACATACCCAATATGAAGTAAGTACAAGTAGACATACATATTGAAAAAACGTGTTTAAATACTCTAAAATATTAAGGGTTATTATGGGTATTTTCAGTCCATGGAAACATTTTGCCCTTTGGACCGATTTCGCCCAGTTGTCTTACGGTCATAACGCCCAAATCGATAAATGTCGTCAAGCACAATAATCGACATATCCCCTAAATTTGGGCAAATGTCATAATGCCCAATCAAAAGTTTGGGTTTTATGACATGTTCGTGAACTTATTAATACTCAGGAACCCATTCGGCCGGGACAAAAGATTGTGGTATGTGGTATATCCAAAGCCGGCTACGAATTGTAAAGGATTCTTGCGTTGTCGCCCTTTGGCCGGGATTACAAAATTTCTTTTATGGAGTATGTTCAAAAGCGGCTATGCAAAGTAAAAGTTTTGTGCGTTGACGGCCTTCGGCCGGGATGAAAGATTTTCTCCTGTGATGTATATCCAAAGCGGGCTATAATTTGTAAAGGTTTTTAGCGTTGACGGCCTATGGCCGGGATTAAAGACTTTTCTATGGGACATATCCTACGTTGTAAAGGTTTTGTGCGTTGCCGGCCTGCGGCCGGAATTAAGGATTTTCTCCTATGCGGTATTTCCAAAGCCGGCTATGCAAAGTAAAAGTTTTCTGCGTTGGAGACCTTCGGACCGGATGAAAGATTTTCTACTATGGGTATGTCCAAAGACGCTGAAAACTTTTACTTTGTGCAGTCGGCTTTGGAACCGATGTATGACTATAAGACGCATTTATGGAAAATTTGGACGTAGTAGCTCCGTTCGTTTAGATGCTAGCGTGCTATCAACAGACGGACGGACATGGCTAGATCGGCTTAGAATTTTATAACGATCAAGAATATATATGTTCTTTGTAGGGTCTCAGGTCGGTATTTCAAGGTGTTGCAAACGGAATGACAAAGTTAGTATGCCCCCATTCTGGAGGTGGAGGGTATAAAAAAGTTACGTCTATGTGAAATTTCATTGAAATTAGATAAGTCAGCGAATTTTCCCTCTCTGTGCGATCGTTGCATATTGAAGTGTGTGAGTGAGTGCGCGAGTACCTCCCATCTCTGGCTAACGGCGGTCGAATGCCTACATGACTGTTGCGCTTTTTCCGTCAGACGTTGGGGAGAGTCCGAGTGTGTTTCAATCCCATTTCATTTACATGCGATTGAAGCTGCCAGTGTGTGGGTTTCAATGTTTTTGTTGGCGTTGACGCTTTTTTTTCTTTGGCTTGTTATTATTATGATGGTGTTGTTGCTGTGGCTGCTGCCTTTTGTTGTTTTGTTTTCTGTTATGTTCTTCATGTTCGTTGTCGTTGTCGCTGTCTCGTCTTCTTATTTCAATATTGTGCATGTTGTCACACTTATTTCATTATTACGATTGATTGTTTGCGCTCGTGTGTGTGTGCGCGCGAGTGAGTGTGTGCTACAAGTGTGCAAGAGTGTTGTGTGTGTGTGTGTGTGTCAGAGTGTTGGTGGCCGAAAACGAAACGGAACGAGAAAATCAAAACAACGGTGCTTGTGCTCCGTGGCGTTCGTTGTCAGACACTCGCATACAAATTTTTTGTTGTTCATATTCAAAACGTTTGTAGTTCCCCAAAGTGCAAGACGCGTAGCCATAGACGTCGACGACGACGACGACGACAAACAGTACAACAGAGTCTATGTCTGAATAGAAGAAGAAGTCTACGAATAGAAGAGGAAGAACAAAAGCAAAATATTCAAAAATAGTGATATTCATTGTATTCGACTTCTTTCTCTCAGAGTGTTCCGGAATTCTTAAGCAGCGAGTGCATTATCGGGAGATCTCATTTTTAATTCAAACGGAAAACAACAACAAACACGAAATCCAAATTGTTTGGTGGTGACATTACTCCCGAAACCGATCAAAGTGAATTTTGTGAACATTGAACATTGTATTTCCTGTGGGTGAAATAGTGTCACAAAGTTTTGAAATTCCTCCGCACACTCACATCAAAAAACAAAAAAAAAAAAAACAAAAACGAACGAAAGAAGAAGTTCAAAACTCGCTACATGGTGGTGGTGGCATTTGTTTAGGCCACGGTGACAGTGTATGTAACCTACGCACTCACACACGCGCACGCACGCTCACACACATTCCTACACTTGTCGCTTTGTATGAACGGGAAAGTGAAATCAGCTGATTTTGAAATAAAGACAAAGAGTGTTTCGAATAATAACTAAAATAAATAAACAAACAAACAACCGACCAACCGACAGTGTAAACAGTGCAACAATCAGCAAATGAGGATATTGTTTTTTATTTTCTTTCTGATGAAGTGTAAATAGGTACATCAACAAGTAATAAGTGTTTATTGTATATTTTATATATATGTTTTTAATTGAAGGTAAAATTCCAAGGGAATTTTGCACAGCAAATTGATAAAACAAAATCGCGCTTATTTAATTATGTATATGTTTCAACTCGCAGCATTCCGTTCGCATTGCATTGTTTGGTTATCGGGGAAATTGCCTTAATAATCACAAAGGCTTAATTTTCAATGATGCACCATTTTTTGTGTAAACATTTCAATGTTTCAATTCCCTTTGTTCCCTCCAGCCAGTTCGCCCTCAAAGTGTCTTCTTATCATGATTAATTAACGAAGGAGAGCAAAAAACAAGAAATATTTGCAACAAACCATTATTTCACTTTCATTTTGTTCCGCCCACCATTATGGGCGAATATAATGTGTATTGTGCACGTCGCTACACGTACTACAATAGGTCTGCTAAAGGTCGTAATTCGGGGCCATTCACGTCTATAATGGCAATAAATCGGTAGGGGTGGTTGCGGTGGGGGCTTCCCCCACCAGACACAGTGGTTCTGAATAATGCAAATAAAATAAATTAAAAATAAATTCCTTTATCGTATAGCTATTCTGAATATAGGGTGTGTTGTAGACGTGTGTTGAACTTTAAATTGAAATATATATAATAAAGAGATTATTTAATGTCATTAGGGTTTGCATATAATTTGGCTCATGTAGGTGTCGCTGTTGACTCAACCTCATTTTCAATCAAATGGGTATGTATGTATACCGCTGCAATGGGTCCATTCCTGCCTTCCAAGTCATCCAAAGTGTTCGGTTTATTCGCATAACGCCAGAGAAAATCATTTAGAGGTTTTAAATCTCACGATCTCGCTGCCTAATCTCACTGGCCCATTTCGAGAAATAAAATAATTGTCCTTCAATATGCTCATTGGTTTTGTGTTATTTGAAACATGTTTTCAGTCAATATTCCACTTTTTTTGAGATTTGAAATAATCGGCACTACAACTCTCACAAGGAACAATCTCTCCACACACACTATGGTCCCAAATTCAATTTTTTTGTGGCAGAAATTGTGTATATTATGTGTATATATTTTCTTTATGGCAACACTCCAAGCAATCAAGAAAATATACTGGAGAAAGTTAGGTGGCAACACCACTAGCCTGGATGGTACTTAAACTTTGCGGTTCAAAAAAAGTGGAATTAATTTTGATACAAAGCAGTTTTACAAATTAATTAAAATCAAGACTTAAAAAAGAAAATAATAAAGTTTCCTATGAAAATTAACGGCAAGAGTTAGTAGTTGAAAAATTATATTTAACATTTTATTATTATTGTGGTCTGGTCAGTATTCATAGGTATTGTAATTTTGTGATTTGTAGAGAACATAATCTATAAATGCCGTAGACCAAAAGTTGTATATAGAACTCAACTTTACTCAAAGTGTAAATATGAACGTGTTCATATTGAGGTTGTAGTTTATGGTGGAATTAATATCTCGTCAGCATTTTTCGGCAAACTCCAACAAGTGTCATTTTATTTTAGCCCAGTTTTTGATTAACCATAGACATATATATGATTATATCTCTGAATCGGTTTTGTGTACGAGATCTATCAAGATTTTATTTAAAAGGTATTGAAAGTACCTTTAAAATGGCAGACAACATCATTCAGCTTTTTGTACACATGTGGACATTTTATTTTATTTCTTGAAATAATTATTTAATTTATTTGTATGCAATATTTTGCTTTTGTAATAATGCTCAGAAAAAACACATTTCGTCAAAGTAAACAAATCTTTATTCTTTTAAGCTTTAATAAAATTTTGTTGGTGGTCACCCTGTACCAATACAGGGTGATAATTATGTTGGTTATATATTGAGTTTATATGGGAGGTAGTAGTGGGCGTGATCCGATCGGCCTAATTTTATTTTTCATTTTTTTACGTGTATTATGTCTAGCAAATGTGCAAAATTACAAGATATATCTTTACTTTCCGACTTTATGTCATAAAAAATGGATTTGGGACCAGCGTGAAGCGTCTAGTAGAGCCTTAATGCATTGTGCACACCGAGGCGTGCGTTTTGGCGAAGATGCGTAGTTTTCATGAATTCTATAGAATTTCGGTGTGAAGGCTGCCATAAGAGAATGTTAACACAATTTTGTGACGCCGGCGTCATGCGAGGAAGACGCCTCGCCCAATGCTTTAGGCGGCGTTTCGAATATAATTTGACACTGTAGGCGCCGATGACACGGATACGACGCCATTTATATTCTCAGTCCGCTTACTGTCACACAAACGTCTAGTAGAGCCTTAAAGCATTGTTCACACCGAGGCGTGCGTCTTGACGCACCATAGAATTTCATGACGCTTTGGTGTGAATGCTGCCATAAGCACATGTTAACAGAATTTGTTGACGTCGTAAAAGACGGTTTGCCAAATGCTTTAGCGTTTATCGTTTTCAATGGATCACATCACTCGGAAAGTTCTGTAATATTCAGCATGAAAGATTGCGATATTTAATTAGATTTGCATTCATGTTGCAAGTTATAGATGAAAATGGTATTGAGCTAGGAGAATAACCCAGTTCAAAAAAAAAATAGATTTCTAATATCTTGTCGATGTCATGTAGTAATTGTTTCTCGAGAATCCAGTCTCATGGGTTTATTAGAGCAGGGCAGTTGCATACAAAGTGATCGACAGTCTCTTCTTCCTCTTTGCTGTCGCTGTCGTTCAATTGTTGCTCCATTTACATGGTTTCACATTTAATTGACGTTTTTAGTTATCTTCATGTCAGGTTTGACTGTATATTTGACAAGAGTCTAAGTTAGCTCGCATGTAACTAACTATAACATATGAAAACTACTTTTAACAGACCCTGTCGAGGTTGCTAAAAACTCCGAACATAAAGTAGACGCCATTCTAGCAAACTCGTTGGCTCGTTTGCACCCAATGTACAGGGATCCACAGGGATCCAATCAAATGAGCCACCGAAGTCAACCTTAGGTGGCTCATTTGATTGGACCATTTAAAAAAATGGACACGTTCTCCAAATCTATCCTTCAATAAGTCGTTCGTAAAGCGCCCTAATAAATGATATGTGGCAACATATCCAATATTCCGTTTAATTGGGGATTTGAAATAATCAGCAAGCTTGATTCTATATTGCTAACCGTTGACGGTAGAACGCCGTTCATATTCATATTTTGGCTAATTGACATGTCTAATGAGCCAAAAATGAGGCTCATTACAGAACAGAATAGTGAGATTTTGATTTTGTGCCCAATTTTCAAGCGTTATTCTGTTGCTATGACAAACCAAACTGAGCGTTGCCATATTAGATAATTTCTGATTATTTATCAATATCCAGAGATCGAGATCAAGGGTATTTTCATTTATTGTTCACAACATAAATCTCTAAAAATTTCAGAAGAATTTCAAATCAGTTACAAATTATTTTTTTTTTAATTTTTTTTGATTTCCAGTCACGTCTCAATATACCACTTGTAGCGCTATAAAACGCAATAAAATTAACATTGCAGAAACTCTGATCGGCTCTGCTGCAGTAGTGTCATACAGGGGGGGGGGGAAATTGTATTGGGGTTTTAAGTAGAAAATAACGCACAACTCGTATAAAGCCCTGCACACAAATCACTTTCTGATTTTAATGGAACTTCACTTAGGCCTAGAAGAAGTGTTTTCGAGCTAAATATCTGAAAAATGAGTGTAAAACTATAAATTTGGAAACATTGGGTCTAATAAAACTTTGAATAAAATCTAATCTATATCTGGTAATCTGGTAAAGACTTATCTAGTAATATTTTCATATGGGGTTAGATCGTATAGGTCAGGAGGAGATGTACGCATTCTTAAACCCAAATTTGGTTATTTCAATCAACTAAAACTAAAGTGAGATTTTAATCAAGTAAAGTCGCCTCGTTTTGATAAACCTACACTGAATCGGAGACTTCAAGCTGGGCACCTTGTGTGTAAAACTAACTCGGGTTAACTCTAACCATTTTTCTAGGTTAGCTCTTTATTTTCGAGAGATTTTTATTATATAATATCCTTGGGCGCAATTTATCCAATTTTTGACGATTTCATTCAAATAAAAATTTAAATCGTCAAAAAAAATTAAAAATGCACAAGAAATTGCTCAATTATCTTGTCAGCATATCGGTGACGTATAAGTTATGTTTATTAAGCGCAATATTACTCATACGCTCAGTTATCCCAATGAGCTTCGACTAAATTGATCAAATGTTGTTGTCAAATAGTTTCTTCCAAAAATTAGTTTTTGGAGGATTAATATCGAATGCAAATTTATAAATCGATTGCAAGTTTATATTGAGGAAGGCCATATACATTAAAAAAATTATTAATGATTAAAAAAACTGTCTACGCAATTTTCCATTATCCAATGGATATCGATTTTTAATAATTTATTTTCGTAGCATGTCATACAAAGGCGTACGATATGGGTATCAAATGAAAGTGAAGAATATCTGTTAAAAATAGTTTAAATTTCACGCTTCTATATGTATTAATTTAGCCATTTAATTTTTTCATTAAAAAGTGAAACATGAATAAACTAAGTGCGGAATTTCCAAATAGTGGTTAATGCTAAACCAATGCCGATGAAAGCATTACATTTTTTTAACAGATATTCTACTCTTTAATTTTATACCAATCTCGTATTTGTATGGCTCGCAAACAAACAACAAATTAAAATATCTATATACTTTGGAAATTTAGTCCCGTAAAAAGGAGAAAATATCACCTGAGTAAACAGTTTTTTTACATACTGTGTCTAGTATATAGTATTGTTCATGTCTAAAAAGTACTGACGCACGTTGGTATAATTTTTGATAGTCGTCTGGCAACATGTTGCCATACAACATGTTGTCAGACAACAACATCTGTAGAAAAATGTTGCTAAACGGCAATATCTCTAGCAACATGTTGCTAGACAACAACATCTCTAACAACATGTTGACAGAAAACAATATTTCTAGCAACATGTTGGCAGACAACAATATCCCCAGCAACATGTTGCGTTTGATGAGTTTCATAAAAAGAGTTAGAGGCTTAAAATGTTTCTTAGGGGTGGGATAGTGCACGACTTTTCAATTTCGATATGCCAGAACCCCTATTTTTTGTGAGGTTCGAGAAAAAAATATGAGCCAAAATATGGAGGGTGAGTGTAAGTGTGCGTTAATCGGAGTCAAAGGTGTAAAAAAGGGTAAAAATACATAAAAACTACATCGATGTCGCCTCCACAGGGGTTAAATGACCGATCCCCATTTATTTTGCCTTCCCAATTTTTTTCGAACACACATATCCTCTATCCCCACTCGTTAAGGGCTCCCGCCATTCTTACTGGAGCAATGAGGCCTCTAGTGGAGTGAAATGAATGAGCGGCCCCAATATTTATCCAACCCCAGCATTTTCACCTATCTTCAGGCCTTAAGGCGGTCCCCATATGATTTACTTTATTTTTTATAATTTTTTATGACATCAAGGCTCAAAACTGTCCCGGCTAGGGGCGACTAGTTTTCCCTTCCTAACATTTTTTCCGAACACACTTACCCCATATCCCCACTCTTTAAGGGGCTCCCTTACAAAAGTATTTTTTTATAAAATTTGCTCCCATCGCTCTAACTGTCCCAAGGAAAGTTATTTTTTTTTATAAATTTTCTTCAAAACAATGACATCCTATACTCATAAGAATCTTCCGGAGGAAGTGGACAACTTTCTCTCCCCACTTCACATAGTTTCAATTCTTTTGAGTTTTCCTGAGATGTGTGTTTTTTGATGACAGCTGTAAATGTTCAGGGAAAATGTAATACTCACCGCCTATTGAGATTATTACTAAGTCACATAGAGCAGACATTTTCTTTCAATCAGAGACTTTTTCGTACATTTCTGTGGCTATCGCTTCGTTGGGCCTCAACATAATCATATCTAAATTCTTTCGCTGTTTTCCCCGAAAAAATATTTCCACTTTATCGACAGGTTATTTTTATTTGCGTTTGACAAAAAATAATTTCCTTCCATTGCCCGTGGAGGAAATTTCCCATGACATCAACGTGTATTTTCAATAGAAATGTTCCAATTCCACATGGTTTCCTTGCAATACGAGAAAATCATTCAACATAGTTCGCACTTATTTAACATTTTAAAATGTTTTCAATCTGAAATTTAACTTAATAGTTTAACATTTTTAATCCTATAATAATTATTAATTTCACAACATTAACAATTTCCTCAGTTGGTTGGCAATTAATGGCCAATTTTTTCTAAGAAAATTTAATGGCTTTTTAAATAGAAAAGAGGAAGTGAATTAATGGCTATGCATTTAAAATAAATATTAAACCAACATCGCACATAAAGGCAAAACAGCAGAAAGAGCGAAAAAGAAAGAAAAAACAAACAAAAATAATAATAATTGTATAAATAAATTTTTACGTCATCGATGCAATACCAAACAAAGAACCCACCAACAATGAAGCAACCAAACAACCAACCAAACAACCCAAACCAAACCAAGCCAATCCACAACAACAACTTTATTTTCTTTTTACAGAACCAAATACCAACACCTACAACAACTACAACAAAGAATTTTTTTGTATAATAGACAAAGAACGAATGGAATTGAAAAACACAAACTAAAAGTGAAATAAACAGAACAATAACGACAAAGCAAAAGAAAGAAAGACAGAAAGAAAGTGGAAGAAACGACCCAGAAATTCAAAAAGAAAAAAAACACATTTAATATTCTTGTCAGTGGTGAGTGCAACGACGGATGCAGCATCTGAGCAATTTGAGGCAACAACTTATGGCCACACAGACTTTGGCAGACAGCGACAACCGACGACGACAACGAGACACAACGGCGGCGCCGCGTTTCTAGTTTGGGAACGGACGCCAACAGGCAGACAAGGAAGATCACAGACAAGCTGATTTTTGGTTTTTGGCCAACAGCAGCAACAACAAACAGTCCAGAAGGCGCTTGATTTTTGTGTGGCATAGTTCGAGAAATTAAACGCATCGTAATATGTGCACAGGGCAACAACAACAACGTTTTTATTTTGTAGCTTATGAACAACAACAACACGAACACGAACAACAAGACCAAGAACACGAACAACAAACAACAGCCACCGAGCAACACCAGCAACCTCGTCCTCCTCCCGCAACGCCCATACCACTTCCAGAGCAGGCCACAAAGAGACAAAGCCAGCAACAACAACAGCAGCAGCAACTGCAATTCGTTGACGCCAGCAACATTTGGCTCTTGTTACATTTTTTATTTAAGCCAATAACACGCGCTGCCACTGTACGTGCCATTGATTTAATTATTTCCAACTTGTGGATTGATTATACATAGCCAAGCTCTCGGGCCACGAGTGGTTTTATCTTTCCCAGCAGCAGCAGCAACAACAACGACAGAGACGACCAACACAGCACACAACACAACACAGCAGAGCATTAAACGGCTGGAACAAAGTGGAAGTGAAACTCATCCAACTCGATCGATTTCAAACAGAATGAATTTGAACAACATCATGTTTGTGCCGCCGATGAACTCCTCCAATTCATCGGCCGCAAATATGCTGATACCACCTGGTGGTGGCGGCCCCCACTATATGGCTGGCCCGTCCGCCCAGCAGCATCATCATCAACAGCATGCCTCGAATGCCGCGGCCATGTATCACATGCGTCAAATGGCCAACTATCATCAGCCACGCTTCATGGGCCATCATCCGGCTTCGCCACCTCAGCGCTCGGGATTCTCATACTATCACCAGGGACCCAGGCATTACTACAATCCCTCGATGATGAATCAAAGGCCAGCCAGCAGCGCCAACTCGCCACCCAACAATGGCATGTGGCCGCCCAACAAACATGGCCAACAGTATGTAACCCAGCAGGTAGCACAAAAACCAGCAACAACTCCCAATAAAACTTCCACGGAGCCCACAACTCCGGGCACAAAGCCAACAAATTCTGCCACGTTCACACCTGCTTTGCCGGGGGAACAACTCAACGACAACAAACCACCACTAAACAAGAAGCAGCAACAGCAGCAGCAGCCGCCACAACAACAAAAATCTGACAAATTCGACAAAGTTTTAAATAAACCATTAACGAAATTTCCGAAAATTAAACGTGCCGATTCCAAAACGTCCATGAAATCGGCAACGACCCTAGTAGCAGTAGCAACAGTATCAGGGGTAGCAGCAGCAGCAACAGCAATTACTTCCACCGCCTGTGTGAAAGTCATCAACAAGGATATAAAACAACGGGAACAACAACAGCAGCAGCAGAAAAAGAAAAGTGAGTACTCGTCCACCATTTCCGTTTCAATTCCATAACATTCCGTTGACATATCATCACACTTGAGCGATGGCTTTCATAGCAAAAATTTAAATTGCAACTGCTACACCTCACGCTTGGCTTTAGTGGAGTGTTCCAGTTCCATTTGTTCGCGGTGGAAATTTTACATATTCAGTATCAAACTCATAGCGTTCCGAAAAATGTACCAAAGACAGTCAAAAAATCATGTAACATTTTTGTAACTCCAGCGAAATGGACTGGATTTTTTTGCTTCTTTATAACATTTTCGGTTGTATTTATTGGTTAACTACTTTACCATGCTCCAGTTCAAGCTTGGAATAATTATACTGTTTCAATTTCATTTGTGTCTTGATAGATCTAACATACTTACTTCTTGAAAAATAGCAAAAACGTAAATATACTTATTTATTATATTCATTTAACATTTAATTGAATTATATTTAAATACTCAGTTTCAAAATCATAATGTTCCGTCGAAAGAAGTCCAATATGCGGAGCCTTATATAAATATGTTTAAGGGCTGTCACATTTTTTTATCTCCAGCGAAATGGACTGTAATTTTTTGAAACTATTTTTGGCTACAGTGTCATAAAAAAATAATTAAATTCCTGTTCCATCCATGATCCATCTCAAGTTTGGAATAGTGTTTCAATTTTATTTGTTTCTTGAAAGGGTATTAATGTCCCTTTTCAAGAAAGTCATCAATCTCAACATGTTGCTAATAGTGGGTAGTTGTTGTGTAGGGACATGTTGCTAATAACTACCACCACACAGTGGTTCAGTATCAAAAATCTTCGGCCAAAATTCAATAACTTTTTTCTAGTAAACATTTTTGAGTTCTGTAAAAAATTAAAATTATACAAGGACCCAAGGATTATTTTCAGATTTTAATATTGAAAATCGGACAATTGAATATATTTTAGAAATTAGCCAAAAGTTGACTACTTTTCGTTTTTTTTTCTATTTTAAAAGAAAATTATTTTTTTGTTTATACGTTTTATTTTTTTACGTATTTGTTCATAATGCACAGAAGATAATTTTATTTTTTCGTATTACAGATTTTCACCAATTTCAGATTTTGAAAATTGAAACAAAAATACGTAATTTCTTTTTTTGATTTGTCGAACTGTTTCCCTCACATTTCAAGAGATTTTATACTTGAATTTGTTTTGCTAGAAATTATGGTTTCTTGGCTTTATAATGTCACTGTACCAAATAAAGTTGGTTTGTAACAAATATTTTTAAAAATATCCTTTTTAACAAATGACAATGAGGACCAACATATTTTTTCCTTTGAAAGTCTTTGAAGAATAGAGTACATATTACACTGTCCGACAGTCCATTTTACACTTGAACCACAAATGGATTTAATTTGCATTTTTAGTTTTTCATTTTCCCATCATGTTGCCCCTTAAAAAGATACAATTTTTCATTATTTTTTATTTTTTTTTTAATTATTTTATTTTATTATTTTTAATACTTATTCGCACCCTATAATTCCGGTATAAGTGTCAAATTAATAAAAAGAAAAGGAGCTAAAAATACTTTAAATTAAAAGCTTCTGTCTGTATTAGTTTAACATTAACAATCACTGCATGTTTTGTCTCTTAAAAAGCAAGATATGACGAAACTAGAAATACTATGGGGTAAACTTTAAATAGATGTTAATGCTGAACTAGTACAGATAGAAGCATGATGTTTGACGTATTTTTAATATACATTGTCCTCTTTAATTTGACACTAATACTGTTATCATAGGGTGCGAACAAGTATATAAAATATTTGTTTTTAAATGTTATCCTTTGGAAATGAAAAACTAAAAACGCCAAGTTTCATACGTAACGCCAAGTATCAGCCGGTTCAAGTGTAACGGCTTTTTCAATTTTCGTGCGGTGTTAAGAAAGGTTGAAGTGTTGCCCGTTTTTGCAGAGTAACTTCTGGTAGGCAAATTTGAGGACCAATGGGGTGAGTTTAGTTGGTATTAATGTATACGAAAATAAAAACAACGTCAATTTATACTCCTGCATGAGTTGCAGTACTAACTATGTTCAATTTATTTTGTTTTGTTTTGCCTGCAAAATCAGTTATTATTAGGGTTTTTGGGCATAGTTCCTGCAAATGAACTAAAATTTAAGTTGAGGAAAAATTTGAAAAAAAAAAAAATAATAATTCGCATTTTGGAAGTGAAAATCGTTTTTTGGCACTATATGTTTCCTATATTCCAAGGGTGCAATTTCGTGCAGGCAAAATTTACTATGTGAAAACGGCAAACCCTTTAACCTTTCTAAATATGTAATTTATTCTTCAAAGGCTTTCAAAGGAAAAACGTTATGTTCGTCTAAAATCATAATTTTTTTCAAAAAATGTATTTTGTACATATTTATTACAAACAAACTTTATTTGGCACAGACACAATTTTAGTGTCATATGCAGCAAAACAAAACGGAAGAACTTCCGTATGAAGCACATTTTAATCGCATCTCCCCGCTTTTCCGCCTTTGAGGAAGTTCTTTTAAACAACTTCCAAAAAAGTCGATAATATGTTAATAGCCCATAACATTTTACGAATAGCATTTTCACAAGTGAATGGGAACGAATTTTTAGTATGGGTAGAGGTAAGGTGTCCGCTTTGCACCCAGAAAGTCTCGGGTTCGGGCTCGTGGCTCGGGAAAAAAGCTTTTTTTGTTGTTTTTTATTACTTTTATAAACAAACATTGTTCAATATGTATAATTTTAACAATTTAAAATTTGTTGCTTAAATATACAAATTTAATTGATGTTTAAAAATTTTAAAAAAAAATTTTAAATTTTATTGATGTTTAATACTACATAATATCAGTAAAATCAGGTAGTATTAAATGGAAATGGTAGGACAAATAGAAACTAGAGAAAAAGTGGTTTCTTGGCAAAACTTTAAATAACTTTTGAATCTTTCAAAATAAAGGGCAGATCCATGTTAAATTCATTGGTGAAGATCCCAATTTGCACTACTTCCGAATCACTTCACTTTTTTGGGGGGTTCTCTTTTTGCTGGGTAATAAAGCTAAGTAACCACAATTTCTGTTAAAACATATTCGAGTGCAAAATTTCTTAAAATGTGAGAGAAACGTTTTTTTTTTTCAATTTTCAAAATCAGAAAAATGTTGAAAATATTAAATGTTTTCCGCTCATTATGAAAAAATACGTAAAATAATGTTTAAACAAACATAAAAACAAAAAAATGAAAATTGTACTTTTCTTGAAACTCGAAAAATACGAGAAGTAGTCAATTTTTGGCTAACTTCTAAAATATATCCAGTTGTCCGATTTTCAATATTAAAATCTCAAAATAATCCTTGGTTCCTTGTCTAATTTCTAATTTCTCTGAACTCTGAAATGTTTACTAGAACAAAAGTTATTGAATTTTAGCTGATGAATTTTGAGTCTGAACCACGGGCCATTCTGCAACGGTTACAATCGTTGTAATGAAAGCACCCTATAACTAAAATGTGTGGATGGTTTTCTACGTCATACGAATGTTCATAAAGGGCCAACTTCAACCGTGACTTTACATAGTTTCTGATGTATACACGTACATATATTTGTTTTTGTACCACTCTTCCTCTGCCTGGACGTTTATAGTATTTATACACTCCACGAGAGTATTATCTGTTTTCCACGAAAAGGACGAACTCTATTTAAATTGAAGAATATCGGTTCAGATTTGGATATAGCCCCCCCCCTACCGGTATTTCACACCCGATTTGACTCTTTTCACTCTAGATACCACATATATAAAAAGATTGTCTTCTAATTTGGCAAAACATCTTATATTTAAACGATGAACACCAATGGTGAAAATGGATCTGATAGGTTCAGATTTATATATAGCTCTCATTCAATTTTCGCTCCCGATTTGACTTTTTCTGCTCCAGAAAACACTTATTTTAACAGATCTTCTTCAAATTTGGCAAAATATCTTATGTTTCCATTAGAAAAATCCAAGGTGAAAATGGGTCAGATCGGTTCAGATTTATATATAGCTCCCATAAAAAATCCTTTTGGCTTTTCCGCCCCAGAAACCACGTAATTTCACCGAATATCTTCAAATTGAACATAATATCTTATTCCTGAACTGGTAGAACCTATTGTGTATGTGAGTCACTTCATTCCATGTTTAGATATAACCCCGATACAAATATTCTTCTCGACTTTACAAACTGGGTCAGATCAAAAAATCCTTCCCGTTTTCACATTTTTACCGACTTAAATTGTATTCGGATAGAAAGTGGAGTGTATCATATAGTCGGCCCCGCCCGGCTTTAGCCTTACTCGTTTTTTGTAGTTTTGTTGTGAAATAAAAACAGAAGGAAAAACATCTTTGGAATGATGCATAAATGTTGAATATCAAAAGAAAAATCAAAATCAATCAAGGATGTCCTTTAATAAGAAATATATATAATATTATAAAACCGCGAAACTGCGAAGACCTCCAGGATCGTATAATTTGAATTTATTATATTACATTTTGAAAGTACTACTTTCACTTTTTACCGGTTTTTTGTTATCTATGAACAATTACGTCTATCCAATTATATTTAGGAAATGCTAATTTTATAATTTATTGACTTTATCTGATTAATGTTTATATAGTGAAGAATAACCTGAAATAAATTCTAGGTGCGACTACATAAATCATTATTATACCCTACGCAATTCAGCATTTATAAGGTAGTCAAATGTTTGTAACACTTAGAAGAAAGCGAGCCATTTTTTTGTTGAATTTAGTGAATAAACAGGTCAAGTCGATTTCAATTAATCTATGCTAATGACCAAGACGTATTTATATTAAAATTTGATTGCAGCAGAACAGCTGCAGATGAAAGGCAATTTTTGGAGTGGCAGTATCGGTTTCAATCGAATGAAACATGTTTGTATCAGCTTGGCTCCAGCTCTTCAACTGGTATAGATAGAAACTGACTGGTAAGGGTCATAATTCGAATTCGAATATAATCATTAGTTGTATGTTTTATAATCTCCAATAATGATTATATAAAAATACTAAAGAATATATAACCGTGAGAAGAATTATATAATAAATGTTGACAAAACAAAATTTAACATTCAACAATTCAGGAGGAAATTTCATTGTTTCGATGCATTTTGTCCAGCGCCCTACTATATAACTCATGGTCGAAATTTGTGATTTAATTCAAGGTTATCATAGTTTATTTATACTTTATATATTTATAGTCAACGTCATAATTTATGCAGGTCTTTATTGACTTGTGAGTCTAAATAATAAAATTCAAGATAAGACATCGGTTGATTGATTGGAGATAGTGATTTGTGCTATATGCTATAATTACGTTAGGCAACACTTAATATTGGAAAGGTGACGAATATCTTACCATTTTCTGGTGAATTTTGGTGTCCTAAACACGACAACGATATTATTTACTTATGGACATTTCATTTTTTTATTAAAAATAATATAAAATATATGTAAAAAAATATAAAAATGGATTAATTACACTGTCCAATAAATTAAGACTTTTGAATGGAACAGGATAGCGACCCAATAATTCTGAAAGGGCTTGTTTAGTAGATCATTTTTGTAGAATAAGCTTATAGTCCAGCTGGTCTGAGTTTCTTTTTATCGCGGGTCAAAGTTTTCATTTTTTGGTTGAAGGGAGTATTATATTAACTGAAAAAAGTGTTATAAGATAGTGTCTGAGAGAATTCTTATTATCAGAACTATATAGTGGAATTTAAAATTTTTTGTCAAACACATACATTTACAGGACATTTACAAATCCTTCCCGATTTCACTTTTTTACCGAATTGAATTGTAATGAGATAGAAAGTGTATCATATAGTCGGCTCCGTCCGACTTTAGCTTTTCCTTACTTGTTTATTTCTTCTATTTTTTAAGACATTTGTCGTGACAAAACAATTTTCAAAAAATATATTTTTTTAGTTTTTTTCGTTTGTTTTTTTTTTTTGGTCTGTAATCAATATTTGATTTAACTTGGATATTTTCCTGGCTCAAGACCATTTTTCATCTATATTTAATAGAATGCAAATTCATTTACAAATGGCATGGTGACATTTATTACTTGGCTGCATTCTGTTAAATATAGATGCAAAATGGTCTGAGCCAGGACAATATCCCAGTTCAAATATTTTTTTTTTGAAATTTTATTTTGAAAATTTTAAAAATGATTACAACATTTTTAAGTTTTACAAAAACATATTTTTAAGTTCCGGCCACAGAATTATTATTTATTTCTGTTAGTGTTATCTTCGGAAGTTTAATTTAGAATTAAAAAAACAAATTTTCGTTTTTATTTTTATTTTCTACGAAATCTTAGAGAAAATCCCCGAAAGAAAAAATCCCACGGAGTTAAACCAACCACATGATTTGGGAGACAACTTCTTATCATCATTTGGGGGGATAACAATATCAAGAAATTACACAAGCAACGATTAAAATGTTTCTCAGGCTGTATGTGACAAGGTATTATTCAAACCACATGTTTTCCGCACCCTTAACATGCAATTTAGACATAAAAACCTGGATTATCGTAACATGATATCGAAAAAAGTCAACTATTTTTGTATGACCAGCGGTCACTTTTTTGTGGTGAAATGATTCGATAATGCCCCAAAAGCAAAAACTGTACCAAACAATTGTTTATCAACAAAAAAATTTCGTGGATTTGCTAAACCACAAATACGATAATTTCTATGATTAACGAAGCCGCACATATGAAAACGTGCCTCATTGTTGAAGACAATTTTGTCGAAAAATCCATTATTATTTTTAAAATATTGTTGAACACTGAAAGCGCGCTGTTCTTTATATAATTTTGGTGTTATATGTTTGGAATATATAAGAAAACAATTGTTACAGTGATCGCTAAACAATTGTCTCCTAGTGTTATGGAACAAAATATTTTTGGTTTTGTTATTTAAGTGCGAAGACTAATATTTTGAACTTGCATGAGACGTGACAATATTCACAAATCGCACGTAAATATTGTGTCAACATTCAGGAAAAAAAATAATGCACATGCAACCAGACACCACCCCAAATTAACTGGTTCCCATAGAAAAGTAAAAATAAAGTACCAGAATATGGAATTACATATATTGTATATTGTCCCCTCAATTTAGCATGATGCTTAACATCAAAAGTATGCATTACCTCACGTAGTTGTTTTGAGCAAAAGGTCAACAACCCTAATTTAACTTAGAGACTTAGTGATATTTTTTGCAAAAATAAAAGTTTTGGTCATTCCAGTTAACATATATCATTATTGTTCGGATTTGAGTCCAATAAAAATAACTAAAATTCATAAAAACAGATACAGACAGACATTTAAAAAAATTCCCCAATTTTGCCCACTTTGGGAATTAGGGTATTTTTGGAAAGCATGGAAAATCTAGTATTTTTTCATAGTTTTTTATCTTTTTGATGAATTCTAGGTATTTTATAGAAATTCAATTCGTCAAATAATGAGAGATGTTAACTTGAATTACTAAAACTTATATTTTTGCTAAATTTTGGTATTTATAAAAACTTCAATAACTCAGTCGGTTATGAACGGATTTTTAAAAACAAAGCGGCGTTTTACACCTTACTAAATGTGCTATTTAAATAATTTTACAAGTGGTGCGGTTACCAAAGAAAATAATGTCCAAAAACATTGCCAAAATTCAAAAATGGCTAACAATTGTTCTAAAAGTGCGTTTGCTGTACAAAAGCTCACAGATTTCTTAAGTTTTCTTAACTAAGCTTTATATTGATTGAAAAGGTCTAGGTTTCTCCTTTTCAAATTTAAAAGTGAAAATCGGTTGATAACTAACTAAGTTGGTCGCAGTCCATATAAATAAAAAAAAAAATTCCAGTCATCCCATTCATTGTTTAAAGATGATTTGCAATGTAGCACTTTTGTCCAAATTTTTTATCTGAGTTAGTAGACCCTTAAAAGCACATTAAATGTAAAATATGATTCTTGTCATAGTGTAAATTATTGGTCGAATTATTGGACCTTTATTGTAATTTTTTGTCGGAAGTGTCTTATGAAAAATAAATAGCTGCAGTTAATACCTTTCGAATGATGCCTAAATGATGAAGGAAATTGACGACGCAGCGCTCATTTTTGTAAAAAGAGTTTGAAAATTTTGAAATTATTTCCTGTTTTCAATTATTTCAAATTGCGACAGTGACGTCCGATATTCATCATTTAGGCATTATTCGAAATGTTTTAATTCCTTCCATTTATTTTTCATAACACCTTTTACAAAATATTTTCAAGAAATATGAGTCTTCATTAGTGCTGAATTTCTGAGAACTTAATCCTGTTGTTAGGATTACAGAGGGATTTATTTTAATATGGATTTTTTACCCTCACTCTACAGAGTAGGAGGGTATATATCATTTGGGACACACAAATAGTGTAACGCATTGAAGGAGTGACTTAAGACCCTAAGTATGTTTGGACCAAACCGGATCACGACTTTTTAAATTGTTTGAGTCACGTCAGTCCGTCCGTCTGGCTGACTGTGTACACGATAACTCTCGAAAGGAGCTAAGGAATCAATTCAAACTTTGTACATGGTAATATGTTTCCCAAACTTAGATTACGTTCGAAGATGGGCGAAATTGCCACGCCCCTTCTAGCACCTTCCACACAAATAGCCTATATTCCAATGTCAAATTAAAACCCATATAATTTCCACAAGGATAATCAGAATCAGCGATATTTTGGCATTTGATATTTTTTTATAATCAATTTAAGTGTACTAAATATGACAGGTTTTGCCACGCCCCTTCTAGTACCTCCCACCGAAATCACGAAAAACTACGTAAAATTAAAGTTGTTATAACTTCTATACTGATTATCGGAATACTGTAAACTTTGATATTTAGCAATGCTTTTTTAGTGGTTACATTCGTGTGGAATATGGGAGAAATTGCCACACCCCTTGTGGTACCTCCCACACAAAGTGGCATAAACTTTGGGTTCAATAAAACCTACATAACATCCATACGGGTAGTCAAAATCATTTAAATTTAATTTAATTCAATTTAATTTAAAAATCTTTTTATAATCACTTTAAACCTAAGAAATATTTACGCTTTAGCCACGCCCCTTCGTGTACCTCCCACACAATTGTCTATAGCCTAAGTAAAATTAAATGCTTTATAACTCATTAAATCTATTATGACGTCATATCTGATCATGTTTTTAAAATTATTAATAATTTCCACAAACTTCTAGTACTTCCCACAAACATACTCCGTCACTAAGCAAAATTTAAGTCCTTCCATACACATGTTCTCTGAGAGTGAGGGTATATATAAGTCGGTTTAGCCGACTGACGTTTTTTTACTTGTTTTAAAATAAATTACCACACCAGTCGGTATTTATGCAGTAAAATCTTTTCCAATAATACGACCAATGATTTATTCTAAGACAAGAATAACAATTTTTATTTAAAGAGTCTATTAATTCAGGAACAAATTTTGGACAAAATGCAACATAAAAATTACACTGGAAGAACATGAGTTTTTGAGGTGTGTTTAGCTCACAAAAGGCTTGACCCGGCGACGAAATATTTTGCAAATTATCATTAAAAAATCTTATCGTCATGTTTGGGGGGTCACAACAATTTAATTTCGTAACCCATCCTAATGTATACATATGTAGGGATTACTTCAAATCTGTGGTTTTCGGAAATAATTGCGAAATTTATCGATTCGAATGCAAAATAAATGTTTATATATTTAAAATTATTTGAAAATCTAATACATTTTTCCTGCATATAAGAGTCTAGCTGTAGCAGTAAATGTACTTTAATGAGAAACGAACATTGTCGCCATAAATTAAAAAATAAAATAAATAAATAAATAACAAAACAAATTAAATTAAATCCACTACAACCTAAGACAAGAAGAAATTCAAATAAATACGAATAAAATTAAACAAATCCAATAAATATATAACAATTTGTGTTTGATGGCCATGACTGAGGTTAAAGCACGGCAATGAACTTGCAAACGATGGATGCAAAATAAGTAATCGCGTAGCACGCAATTCCACACTTCTACTCTCTCACACACTCTCTCTCTCTCTTCAATCATGAAGAGTGTTCACACGGTGCGATTTGGCGGACTTCCTTGTGAAATCACATAGACTGAAATGAAAGGTATGCAACATGTTTTGCATTTCGATAACAAAGTTATCGTTCGGCATAGAACACCGATAAAATTGAATAGTGTGAAACCCCCTCATATACAATCACACTCTTTCTCTCTCTGCTAAATACAAGTACTTAACGTCATGTCCAAGCAGGCTACTCTACTTGGCCAGACTAGGTATATACCCCACCCCACCCTAGTATAGAGTAGAGGTTGATGGTTTTTTATTTAAATAATATAAAAACAGCATCAACAATCTTGCAAAAAAGAAAGGAATAGAACGATAAAATTGAATAGTGTGAAACCCCCTCATATACAGTCACTCTCTCTCTCTTCCAAATACAAGTACTTAACGTCATGTCCAAACAGGCTACTCTACTTGGCCAGACTAGGAATATACACCACCACGCCCCACCCCCTGGTATAGAGCAGATGTTGATGTTTGTTTATCTAAAAAAAAATAATAACAATAACAGCATCAACAATCTTGCAAAAAAGAAAGGAATAGAACACAAAACAAGCAAGCGGCGGTATGACACATTGGGATGGAAGAAAGAAAAAAAAGAGCATTAAACTTTAAACAACCAAGGCCTCGTGCCGGTAAATGAAAGCATCGTTCGTCGGGGAGTGTAAGAGATAGAGAGAGAGAGCGCGCGGGCAAGAGAAAGCAGCGTCCAAGCGTCCCGGTTTTAGAACAATAAACACGTCGCGTAAAAATAAACAAAAGGTTCAATAAACCACCGAAGCACCGAAAAGAGAAATGCGAATATTTTGCAATTTGTTTTAATGAATTTCGAACAAACAGAAATAAGCTTTTTGTTGTTGTTGCTGCTGCGAAAAAAAGTAATCGCTTTAAAAGATAACGTAACACTGTCATTGTTAAGAATGAGCCCAACGAAGTATACGCGATGGGAACGAACGGGCAATAATAAATATTCGCACGAAAAAAACAACAGTAATAAATAATAATAATAATAATTAATAGACAGACAAAGGCGACTGTGGGAACACCTTATGTGGGTGGGCGTTCTTGTTAAACGTGTAAGGATAGATATGCAATTTTGATTAAGAAAAAATGTCATTGAAACCTGTGGACAGACAATTGAAGGCACAGAAAGGTTAACAACAAATAAAAAGTTTGTCGACTTTTATTTTTCTTAACCCTTTGACTGTCCCCATACAAAAATTTTTTTTTATACCATACGTCCACAGTAATAATTTGGTAATAATGATGTGCATCACATGTGATACACGGAGCAATATTTATACTTTTTATTTTTCAAAAGCATTCTCTACACGCTCATGGCATTGAATCACTTCATTTTTCATAAGTTCATACAAAATTTTGTTAAAAGAAATAAGACCAATTCTGTATCACATATGATGCACAAGCGTATCAATCATAACGTCTGTGCATCATATGTGATGCATGGGACAGTCAAAGGGTTAATTAAGTTTTATTTAATTTAAGTTATTAATTTTATTGACAAACAATTTTTTTGATTGTAAATTCAACGTCTCTACAAAAATGTAAACAAAACAACTAAGTAAAGGCTAAAGTCGATCGGGGCCATATATATAATACCATCCACTTTCTACCCCATTACAACTGAATTCGGAGAAAAAGTGATATCGGATACGACTTTTGTGTGGGTAGTATATATGTAGTCTCTAGAGCGGAAAAAGTCAAATAGAGAACGAAATTTGTACGGGAGCTATATATATGTAAGTCTGAACCATTCTGAATCACTTCCACCATAGATGTTTCTACACTCAGAAAAAAGTGTAATAAATAGAAGTTGCATTCACATGGAATATGGGCCACTGCCCTTCTGGTAGCTCTCACACAAAGTGACATAGGCTTTGTTTAAAATAAAACCGATATAATATCCATGCGGGTGGTCAAAATCATTTGATATTTGAAAATGTTTTTATGATCACTTTAAACCTAAAAAAAAATTTACGTTCTAGCCGCGCCCTAGGAAACTCCTATACTGATGCATGGAATCCACTATGACTTAATATCTGATCATGTTTAAGTACTTCCATATACATGTTCTTTGAGAGTGAGGTTATAAATAAGTCGATTTTACCTATTGAATCTTACTTACTGGTTTTTAATAAACAAATTCACAAAGCAGTGAAAAAAATCAAATATTCTGAAGAGATAATAAATGAAAAACACAGAAACAAAACTCGATTTAAACCAGTAAGGAAAGGCTAAAGTCGGGCGGGGCCGACTCTATGATACACTCCACTTTCAATCCGAATACAATTCAATTCGGTGAAAAAGTGAAAACGGGAAGGTTTTTTGTATCCTGTAAATGTATGTGTTTGACAAAAAATTTTATATCGGAAAGGACATTTGTATGAGGATATATTGAAACCTGGAACGAAATAGGTGAAATATAAAATGTATAGTTTGGCCAAAATCGGTTAAACTTATGGGAGCAACATTTGAAATTGGGCTATATTTAAATCTGAACCGATCTTACCCACTTTCACCATAGTTTTGTTTAGTTAGATTATAAGATGTTGTGCGAAATTTAAAGAAAATCAAGGCTTTTAAAGCGGCAAAAGTCAAATCGGGAGCGACATTTGTATGGGGGCTATATCTACATCTGAACCGATCTTACCCAATTTCTGCATAGTGTTTTTAGTTGGATTATAAGGTGTTGTCCCAAATTTAAAGAAAATCGATTAGAATATGTGGCATTTAAAGCGGAAAAGTCAAATCGGGAGCGACATTTATATGGGGGCTATATCTAAATCTGAACCGATCTTACCCAATTTTTGCATAGGTGTTTCTAGTACGATTATAAGATGTTGTGCCAAATTTAAAGAAAATCGAGTACAATATGTGGTTTCAACAGAGGAAAATGTCAAATCGGGAACGACATTTGTATGGGGGCTATATCTAAATCTGAACCGATTTGACCTATTTTCACCATAGATGTTCTTAGTTTAAATATAAGATGTTTTGCCAAATCTGAAGACAACCTGATACAATATGTGGTTTCTAGAGCGGAAAAAGTCAAATCGGGAGCAAAATTTGTATGGGAGCTATATATAAATCTGAACCGATCTGACCGATATTCACCATGGGTGTTTCTAGTGGAAATATAAGATGTTTTACCAAATCTGAAGACAATCTGATACATTATGTGGTTTCTAGAGCGGAAAAAGTCAAATCGGGAGCGAAATTTGTATGAGAGCTATATATAAATCTGAACCGATCTGTCCGATATTCACCATGGGAGTTTCTAGTGGGAATATAAGATGTTTTACCAAATCTGAAGTCAATCTGATACATTATGTGGTATCTAGAGTGAAAAGAGTCAAATCGGGAGTGAAATTCGTATGGGGGCTATATCTAAATCTGAACCGATTTTCTTCAAATTAAATAGCGCTCGTCCTTATCCCGAAAAACGTCGTTGTGCAAAGTTTCATTTGGTTCTGTCTACAATTGCGACCGGTATCATGATTACAAAAATAGATGGACGGACGGACGGACGGACGGACGGACGGACAGACAGACAGACAGACAGACAGACGGACATTGCTAAATCGACTCAGAAAGTGATTCCAAGACGATCGGTATAATTAACAATGGGCATATCTCGTTTCCTTTTGGGTGTTACAAACAAATGCACAAAGACATAATACTCTCGTGGAGTGTATAAAAATAATTAATGTTTACAAAACATCAAAGTCGATTTCGCAGTTCTAAAACATATGTATAGGACATAAACAAATAATTTCCACTCACCTCATGGAAATAAAGTTTGGATTGTTTAATGATGATTTGCAAAATATTTCGTCCCAAGGATAATTTGTTATATTTAAAATTAATTAATTTCTAAAAAAAATATTTTATTTTAGTTTTTTCGTTTGTATTTTTTGGTCTGTAATCAATATTTGATTTGAACTGGGATATTGTCCTGGCTCAAGACCATTTTGCATCTATATTTAATAGAATGCAAATTTATTTACAAATGGCATGGTGACATTTATTACTTGGCTGCAGACTACCACTATCATGATTTCCACCCTGTCTAAAGGTTTCATTCAGGTGGCTTCGCCTGAATAAAACCTTTGATTACAGACCTTTGAATACAAACGAAAAAACTAAAACAAATGAGCGTTGGCACGGCAGGAGTATTGCTGGGTAACTATACCTGCATATACACATACTTACATATGCAACTCAATGAGATGCTTGTAAGATGGCATGTGTGCTTTATTACTTGGTGCGATTTTTTAAACGCAAATTCGGCAAGTAAGTTGTGATTCTCGTTCGTTTGTGAAAATCATCTCCTTATAGAGGCCGGGTTTGATGTTGAAAAGTCGCTGTGAAGCCACCTGAATGAAACCTTTAGACAGGGTGGAAATCATGATAGTGGTAGTCTGCAGCCAAGTAATAAATGTCACCATGCCATTTGTAAATAAATTTGCATTCTATTAAATATAGATGCAAAATGGTCTTGAGCCAGGACAATATCCCAGTTCAAAATATTTTATTTTTCGATTCTATACCGTCAGGCGTACCATTTGTACCTCTTTTTACCCCTAAAATGTACTAACTTCGAAATATCCAGTTATTTGATATCACGTTTTTACATATTTTCGTTTGATTGGTACCATTTTTATCCCATTTCATTTCCTAAAGGCATGCACTGAGCAAAAATAATTTTTGGATATTAAGCGCAAATTTTCAAAACAATAATTTAATTTCTCTAAATATTACACCGAATTTGTATTCCTTTTTAGGAAAACAATTTTCCCTCTGAACGGTCTAAATCGCCTTAGATTTTTAGCACAATCCAGAATATATACTTTATGGGCTATGAATATTTCAAGGTGTTACGGAATGAAAAAAAAATATTCATTCCTTTCTAAGGTAGATATTACAAAAATTACACATGAAAAATATGGTTTTTAGAGCAGTGTTCAGGAGCGTTTAGTGACGAAATATTTTGCTAACCACAATTAAGCAATCTAAATTTTATTCATGGGTGGTGGAAACATGACCAAGCAGACATTATCGGCTAGTTAACGCATGATAACACCGTACGACAATTTTTAAAAACAATAGTTACACTTGAACCGGATGCTACAAGTATGAAGCTTTAGGGAAAATTAAGTTATTTGGCGATTTTAGTTTTTCATTTCCTCATCCTATTGCCCCTTCACAGGATCCAAAGGATACAATTATTTTATATACTTCTTCGCACCCTATGATAATGCTATTAGTGTCAAATTAAAGAGGAGAATATCTATTAAAAACACTTCAAATATCATACTTCTATCTGTATTAGTTCAGCATTAACATCTATTTCAAATTTACCCCATAGTTTTTTTAATTTATTGATATCTTGATTTTTAAGAGGCAAAACTTTAAAATGGTAGTTAATACTAAACTAATACAGGTAGAAGCTTGAAACTTGAAGTATGTTTAGCTCATATTCTCTGATTTGAATTGGTAGTTATACCATATCATAGGGCGCATACAAGTATTAAAAATATTTTTTTGAAAAATTTTATCCTTTGGAACTTTGTAGTCATTTTAAGGGGCAACAGGACGAGAAAATGAAAAACTAAAAACGGCAATTAACTTTATTGCACCTCACATATATATCATCTGGTTCAAGTGTAATATGGACTGTCGGACGGTATAATGTCATACAATTTCAGATTTTCCATAGAATCGATATTTTGGCCTAAAGTTTTATGCAACTTAAGATAAAGATGTGTTTTAATCGCATTCTAAGATGCAGTATGGACTTATTTTCCGCTTATCAGAAAGTTATTATTAAAATTTAAAAATTGTTCCCTTCCGAATAATTTATTTAGTCAGCATTGCTGCATAATAATATTTTTTTATTTTGTGTCTTTGACGTTGTTTTAATGCAGTTCCTAATAATTACATAAAAAATCCTATGATCTAAATATCCATAGTTTCGCAAGAAGCAAATGTTTACTCCACCTTAAGTTATTATAAAAATTGGCTTCTTTGCACCGATGAAAAAGAACACCAACAAAATATAAATTTCATAACGTATGAGCATCGATTAAAAACGATGAAAGAGCTCCATAACAGAGGGACTTCCTTCCTATGACAACCACATGTTAAATTCATTTCCGGATCACAAAATGGGGAAATATTTCATTTCTTGGGGTGGTCTTTTTTATTTTCGTGATAATTTCGATTGTGGCGATAATAATTATTATGACATGAATATGAATATTATATAAATGAATATTAAAAAAATTCAAATATTAAATATATTTAAATATTTACTAATATTTGTGTGTTTACTGATGGCAATATATTTTTCCTTGAATTTGCGATTTAAAAAAATCACTTCAGAGAAAAAACCGAGTTTGTCGAAAGTTGTCTTCTGACAATTTCAGCCAAGAAGAAAAATTCAGACGCTGAAAATGCGAACAATTGTTTAAAGGTCAGAAATAATTTTCAATATTTCGGCTAAATGTCTGACTCAAAATGGAATATTTCTTTATTTTTCACTAATGTTTGTGTGGTTGCCGAAAGTATTGCATTAGATCATTTAGATCATGTTTCTAAGACAAAATAACATTTTAGACATATTTACAATTAAAAAAATCGGTTCAGAGAATAAACAGACATTGTCGGATGTTGTCGTATAACAAAATCATTTGAGAAATACATAAAATGCATATTCAATATTTCAGCTTAATTTCTGATTTAGGATGAAATAATCAATATTTATTTATTTCTTACTAAAGCTTGTGTGATTGTCGAGAAGATAAAATAACATATTTGGTGATATTTCCGTTTAAAAAAGTCATAACAGATAATAAGCAGACATTGTCGGACGACAAAATCATTATAATTTTATTTGAGATATTTCCAATTAAAAAAGTCACCACAGATAATATGCAGACATTGTCGGACGACAAAATCATTACATAAAACTTGTGGAGAATGAAAAAAAAATACGAAAATTATTCTAATTTTCCAGAAAAAGTGGAATTTGAAAAAATATTTCTTGGACATGATTGTAAATGTTATACATTCAGGAAATACATATAAAAAGTGACTAGGGCAAACTTGCCGATAAACTTAACCTCCCTCTGGAGATGTACACATATAAATTTGTTAAATAAACTTGAGAGTTGTTATTGCTGCTGCTGTTAATTCAATAATAAATAAGCGACGACCGAGTACAATGTCTGGAGATCAACAAAAACGAGATGCAAACTTTAACTATTCGGTTGTATTTTAGTACGACCGACGAGTACTTAACAAAGTCACAATGGATAGATGGGTAGGGAAAGAGGCGGGTGGTAGGAGGAGGAGGAAAGAAAGAGCATACAAAAAATAAACTCATAATAAATAGTAATTAAAAAAGGCAATGAATACAATACAAACAGATCCAAAGGGTCAAGGTTCTTGCATCACATCCCAACACACACACTAAATAAAAAATAAAAATAAATGACGACGACGACATTGCACAAAAAATGTGATAAATTTTACGAAAATAGCAATGAAGCAGCCACCACTACCACCAACCAACCAGTTGTACTCGTAGTTTAATGACTCTAGCCAAGAAGATGATAATAGAGAGACGGAGAGAGCGAGAAAAAACACTAGCATTTTTTTTCGTGACATGCGTTATTATCGTGCGAACAATTAAAATATGATATTTTAATGAAATGAAAAAAGGGGAAATTCAGCAGACTAATTACACTAGGCAACGGAAAAATAAAATAAAAAAATGTGTTAGAGACCTAACATTTTTTGATTGATAAAATCAACACATTTTGATTTTTTTTCTAAAATTCCAATTTTCCTTAAAGTACCTTTAAAGGTAATTATGAGGGCTACAAATTTCGCGAAATTCACATAGAAACCTAAGAATAGAATATTTTTTTTTGACACAAAATCCTATAAAAATAGAAAAAATTGGAAATGTAAAATAAATATAATAAATAAAATAAATAAACTAAATAAAATAAATAAAATATATAAATTAATAAAATAAATAAAATAAATACAATTGTATTTATTAAAAAAAAAAAAAACAAATAAAACAAATAAAATAAAAAAATAAATAAAATAAGCAAACGAAATAAATAAAATAAATAAAATAAATAAAATAAATAAAATAAATAAAATAAATAAAATAAATAAAATAAATAAAATAAATAAAATAAATAAAATAAATAAAATAAATAAAATAAATAAAATAAATAAAATAAATAAAATAAATAAAATAAATAAAATAAATAAAATAAATAAAATAAATAAAATAAATAAAATAAATAAAATAAATAAAATAAATAAAATAAATAAAATAAATAAAATAAATAAAATAAATAAAATAAATAAAATAAATAAAATAAATAAAATATATAAATTAATAAAATAAATAAAATAAATACAATTGTATTTATTAAAAAAAAACAAATAAAACAAATAAAATAAAAAAATAAATAAAATAAGTAAACGAAATAAATAAAATAAATAAAATAAATAAAACAAATAAAACTAAATAAAATAAATAAAATAAATAAAATGAATAAAATAAATAAAATAAATAAAATAAATAAAATAAATAAAATAAATAAAATAAATAAAATAAATAAAATAAATAAAATAAATAAAATAAATAAAATAAATAAAATAAATAAAATAAATAAAATAAATAAAATAAATAAAATAAATAAAATAAATAAAATAAATAAAATAAATAAAATAAATAAAATAAATAAAATAAATAAAATAAATAAAATAAATAAAATAAATAAAATAAATAAAATAAATAAAATAAATAAAATAAATAAAATAAATAAAATAAATAAAATAAATAAAATAAATAAAATAAATAAAATAAATAAAATAAATAAAATAAATAAAATAAATAAAATAAATAAAATAAATAAAATAAATAAAATAAATAAAATAAATAAAATAAATAAAATAAATAAAATAAATAAAATAAATAAAATAAATAAAATAAATAAAATAAATAAAATAAATAAAATAAATAAAATAAATAAAATAAATAAAATAAATAAAATAAATAAAATAAATAAAATAAATAAAATAAATAAAATAAATAAAATAAATAAAATAAATAAAATAAATAAAATAAATAAAATAAATAAAATAAATAAAATAAATAAAATAAATAAAATAAATAAAATAAATAAAATAAATAAAATAAATAAAATAAATAAAATAAATAAAATAAATAAAATAAATAAAATAAATAAAATAAATAAAATAAATAAAATAAATAAAATAAATAAAATAAATAAAATAAATAAAATAAATAAAATAAATAAAATAAATAAAATAAATAAAATAAATAAAATAAATAAAATAAATAAAATAAATAAAATAAATAAAATAAATAAAATAAATAAAATAAATAAACTAAATAAAATAAGTAAAATAAAATAAGTACGCTAAAAATATGAGCAAATTTTCTTTATTATCAGGCTAAATTGTATGCTTATCGGAGTTCTTTTACAAGAACTATGCCCAAAAAGCCCTAATAATAACTGATTTTGCATACAAATCGAATTAATACAGGTAAACTGAACACATTTACTACCAACAACTCATTCAGGAGTATACATTGACGTCGTCTTAATGTTTGTATATATAATATCAATTGAAATTTCTTCTATTTTTAAATTTTTTTAATTCTATTTTTTTAAGTTTCGATTGCCAATGTTAATATCTTAAAATAATCATTGGGTCCTTGCCTAATTTCAATTATTTGCAGAATTCCAAAATGTTTACTAGATCAAAAGTAATTGAATTTTGGCCCATGGTTTTTGAGTTAGTTTGAAATTGAAATTAAAAAAAATTGAGTCTCTATGCCCCAATGTTCCCAAAAAAATTTTAGATCTCGAACACAAAATGTTTATTTTTTTGTTGCCCTTTCCCAGCCAACCCTGAAGTCTATTTGTACGCCTGTGTTTGTTTTGTAAGTACTTGCCAGCTGATAGTCGGCTGTGTGCCGGGGGCGTAGTGGTTGTTATTGTTTTCAGTTTGTTTTTCTTTAATGGTTGTTCATACTTGTACCCACCACAAGGTGTTTGAACCCTCCGCAACTTGGGCTGATGTTTTGGCGGGTATATCTACTCTTTGTAAGGTGTGTAAATAATAATAATAATAATTGTTTAATATTGTATTTTCGCTCTTTCTATTTATCGACCAAGTTCGAGTTCACCCCACGAAAGTTGGCCGCTATAGTTCAAGAAACTTTGTGGCTGTTCTGTCGCTGTCTGTTTTTTTCCATAAAAGTGTGTATGTTGTTGGAAACAGAATTACTTACCTTTCTGTTTTTCTTGGTTGTAAAAGTAGACTGTGTGAACCAGACTTTTGGTGTATCATACACCAGACGTGCTCTTGAACAGAAAATAATTGGTACCACCAACAAGGCAAACTGAAAATAAAGTAAATATGTGAAAATTTTAATATTTTAATTTTAATTTAATAATGACAACGAAAATTGGATTTTTTACTTGGAACGGCGACAATATTTTGTAAATAAATAAAAATTGAAAATAATAGACAGAAAATAATAGTCTGTAAGATTTTAAAATTAATTAAGAGTTGATGAATTCTTAGGAATACTACCAAAAATTACAAACTCAAATCTATACTAAGGGTCAAAATCTAATAGTCTGATTAAAGTTAATTTTTTTGCAAATTTGGGACATCCGAAAAAGTTATTCAATCCCCCTTCGAAAAAATGATTGCAAACTATTGCTATTTATAAAATTATTTATTAAATCTCTCTTGAAGTTAATTTTTTTATAATACTGTAAGTGATTTAAAGACTTCTTTAAATGACAAAAAATATAGGGAGGTTCATTTAAAATTAATTTAATTAATTTTAAATTAATAAGCACGACTATTCAATAAAACAAACTTTTACAAATATAACCCAAAATTATTCTTTATGACAAGAGCTAAGTCGCAAAAAAAATCGATTTTTCTTAATCACAAAAAACTTAAAAAAATCGATTTTTTAACCTTTATCCCCTGTTCAGGTCAATAGGTAGCAAACCGTTCCAAATTCAACGAAACAATCAACTACAAAAATGTACCTAAGATCATTAAACAACTTTCTAGAGCATAAGAACTTCTTAGGAATAATTCTTAACACCGTTTAGGTGGCCGCAAAAGTGGAAAAATTCCCGAAAATTGTTTAATTTCATTTGTTTTTCTTTACTTCAACATTGAGATACTCTGCTATCTATTACAAAAATACGTATTATTAATTATACGTACCACGGTGTTAGGAATGTTCTTTCATATCCATTGCCATTGGGGTAAGATTTTGAGATTTGGATGAGAGTTTGCACTTGCCTTATAAATACATGGGCGTATACTTACTATTATATTTTAATTAAGTATACGTAATTTTTTTAATTCATGGAAATATAACCTCATGCGGACACCACTACGTGATATTTTATCTCAATGTTGAAGTAAAGAAAGTGTTTGTTCTTTATGACAAGAGCTACAACTTTGCCTCAGAGAGTAAATCAAAATTCCAAACGGTTTGCAAGATATGAGTAGGGTTTGCATTTTCCCGTACTTTTTATTTCCCGGGACACGGGAATTATTTTTTCGATTTCCCGGGACAGGACGGGAAATCGTCATTTTGTTTTCTATATAAAAACTTATTTTTTCGGAATAAAACATTCGAACTTTAAGAAAGTAAATTATTATATTTCTGTATTACAAACATTTGGCGTGAAACAATCTTATAATTAAGATTCCACGAAGTGACGTGGAGTATGAAATGTAGGACGTTTTTTGAAATATAAATTTTATAAAGCAGACAACCCATTTAAAGACTGATAAGATAGTATATTTCTAATTTCATTGGGGAAAATTAATAGAGAACGATATAATCGAGAGTTGTATTGTTAGTAAATCGTTAATTATCAGTTGCGTTTCCTTTAGCTTGGAAACCTAAATTTATATTTTGAGGCAGTAATATAGCCATTTTTCAATACTTAGTTGTTACTTTAGGGTGTATATATTTTTAATTTATTATTTGTTACATTATTATATATTTTTTAATTTATTAGTAAAATTGTGTACGATTTCTCCACAGATATTAGTATATCAAGACTTTTTTCATAAAGATATCAAAAATTTTGAAATTGAATTATCTCAAAATATTAATGGCGTGTTTGTAGCCGAACGTAGGGGTCGCGCTTTTACATTTTTCTATATAACTTCTGCATTTATAAACGGATTTTAAAGTGTGATACATCGATGTTTTTGTCTCGACGAGGCCGATTTTTTTGTCTTTGAAGTCATTGAGCTCAAGCATGATTCATGATTTTATGCGAGCTTTAATTTTCTGATATTAGAGTGGTACATTAGGGTAGTAGCAACTGAGATATGATGGGTAAGTACCAGAAGGGGGTGCTTGAGCTCAATGACTTCAATGACAAAAAATCGGCCTCGTCAAGACAAAAACATCGATGTAGCACACTTAAAAATCCGTTTATAAATGCAGAAGTTATGTAGAAAAATGTAAAAGCGCGACCCCTACTATCGGCATAAAAAAATAAAAAAAAAATTTTTGAAACTACCTTTCAATAATACTTCATATTCGAAGGTGTACGGCGAACTTTTTTTTTGAGGTACGCCCTAACATACATATCTAATTAAAAGTGATATTTTTAAAATTATTTTATACCTTTACAATTTTATTTTGAAAAAGTGGTTAAAAGAATGTGTGAGAAATAGGTAAAACTTGCTGCTGAATTCCCGCGGGAATCCCGTACAAATTTCCCGGGATGCGGGAAACTGAAAATATGCAAATTCCCGGGATTTTTCCCGCGGGATGCAAACCCTAGATATGAGCCCGAGAAAATGATCACTTTTTTGGAAAAATGACGCCGAGGCCCCAAATCTTTGCGGGCCGATTAAAAAGTGCATGACTTCGGGCAAAACAGGGAGACACAAGTCTTTTTTTGGTATTTTATCACGTAAATCATAAATATCATATAAATTAAATGGTGGCGTATACGTTGTGCTTATTCAGCCAAAATATTACTCATTCGCCCTGTTACACCACTGGTCAGAAAATAAATCATCGTAAAATCATCTAAAACGATATATAGACATATTTTTCGACAAAATCTTTAAATGACCCACTTTTTGGGTGTTTTCGTTTTTTTGGGCGAATTACGAAATTGTGAACGTCGCTGTTCTGGATTTTCCAATTTTTGCTAATTGTATGTAATTGTAAATTTTAATTTACTTTATTTTTAATAATATATTATTTTTAAAGATTTTTTGTATTTTTTAAAACTTGTTATTATTGAGCTTCCAGAGTTACTGATTGCTGTATTCCAATTCGTTAGAGTTCAACTTTTTTGAAAATTAAAAAAATCCATTATGGTATAATCTAAAAACTTAAATTTTTACTTAAAGGTAAAAATATAACCTATAAAGTCATTTTTCCTTATTTAACACTTTACAATCGGTTTTTGGGTGGTTATTTATACATAATTTATATCACTGCCAATATAAAGGGTGTTTTTTATTGGGGTATAGAACTTTAAGTTGGCATCACGTTTTTAACTGGCGGCCATTTTGTCAGCTGTCAAGTGATTAATATTTAGTTTGGTTTGCCATTTCATCATGAACAGGTTGACAAAAGAACAACGCTTGCAAATCGTGCAAATTTATTTCGAAAGTAATGGTTCAGTTCGCGAAGTTCACCGCAAGCTCCGTCCATTTTATGGTCGACATAATCGTCCATCAGAGCAATTAATTCGATGAGCGCATAATTTCGCGGAATGGACCTGTCAATTGGCCACCAAGATCGTGTGATTTGACACCATTGGATTATTTTCTTTGGGGATATGTGAAGTCGCTCGTCTACGCCAACAAACCAGAAACGTTAGGGGACTTGGAAGCCAACATTCGTGGCGTGGTTGAAAATTGGACCTGTAGAATTGGCTATATTCGAGCCAGCCGCGGCGGCCACATGCCCCGAAATCATATTTAAACATTAATGGCATAAAATTATCCTTCCAATAAAGCCAAATTGATGGACATTAAAACGATTTTCTTGTGTTTTATTTCAATTCGAAGTTCTATACCTCAATAAAAAACACCCTATACAAGACAGATAACAAAGTGTTGTTTTCAAAATAAGTGTGTGACATTCTTTAGAATCAAATGTTTTTCACAGCTTGCATTAAAAATATTATTCTAAAGAGAAACAGCAAATTCAGTAACTGGGATCAGCGTGGGAAAGCGAAAATCAAAGGGAAGTCAAAAATCTCAAATATTGGATTTTTTGGAATAAAATTTTTTATGTACATATATCATCATGCACTTCATCGAGTTCCAAAAGCAGTATTAGTTATTCAAAGTAATATATATTTAAGAATTTAAAAATTAAGAAATATTTCAAAATATTTTTTAAACCAGCATCTGCGGGATATTGGTTTTAGAAAACATCCTGTTATACATGTCATGTATGAATTAGAAGCTGAAAATATCTATAGAAATCATAATAATACATCGTCAAAAATATAGCAATTTTTTTAGTTCTCTCAAAGGGGTAAATAGCAAAATCCAACTTACATCTCAATGTTTGCATATTTTCAAAGGAAGTTTTATTTCATGATGTAACTATATAAAAACAAAGATGTGATCCAATAACAACTGCACTTTTCATCTATTATGGCGCGTCAGCCACGAAAATATGTTGACTATTTCTGTAGCTGACGGGTCATAATGGAATTATTATCCATTTTTAGTAAAATTGTCGATTTTTGAAAAGATTGTTCCACTAAAATATTAAAAAAACTGAAATCGAGTTATCTCCAAGTTTTGTTAACATTACCTTTTAATCTAACGAATAGTTTGGGAAGTATTTGTAAAGTTGTAATGCAGAAGTATTTTTCAACCAAAATTTAAAGAAAAAAAATCCAAAATGGCAAAAATATTCGATATAGCAAGTCAGGTCTATTATTAATAAATTGAGCTATTTCCTATGGAAATCGATGTCTTCTTTTTATTTTATTCACAGTATATTATGCATGTCCCCGTCTCTTGGCAATCGACTACTTATTGAACTGCACTCGTTTTCAAATAAAAAATGTGAAGTCATTTTAAAATAATTATTGTTATTTGGTTAGTTTCTCAATTGGACATTTTATGTTGTCACAATATCAAAATTAATATTTTGTAGCACAGTGTAATTGTGCAATTCTGCATTTTTATGCAATTGGAATATGCGGCATACTTTTAGGGGAGCTCGTAGTCGTTTCATACAATTCCAGTACCATTTTTCTTAATTAAATAATTGATTATTACTTTAGTGGATAATTCTTTAGTGGAGAATTGTCTGCATAGCTAGTATTTAATGAGCCTTCTTTAACTCCTTGTGCTCCTTTTGACCTTAACGAGTGGTCGTTCATGTTTCAGACTGTTTAAGACATTATTCAGTATTTTTCTTTTTCGTGAGACTTCAAGACAATTGCTGTGAACTTGAACAATAATGACATCATTGCGCGTGAACAAAGGAATCTTGTTAAAGTCTCACAAAACAAATGCCAAACAATGGGAAAAAAGGAAATTTACTTTAAAGGTCACAATTCCTTACATGTGTTGTCACACAGCGCGCACAGTGTGTCCTCCATCGGACGTACATACGTTGGTTGGTTGGTTCGGTCGTTCGTTCGTTCGTTGCACACATGCTGCGTTATAAACAGCATTTTTCTTCGCTTCTCTTGTTTTTTGTTTTGTTGGGCGACCTACACCAATGTTGTTTTGTTGTGATTATTTGTTTTGTTATTGTGGCTGCCGTCGACGCTAAAGTTTACTCATGCCTGACGGTCGACAGCGATACTTGAATGAATATGGTGGTGGTGGGCACTTGTTTATTGTCTGTTCGTTAAACAGTGGAACGGGGTTATAATAATCGAACGAGGTACTGTGAAAAGTCGTAATGATTAAGGGGAAAGGGATAGAATTATGAATTTTAATTAGAAAATCAAGAGAAATTTGAAAATTTACATTAAAAATATTTGAAATGAAACTTGGGGAGAATATAATAATTGAGGCCCCGAGATGTAACCACATTTGGATGCAAAACCAAGATATAGAGAAAAATTGATGAACATATTATCGATACCTCGTTTGAAACAAAATCGATAACATTTTATTTATCGATAACTACAATACAAATCGATAACTTCAGTAGTTATCAATTGTGGAAATTTGATAAAAAATTAAGTATATTTTTATTTAAATCAAAATTCAACTACGTCAGTTATCGAAAAATTTTACTTTAGCTTCTTCTGCCAATTTTCTGTAAAAGTCAAAATTTTACAAATTTTTTAGTTTCGATAACACAAAAATTATCGAAAACCCATATTTTCGTTTTATCATTCAAATGAGCTCAAAATAATAAAAAGCAAAAAAAAAAAAAGATTTTTTAAATTTTGATAACTAACTAGTAATCGCCATTTTTAATTTATTATATTGGGCTCCTTTTAACAAAAATAAAATAAGATTAATTTTTTCTTTGTCATCTTTTTATAAAAAATTTGTTCCCTTTTTTTTAAAAAATGATATTGATAAGTAGAAAGTTATCGAAAATGTGTACCAATTTCTTCGCTTTTTTATTCAAATGAGCTCAAAATAAAAAAATCGGGAACCAGATTTCGATTTCTTTTAATTTCGATAACTAAGATAGTAATCAAATATTTTATTTTATATTTAATTTGCTGATATTAGGTTCATTTTTCAAAAAAAAAAAAATCTTGCCATTTTTTCTCATAAAAGTCAGATTTTTAGTTTCAATATCTCTCTCAGTTATGGACATTTTGTAGAACATTTTTTGTTTCGATAGTTCAAAAGTGATTGAAAATGTTCACCCATTTTTTCTCCTTTTCATTCAAGTGAGCCAAACATAATAAATAAAAATAAAAAATAATTATTTAAATTCTCAATTTCTCTACGAAATGGAATAATCATATTTTAGTTTTTCCTCTTTTTATATTGAGCTCATTTTACAAAAAAATATATTTTTCGGTTTTTTCTTTGTAATTTTTTTATAAGTCAGATTTTTCCGAAATTTTTAGTTTCAATAACTCGACTGTTATTGAAATTTTGTACCATATTCGCTTTTTCATTCAAATGTGCTCATAATAATAAAAAGTAAAAATTGTTTTTTTTTTTTAATTTCCAATTTTGATAAAAATGAAAAAATATATATTTTTTTTTACTTTTGTTTTATATTGAGCTCATTTTACAAAAAAATATATGTTTTTTTTCGATTTTTTCTTTGTCAATTTGTTTCTATAAACGCCAAATTTTTTCGAAATTTTTAATTTCTCTATGAGTTTTGAATATAATACATTCGAATTTCAGCTAATTCGATCAAGTAATTTCTTCTTAAGAAGGAAATCTTTTTCGGTAGTTTCTATAACTCGAAAGTTATCGAAGATTTGTTTCAATTTTTTTGCATTTTCATTCAAATGTGCTTAAAATAATAAAAAAGTAAAAAAAAACATTTGTTTTTAATTTTCAATTTCGATAACTAAGTAATGGATTTCACAAAAAATAAAAGATACTTTTTTTGATTTTTTCTTTGTCAATTTTTTTTATAAAAGTTAGATTTTTTCGAAATTTGTAGCTTCAATAAATAAAAAATATCGAAAAATTGTACCCATTTTTCCGCCTTTTCATTCAAATAATAAAAAAGTAAAAATAAATTTCTTTCAATTTCGATAACTAAAATAGTAATGGATTTTTATATTTATTTATATTAAGCTCATTTTACAAAAAAAAAATAAAAAAAATATACTTTTTGTTCCATTTTTTCTTTACCATTTTTTTCGAATTTTTTAGGTTTGTAAATCGGTTTTTCACTTTTTCATTCAAAAATGCTCAAAATAGTTAGGATAATAGGATATTTTAAAATTTCGATAACTAAAAAAATTTTATTTTATTTTTTATTTTTTATAAATTTAACAAAAAATTAAAAAAAAATATTTTTTTGTTTTTTTTTTTTTGTTTACTAACTTTCGAATGTTAAAGTTTAAAAAATCGATAGCTATGCGATATACCAATATTTTATTTTTGAGATGCATGAAAGAAGTAGACAGATCGTGAATAAAACTCGAAAAATTCCATATCAAAAAACAGCGCACACAAATTGAAGACATTTTCTACGCCCTTCTTTGATCAACATTTCAATTCATTGAATAATTTTTTTCAGAATTATAGTATATATAATTAGTATAGCTCTGCTCCACTGTACTTGTATTCAATGTTAACTATACAGACCACCATTACCGCTGTCTGGCCTAAACACACAAAAACTTGCTACTTAATCATAATCTCTGCCACCACCACCACACCACAAAAAAGTAGTGAAAAGGCAGAGCTCTTTAAAGTACACCCGTCTGGTTGTCCGGGAACCAGAACCGGCCACTTTAAATATTTTTCATTGGAAATATGGAAAATGTAACAAAAGTACTTGAACTTAAACCGTTAAAAGTATCTGCACATATGTTTGTCTGATTACTCCCGACTTGAAATTAGGTCAATTTATTTGCTTTTGACATAAATATGGCCACAAGTGCTGGCTAGGCTTTTTGTTAGAAGTCACTTCAAGCATGGCCATGATTCATGATTCTTTGTTCCAACCAAAACAAACAAATAAGCCAGCTGTGTTCTTTTTTGGAAGAAAAGCCCATTTTTGTGTTGCTTCAAAATTATAGTGAGCGTTTTAGAGTGATGTAAATTCAAATTTAGGTTTTCAGAAGCGATGGTAAAAATTATAAAAATGAGAAAGAAATAGATTTAACAAATTATTTGAATTCGTAAAGATTCTGCCTTCAAGGAAGGCAAGATGCAAAATATTGTTTGCCCGTTTTTCTAATGTCAGTCTTTATAGTTTTAGATCTTTGACCATATTTATAATGAGCGCCCTCTATATGAGACCCCAAGTACATTTAAAGTTACCATCATTTCATTACAAAATTCTCTCACATCAGTTGCATCATCCCTTTTTTGACCCTTTTTCTAATGTCAGTCTTTATAGTTTCAGGCCATTGATATAATAAAAATAAAATAAAATGAGCACCCTCTATATGTCACCCCAAAGTTCATTCATAGTTACCCACATTACATAATCATTCTATTACAAAATCCTATCACACCAATTGTATCATCCTCCCGCTGTTTTAATGACCTTACACAATGTGTGTTACTTGTGTGGGTTTTAAGTTTGAAATTTATCTCCATATAGCAAAATGTGAAATTAAAAATTTCACAAAACAAAACAAATACGAATACGAATTTAATAATAACAAAATAAATAATCGCCACCATATGAATTTGTCGAGAGTTTGGGTGACTCAGTTAACATACGACCTGCTTATCAATAAGCATGCCAACCGGAAGAAACACTGAACTTGAGTTTTATATGTGTATATTAATACAAAAAGAATTAAACATAAATCAAATGAGAATTACTGCATTGTATTCAGTGTGAGCAGGCCAGTAAGGTGATGTGTTGAAAACATTTAACACTAATTTTTAAATGTGAAAAGGCATAGCATACTTTTGGGTGTAAACGAGCATACTTAAAATTGTTAACGACTTTTCTTGTAAAATGCAACGCAAAAGCAAAAAATATTAAAATTTCCAAAATCTGAATTTTGACTGAAGTCAAAATCATAAAACTGGGTGGGGAGGATTTTAATAGGACAAACTAAGAATATTGTTTTGAAGTGAAAAAGGACTAAAATCATTCAAATGATACCAGAAAGGGATTTTTTATTTCAATCGTCATCCTGAACAAATACTCTGCGAAGCCACCTGAGGAAACCTTTGACAGGGTGGAAATCTTGACATTTGTAAATAAATTTGCATTCTATTAAATATAGATGCAAAATGGTTTTGAGTCAGGACAATGTCCCAGTTCAAATGAAATATTGTTTACTGAGAAAAAATACAAAGGGTGAAAAGTAAAACAAATTATTTTTATTTATTATTGATTTTCTACAGACTGAAGATTATTCCTCAACTTCGATTACAACAAAGAACATACAATGAATGCTGTAAGTCTTCGTTGCGACTGAACAACACAACAATAAATATTATTTTATTTATTACTTACTATCGTTTGTAGACTTTTGTGCCCAGGAAAAATTAAAAAAATGAAAATGTATTTTTTTATAATAAATTCACTCAAAAATTAATTGTTATAGAAGATAAATAATTTTTGCTATTTTCCACAATTTTATTGCATTTGGAGTAAAAATCCTACTTTTTTGCCAACTATGGTTAAACAATTGATATACTGTTCCTAACATTTGTAGTCTACATAGCTGGCTTGGACCTGAACCTAGGCTTGACCTATTATATCGCTCTCAAAACTGTTGTCAAAATGTGAAACTATTTTATTGATATTATTTTAGAGTATTACATTTTCGGAAGACAAAAAATATTTTGTAAACGCCATTTTCAATTGTAATTAAAAAAATATCAATGGAAATTCAAAAATTCCATTTGAATTTCAAGAAATATCAATTGAAATTCAAAAAATTCCGTTTGGAATTCGAAAAATGTCAATTGAAATTTAAATCTAGTCATTTGTAATTGAAAAGACACCATTTGAAATTCAAAAGACACAATTTGAAATTCAAAAGACATCATTTGAAATTTAAAAATCGCCAATTGAAATTCAAAATTCGTTATTTAAAAAAACGTCAATTGAAATTCCAAAATTATTCCTTTTGTGTAAACAAAGCCAAATGTGTAAACAAAGCCAAATGTATATTAGGGTGGGTAGCATTTATTTATCCCCTTCTGGTACCCCCATATATAAATTGACATAAGCTTTGGATAAAATAAAACTGCTATAACTTTAATAGGATATTTTAATATTTATGTTTTTGTCACTCCCTTGTTCCAACACAATTGTCCCCATGCTAGGGAAAATAAATCTTGTATAACTTCTATACCGGTATATAGATTGATTAAGTTATTGCACTGAGTAATAAACTGTTGTCTGAGTAAAAATTTTAAACTATGTATGCAATTACAGAAAATTTACATCTTTAAAATTATGATCTGCTTATCAGTTCAGTTAAATCTGTTTTGCAAACTGCAGAATATCCAAATTTTCAGAAATAAATAAATGGTAACCCATGTAGTGTTTTGTTTACAAATGGAAACTTTTGAATTTCAATTGACGAATTTTGATTTTCAAAAGTTGTCTTTTGAATATCGAAATTATCAGAAATAAATAAATGGTATCCCACCAAATGTACATTTTGCTTAAAATGTTTTGTTTACATATTTGAATTTCAAATGGAAATTTTTAAATTTCAATTTATTCAATTTCAAATGGTGTCTTTTGAATTACAAATGAGTTTGGAATTTCAAATGATGTCTTTTTTCTCTGCTTACATAGATATATGGGGCATTCCACGACAAATCGGACAGTTCAAAAAAATATTTTTGATTTCCTCCATTTTTTTAAATTTTTTAGTACCCACTAAAAACACCTCCCTGGTATACTTTGAGATTTTTTTGATTACTCGTTAAAAATATTTACATTTTTTAAAAATTGTTAAATAGTAGTTGTTTTTTTAGTCTTTTGCTCAAAACTTCGTCAATAATGGTACGAATTGGATATACTTTTTTTTAATATTTTTGTTTTTTGTAATACTTTTCAGAAAAAATATCGAAAAAATATTGACAATGTTTTTGTATACAAATTTTGATTTTTTAAATTAAAACTTTATTTTTTAATTGTTGATTTTCGCGAAATTTTTTTATTTAAACATCTATTTATTCTGTAAATTATGAGGCTTGGTTGAAAATGGGCGTAAAATAGTTAATATTTTTTTTTGAAAATTTGAAAAACCAAAAATAAATTAAAACTTCATTTTTTTAATTGTTTGTACTCTTCGATTTTCTTGAAACAATTTTTATTTAAACATCTATTTACCCTGTACATTTTAATTAAATTGAAAAAATTAAAAAACATAGTAACCAACCAAGCCTCAACATTTACAGAGTAAATAGAAGTTTAAATATTTTTTTCGAGAAAATCGAAGAGTACAAACAAATATAAAAAAAAGTTTAAATTTATTTTTGGTTTTCCAAATTTTCAAAAAATTAAAAAAAATGTATTAATTAGTTTAGGCCCACTTTCAAGCAAGCCTCAAAAATTACAGAAAATAAAAAATTCAAGAAAATCGAGGAGTACAAACAATTAAAAAAATAAAGTTTTAATTTAAAAAATCAAAATTTGTATACAAAATCATTGTGAATACTATTTTCAATATTTTTTTCTGAAAAGTACTTCAAAAAAAAAAAACAAAAATATTAAAAAAAGAATATCCAATTCCGACCATAATTGACGAAGTTATGATTTTTAAAATAGCTGTATCTTTTTAACGGGTAATCAGAAAAAACTCAAAGTATACCAGGGGGTGTTTTTTATTGGTTACTAAAATATGGAAATATGGAGGAAATCAAAAATATTTTTTTTAACTGTCCGATTTGTCGTGGAATGCTCCATATACAGTCGAGGACTAACACGCTATAAAAAAACATTTTTGTTGTCTCGCCCTATAACCCAGCAAAAACTTGGTAATGACACCTCATTATTTTTAGCATTACCTAGTAATGACTGCTCGTTACGCCCTGCATTATTTTGAAGTATGAAATAGTTACTTCCTTATAATGGTTTAAATAAGTAGTTATTTTTAAGTTAAATTTCATAAAACTTCAGATTTTAAAAATTAATTTTCTGCATGTTTGTGGTGAGTCAGAGAATAGCAGTGCTGTTGTTGTCGCAGCTTAGTTATCCAGGCTTAATGAAAAATAGTCCAAAATTCTGTATTCAGATTGTTAACAAGTCGATACAAAATATATAATTTAATAAAAAATGTTGTTTTCATCACTTATTAAGACCATTATTGATAATACATTATTTGGCTAATTATCAGTAATGATTTATTTTGCACCTTCCTGAGGCCACATATTTTACAACTCCTTTAGAACTACTTATTTATTAACTTCTCGTAAGCGTGAGTGGAAGTACTTATTTCTCAACTTTTTGTAAGCGTACGTGGAAGTACTTATTTCTCAACTTTTTTTTTAAGCGTGTGTGGAAGTACTTACTTTTTTACAATCCCTTTATAGAAATAATTAGAAACGGATCCGAAAAATAAGTAGTGAAGGTTTTTGGTTTTGCCTTATTCCCCACATTACTTGGTAATGAGACTTTTTGCTGGGAAATAATATTCAGAATTAATTTATATATTTTAATTCGCAATTATAATAATGAAACATCAATTCATCTTACAAATATCGGAATTAGAATATAAATATCAATACTTTTCCTAATACGTTACTATAAAACATAATCTTACAATCGATTTAAAACGTAAGATTTAGCTTAGCCACTGTAGTAAACTGGAGCATGCCTGATGAAGACCTCAGAAAATCAAACAGTCAATTTTAAACCATTTACAATTGTTACTAAATATCTATATTGGCCTGTTAAATAATTACTTAATTAATCGACGTATTGCTTGTTTATTAATTTGTTTACTTCTTTTGTTAAGATCGCCCATTCTTTTCTATTAAAAAACTGTCAACACAATAATATTTGATAAATATCCCGTAATTAAGACTTAGTCAAGCATTAAATACGTTCTAATAAATTCCAATTAAATTACCAACGATTACCCAATCTGGCCGCAAGCGGTTCAAACCTAAGCTATAGATTATCACAGATTTCTAAATGCACGACCAAAGTCATTCACTTCTTCCATCAAATACAGATAATTTTGAAAAAAAAAAAATAAATATTTGCCCATGAAATATTATCAAGTCTGAATTGACGACCTTAAACTTTGCTAATATAGAACGCAGTAAATAAGAAATTGCCGCGAATACAAACTGATACACACGCATGACGTGAAACGATTTTTGTGAGTGTTTTAATAAAATGATTTCGAAACAATTTGTTAAAATTCTGGTGACGCCTTAAAATGTGAGAAAAAAGGAAATAAAAATGAAGAAGAAAGAAAAAAGCATCATCAATGTTAACAATGATGGGCAGAAGATGCTCATGCTGATGTTACATTGACCAGGCCTCCTTCGGCCGTCGTAGACGGGAACTAAAAGTTTAATAAACGCTCTCAAAGTCAAGTGCAGCTGATGCAATCCAAGATGATTAACTTGCAACCGACAACGCCTGAACGGTTTAGCAAGTGGTGGTGCTGGTTGTTGGCTTCTCTACGATGGCGATTGCATTTCGCAATACTTTTCCGCAACAAAGCGACGCAATCACGCACTCTGAACATTGCTCTTCGTTCGCCGCTTACATTGTCGGCAACATTTATTTATTTATTTAATGGCATATTGCGGATTTTAATGGACAATTTCAGGCAAGAAAATGTTTTTGCGTTGTTGTTTAATATTAAATTTGTTCATATATGAATTTATATATATATAAATGGTATATACACATCAACATTTTTTTATTAATCTCGTTTTTATTTTTAACTAGGAACACATGACGTTGCCTTTTCAATCAACATCGTTCACCCGAACGTTGTTCAATGTTTATGATGATGGCACATTCATTAATTGATTGCCAATAAAAATGTATTAAATGTAACAGAAAAGTGGTTACAAAACATTGTCGTAAATTTACACTATTTTACCAGAAAAAATTATCATTTTTTTTTTAATTTATTTTACACACAATATTGGAAATGTAAGTCCGATCACACTCGCTCAATTAAAGATAATGACAATTATAATAATGACTATAAATGTCGGGAATATCACTTTCACATAGAAATGGTGGTTTAGGAACAGTCCCCAGAAAAAAAATATTTTATTGTTGAAAAAATAATTTTTCTGGAACAAAAATCCTAAAAAGTCAATAATTTCACTTTTGGTCTGGGATTTCGATGAAAATGTGTACGTAGGTTCAGTTTGAGGTTATAAGCAAGATTTAAGAACAAAATTTCCTTTAAATTCAAAATCGTGAAAGTTATTTCTGTTTTAAAAATGTCAATGCATTTTTTTAAAGATCTCATATCTTAGGTTGTAGTTAAGATAATCGGAAAATTCCTTTGTCATAGTATTCAAAACTGAAAAGGCTTCCCAAAAATTTTTTTTCTTCGAAATCGCAGACCTAAAATGAACTTATTGATCGGTTTCCCATGGAAGTACTCATGTGTCAAACGATTTACTGCTTTAACTATAATAGAAATTAAATTAGAGAAATAATATTTTTTATTAAACATTCCGAATGCCAAAAAAATAGAACAATTAATATTAATATAAATCAATATAAAATATATTTTTCGTTAAAGTTTTTATATATTGAACTGGTATATTGTCCTGGCTCAAGACCATTTCGCATCTACATTTAATAGAATACAAATTTATTTACAAATGGCATGGTGGCATTTATTACTTGGCTGCAGACTACCACGATCATGATTTCGACCATGTCAAAAGTCTTTTCAAGTGGCTTCGCAGCGACTTTTCAACATCAAACCCGGCCTCTATAAGGAGATGATTCTCACAAACGAACGAGAATCACAACTCACTTGCCGAATTTGCGTTTAAAAAATCGCACCAAGTTATAAAGTACACATGCCATCTTACAAGCATCTCATTGAGTTGCATATGTAAGTATGTGTATATGCAGGTATAGTTACCCAACAATACTTCTGCCGTGCCAACGCTCATTTGTTTTAGTTTTTGCGTTTGTATTTTGTTGGTCTGTAATCAATATTTGATTTGAACTGGGACATTGTCCTGGCTCAAGACCATTATGCATCTATATTTAATAGAATGCAAATTTATTTAGTTCTTTTATATTTTTTTCTTCGAAATTTATTTTACATACAAATTTGGATATAAAAGTCCGATCATACCCCCTTATATTTTCAAAAATAATTATGATTACTACAAATGTTGGGAAAATCCATTTTACTTAGAAACAGTAGTTTAGGAAAAGTCTCAGAAGAAATGAGAAATAAAATATCGTTTTTCTGACAAGAATAAAATCATAAAAAATAGATGAAAAAATACAATTTGTCCAATGGTTTAGTGCTTTAGCTACAATAAACAAAAATAATATATTTTTTGTTAAACATTACGAATGCAAAGAAATAGAACAAACAATTGTAATTATTTGTTATATTGAATTGAATATAATGTTGTATTGATGAAAACGATTATTTTTTTTTTAAGAAAATTCATGGTTGAATACAGTAGTTATGGTCTACTTTCAGCTAACGCTTTTCCCAATTCCACTCTCCAGTATAATTAATGCTATTGTAATATTTTTTTAGAAAGTATTGCATACCTTTAGGCTCCACTGCATATTATAAAATATGAATGCAACTAGAGTGTATTTGTCATATTAGAAGACTGAAGACTCTACGAAGCAAGGTTGGATACCATTATACAGTGTGACCTCGCTTAATGTAACTAATAGAAAAATTGCAAAAATCGCTGCTATAAGCTAGTTAACAAATTTGTCAGGGGCTAAAGTCTCAGATATCAAATAGAAATGTTTAGTTGTAAAAATTATAATTTCAAACAAAAAGTACTCACTCAACTGAATTATAATGCCACATATGTTCTTGTTAAAATTTGCATACTTAGTACTCAAGATTTCGGTAGAAAAACTCAAAGTTGCTACTTCGAGGTGTTGCATTAATCGAGGGTTGCGTTCAACAAGGTCGGACTGTATTTGAAAATTTAATTTATATTTGAATAAAAGGGGTGGTTAATAATTTGTGAAACATGCCCATGATTTTTCCAAAGATGAGATTTTCTTAAAAAAATGATATTTTGAATAGAAAAAATACAAATTGAATAAAAATTCCATTTTCGCAGGAGATATGGCTAAAAAGATTTTATACATTATTTTTTATACCCTCCACCTCTAGGATGGGGGTATACTAACTTTGTCATTCCGTTTGTATCACCTTGAAATATCGACCTGGAATCCTATAAAGTATATATATTCTTGATCGTCATAAAATTCTAAGACGATCTGGCCATGTCCGTCACTTGAAAGAACGCTAGCATTTATACGAAAGGATCGTCCAAATTTTGCATGAATACGTCTGATATTAGTAAATCGGTTGGGATTGCAACTGGGCGAAATTGGTCCAAAGGGAAAAATTTCTCCCTCTCAAGGAATGAAAATACCCCTAATATTTAGAGTATTTCAGCATGTTTTTTTCAATGTGTCTGCTTGTACTTACTTCATATTGGGTATGTGCATTCCCCCTATAACAAAAACGTGCACCATAAAGTGATTTTTATTCGTAGGGGGTGAAACTGGGCAAAAAGGGATAAAAATGGTACATATACATAAACGACAACAGCTAGAAACACAAAATTTTGTTTGTTTGTAGATACATAATATAAAAGTATTTTTCCCAAATTCGTACTTTTAAGGTATAAAATGGGAATAGAGGGATAAAAATTGTACCAACTAAACGGCTGCGCCTAGAATAATGAAATTCGATTTATACATTCCTCTAATTGCGCAGACACGCAAAATAAACGGATTTTTCAAAATGCGTACTTTTTGGGGTAAAATGAAAAAAGGGGTAAAAATAGTACCAACTAAATGGCCGCAGCTAGAGTCATGAAATTCGGAGTATACATTCCTCGGACTGCGTAGACACGAAAAATAAAAGTTTTGTTGTCAAGTTCGTACTTTCAAGGTATACAATGGGTAAAGAGGGATAAAAATAGTACCAACTAAACGAATACAACTAGAATGATGAAATTCTGTGTGTACATCCCTCTAATTGCGTAGACACGTAAAATAAAGAGATTCCAGAATGAAATATTAAAGGTAATTCGACGGAAATTATAATTAAAAAAAACTTATCCATAAAATTGTTTATGTTGATTCTATGATTTTTTTATTTAATAGTGATATTTGTTAAAAACGATCGCACCAAGATCTCTGCAGTCGAAGATGCCAGAAAATATTTTTTCACTTTTAAAAATTTTGTAGTGAAAAATCTTAATATTATGCAATCTAAGTGCAATTGTGTAAAAACACAGAAACAATAAAAATATTTTGTTATAAAATTTTGGACTAAAAAGTTTGTATTAGTTTGACATCTGAAAATTTGCTTACGCTTCAATTCAATTGGAGGTAATTTTTCATGAACTTCCTCCTCGAAGAAAAAAATTTTCAATTTGAAGTCGTTGTAAAGTATGAGGAACAAAGAAACTAGTTCCGCCAGTTTGCATAAGATCTGATTTGCATTTCCTTACAAGTAGAAAATGCTTAGACGTCAAGACAATCAATCAAATGTATGCTTAATATAATTTAAGATTAATCCCCAACGCAATGTTTGAGATGAACCAAATGTGTAACACTTGAACTTGGCCGGAGCGACTATTTAATCATAATACCACCAACCAAGTCAACACCTTAATGTCATGCTTATGGACAAATACAAAACTGCTTAACATGCTTTAAAACGGAAACAAGACAATCATTGACCGGAAGTTGAGTTTTTGTTGTTGTTAATTATAAATACCTACTCGTAGCTAATTAAAAAGTCATTTGCTCATACTTATAATCATTCTTCAAATAAGATTCTTTAATATGTCATAATTTGTATTCATTTAATTTATTCTTTTCTTTTTTTACTTGCAGGTAAGTTTCAAATCCAATGCATTGTTATTCATAAAAATCGGGTAAGAAAGAGATTTATTTATAATTATTTAATTGCCGTTGAAAAATATTGCATTTTGTGGGTGTGTGTGTGTGTGAAATCGTGGGGTGACTATCTTATGACCTCATCATGGTTGTGGCGATTGCCAAGATTTGGAGATCTTTTTGCTGACTTTGTGTGTGTTAAAAACTCTGCTAATTGTCCGAAACGAAAATTGAAGTTTCTAATTTGGCAAAGAAAGATTTAGATTTAAATCAAAGAGAGTGAGAGCTAATTTTTTTAAATTTAATATTTTGTAAAAAATATTCTTGAATCTGGTTTAGAAACATTTTGTCGAAGGACTAAATTCGAAAAAAAAGTTATGGATAATTACAACAGAACAAGGTTCTTACATCGAATTCTGGTAGAGGGGGTAAAAAATAATATATGTGTATTGGACTTTTGAAAGTTTACTCATTTTAGAGCGGGGTCAAAATTCATTCTTACGATGAATCGACATATGAAACTTTGTGCTCCTTACATTTTAAGTATAGGATGAATTCAGCAATATTACTTGAAACATTACGAGGAACATTTTTGTGGAATATTTTAACCCTCCAGCTCCTCAATAAAGGGGACTTTTTTGTCCCTTTTGAATAAAGTCAAAAAACGCGGCCCTAAAACAGGTGTCAAAATGTTCTACAAAAATATTTGCCATAAAATTCTACTATAAATATCTGAATACACCAAAACTCAAACTCAACTTAAATGCCAGATATAAATCAAAACTTAAAATTCATTTAAGGGTTAATTTCACTATTTCCCCCTTTCGAACATTCTTATGAAGAATCGGTATAGGAAACCTTGTGATCCTTAAATTTTAAGTATAGGATGTGTTCAGCAATATTACTTACAACACTACGAGGAACATATTTGTAGAGCATTTTAACCCTCTAACTCTTCAATAAAGGGGACTTTTTGGTCGCTTTTGTAAAAAAGGGTAAATAACATCCCTAAAACAGAGGTTTAACGGGTAAAAATGTTATACAAAAATATTTGCCATAAAATCCTACTATAAGTCTCTGAATGCACCAAAACTCAAAGCTCAACTTAAATGCCTGAAATAATTCAAAACTTAAAATTGGTTTTAGGATTAATTTCACTATTTCCCTCTTTTGCACATTGTTATGATGAATCAGCATAGGAAACCTTGTGATCCTTACATTTTAAGTACAGGATGTGTTCAGCAATATTACTTAAAACACTACGAGGGACATTTTCACCCTCTAGCTCCTCAATAAATGGGTCTTTTTGGTCCCTTTTGTGCAAAAGCATAAACAATCATTCCTAAAATTGGGGTTTTGAGGGTCAAAATGTTCTACAAAAATATTTGCCATAACAATCCACAATAAGTCTCTGAATACACCTAATATGAAAGCTCAACATAAATGCCAGAAATAAGTCAACAACTTAAAATTCATTTTAGGGTTAATTTCACCATTTCCCCTTTCGCATTCTTATGATGAATCGGTATAGGAAACCTTGTGATCCTTACATTTTAAGTACAGGATGTGTTCAGCAATATTACTTAAAACACTACGAGGAACATTTTCGTAGAACATTTTAACACTCTAGCTCCTCAATAAATGGGTCTTTTTGGTCCCTTTTGTGCAAAAGCATAAACAATCATTCCTAAAATTGGGGTTTTGAGGGTCAAAATGTTCTACAAAAATATTTGCCATAACAATCCACTATAAGTCTCTGAATACACCTAAACTGAAAACTCAACTTAAATGACAGAAATAAGTCAAAAACTTAAAATTCATTTTAGGGTTAATTTCACTTTTCCCCATTTTGCACATTCTTATGATGAATCGATATAGAAAACCTTGTAATCCTTACATTTGAAGTATAGGATGTGTTCAGCAATTTTAATTAAAACACTATGAGGAACATATTTGTGGAACATCTTAACCCTCTAGATCCTCAGTAAAGAGGTCTTTTTCGTCCCTTTTATGAAAAAGAGTAAAAAACATCCCTAAATTTTGCACATTCTTATGAAATGAACGCCATAAGAATCCTTGTGATCCTTACGTACAGGATGTGTTCAGCAATATTACTTAGATCACTACGAGGAAATTTGTGCAATATTTTAACCCTCTAGCTCCTCAGCATAAGGATATTTTTGGCCCATTTTGTACAAACGGGTAAAAAGACCCCAAAAACAGGGGTTTCATGAATCTTTGGATGAATTGGAATAGGAAACATTTTAAGTTTTGGATGTGTTCATCAATATTACGTAAAACACTATGAGGAACATTTTCGTGTTATATTTTAACCCTCTAGCTCATCAATAAAAGGGTACTTTGGTCCCTTTTTAGCAAAAGGGTAAAAAAGCATATTCTTATGATGAATCGATATAGGGAACATTGTGATCCTTACATTTTAAGAATAGGATGTCTTCAGCAATATTACTTAAAACACTACGAGGAACATATTTGTGGACCATTTTAACCCACTAGCTCCTCAATAAAGGATACTTTTTGGTCCCTATTGTGCAAAGGTGTAATACACACCCTTAAAACAGGGATTTAGCGGCTCAAAATATTTGCCATCAAATTCTACTATAAGTCTCTTAATACATCTAAACTCAAAACTCAACTTAAATGACAGAAATAAGTCATTCGTGCAAAACTGTTCCATAAAACGGAATTTTAGGGGGGGTAGTGTAAATGGAGAAAATATTCTACAACAAATTTCACTATATGTCAGCGAACAAAAGAAAGCTGTAGCTATAATAGATAAATATATATATATATATATATTATATATATATATATATATATATAATATATATATATATATATATAGGAAACATTTTAAGTTTTGGATGTGTTCATCAATATTACGTAAAACACTATGAGGAACATTTTCGTGTTATATTTTAACCCTCTAGCTCATCAATAAAAGGGTACTTTGGTCCCTTTTTAGCAAAAGGGTAAAAAAGCATATTCTTATGATGAATCGACATAGGAAACATTGTGATCCTTACATTTTTAGTATAGGATGTCTTCAGCAATATTACTTAAAACACTACGAGGAACATATTTGTGGACCATTTTAACCCTCTAGCTCCTCAATAAAGGAGACTTTTTGGTCCCTTTTGTGCAAAGGGGTAATTCACACCCTTAAAACAGGGATTTAACAGGTCAAAATATTCTACAAAAATATTTGCCATCAAATTCTACTATAAGTCTCTTAATACATCTAAACTCAAAACTCAACTTAAATGCCGGAAATAAGTCAAAACATAAAACAGAATTTTAGGGTTAAAATCGTACTTTTTCCGATGTGGTGCAAAACTGTCCCACAAAACGCAAATTTAGGGGGGTAGTGTAAATGGAAAAAAAATTCTACAACAAATTTCACTATATGTCAGCGAACAAAAGAAAGCTGTAGCTATAATAGATAAATATATATATATATATATATTAACAAAATGCATTCATTTATTTTAGGGTTAATTTCGTACTTTTTCCGAATTGCTGCTAAACTGCCCCACAAAACTAAATTTTAGCGATATTGTGTGAATGGAAAAAATTAACTACATCAAATTTCACTATAAGTCACGGAACAAAAGAAAGCTGTAGGTATAACAGATAATTATAGAATATCAGTAACAATGTCAGTAGTTAAACAATAAATTTTGTATTATTTTTTTTTCTTTTAGCTTTTGGTAGTGTTATACCCTTAAAATGTTCCACAAATATATTCCATGTAGTTTTTTAAGTAATATGTGAAATTTCTTCGAAGTATTTGATCTATAAAACTTAACTTCGACCAGGTCTTTCCTTTTGAGCTTGCTTCGCTTTCAATTTGTCTCCTCCGGATTTCTCGTTCTCCTGCCTTTGGGTCCCCTTTAATTGCCTTCTTAGCTAAGTCTTCGTTAGTTCTCAAGTACTGGCTTCTCCAACCCCACTTTCTCTTACCGATTCCTTTTTTGACTGTAGATTAAAGTACGTAGAAATAAAATAAAGTTTGCTTACCAGACAATTTTATTGTTTTCAAAACTAATTTATCGTATTTAAAATGTATCAGAAGCCCCATAGCAATTAAATAATTTCTCCTATCACTCTCCCAATCAAATGTCTATCTAAAGTGTAAAAGAAAATCCTTCACACGTTCAATGACCATCTAGTCTATTTGACCTTTCCATCTTCCTTGCCTACCATCCACGGACACGTTGTTGCCTACACGAAAGTTATCGTTGACGTGGCCTAACAGGATATGTAAATCAGTCAGCAAGCAATTCACGTTGGCCGCCAAAAGGCCACGTGTTCTCGTTTGTGCATACGCTTAAAGGTAATTACACCATGCCATTCCACAATCAAGCCCCCATCCACCACCCACCCACATAGAGAACAAAATAAACTTCCTTATGTATGGACTTGATTGGTTAATATTTAATATTGGTATACGTCGACTGACGATTGACGACCATAAAGGTAATTTATTTTAATTGAGGACCTATCAACAATATTCCAGGGACTTTACTACTTCCTCCCTGGAGGTGTGGTGGCATGCAGCAAATGTACATACGTCAATACAGGCAGATTGGTTGCTGCTTTGCTGGATATAATCGTAATGACGTGTTTCGTGCGATTCATATGATGGTGCTGGTGGCATTTCCAACTGTGAATATGATGGCACGCAATACATTTTTATTGATAGTGGAAAAGTTAGAAATATCGAATGGAAGACGGGGAAAATCCTTCAAAAAGTTTAACGAACTATAATTTATTTGACAACCAAAAACATGTTGTTAATGAAAATGAAACCATCAATACTCAGTCCTATAATGAGGGGTAATGTTATTAAGTTGAAATTTCCTACGCTTTCCCAAAACGGAGGTTAGAATTTAGAATTATTTGTTTCACAAAAAATAAGGTGAACGAATTCAAGGCTAAACTTATAAAACACAAGGTTTGGTGAATTATGTTTCGGAGAGATAACTGATATTCTTGCCAAACTTTTACACAGATTTCTGACTAAACTCGGACAAAATATCCGAAATAGGTCCAAGTTTTCTGAAAATAGTCAGATTTGTTGCCGACCTTTTCCACGACCGTTTTTAACCAAAACTCGGGCAAAAATATGCGAAAATGATCAGATTTTTCTGAAAATAGTCTGATTTTTTGCCTAACTAATCCGAATAGTGAAAATAGTGGAATTATTTCGCAGACCTTTGCCCAGAGTTTTCTGTAAATAGTCTGATTTTTTGTGGACCTTTTCCGCCGATTTCTGACAAAACTCGCCTGATTTTTTGCCGACATGTTCCACCGATTTCTGAAAAACTCGGACAAAATATCCGAGTATTCTGAAAATAGTCTGATTTTTTATCGACCTGATCTGATATTTCTGAAAATAGTCCGATTATTTGCCGACCTTAGGTCAGAGTTTTCTGAGAATAGTTTGATTTTTTGCCGACCTTTTCCACTGATGTGTGACCAAACTCGGAAAAAAATATCGAAAGTTGTATGGTAAACTTAGACAAAATATCCGAAATAGGGCCGAGTTTTTGAAAAATAGTCTGAATATTTTGTCGACCTTTGGTCAGATTTTTTCTAATTTTTTGATTTTTTTTACCGACCTTTTCCACCGATGTCTGACAAAACTCGGAATAAATGTCAGAAATAGGTCCGAGTTTTCTGAAAATAGTCTGATTATTTTGTCGATCGTTTCCACCAATTTCTGACAAAACTCGGACAAAATATCCGAAAATGATCAGACATTTCTGAAAAAAGTCTGATTATTTTGCCCACCTTCGGCCAGAGTTTTCTGAAAGTAGTCTGACTTTTCTGGCTGACATTCCCCGCAGAATTCTGACAAAATTCTTACAGAATATCCGAAAATGAACAGAAATTTCTTAAAAAAAATTCTACTATAAGTCTCAGAATACACCAAAACTCAATACTCAACACAAATTCCAGAAATAAGACAAAAATTAAAACTGCATTGCGCATTCGCATGATGAATTGCTATAGGAAACGTTGTGATCCTTATATTTTAAGTATAGGATGTGTTAAGCAATATTACTTTAAATACTACGAGGAACATATTTGTGGAACATTTCAACCATCTAGCTCCACAATAAAGTTGTCTTTTTGGTCCATATTTGTGGACCATTTTAACCCTCTAGCTCCTCAATAAAGGAGACTTTTTGGTCCCTTTTGTGCAACAGGGTAATACACACCCTTAAAACAGGGATTTAGCGGGTCAAAATAGTCTAAAAAATATTTGCCATCAAATTCTACTATAAGTCTCTTAATACATCTAAACTCAAAACTCAAAATATCCGAAATAGGTCCGAGTTTTCTGAAAATAGTTTGATTATTTTGTCGATCATTTCCACCAATTTCTGACAAAACTCGGACAAAATATCCGAAAATGATCAGACATATCTGAAAAAGTCTGATTATTTTGTCCACCTTTGGCCAGAGTTTTCTGAAAGTAGTCTGACTTTTCTGGCTGACATTCCCCACAGAATTCTTACAAAATATCCGGAAATGATCAGAAATTTCTGAAAATAGTATGATTTGTTTTGTCGACCATCTCCAACGATCTCTGACAAAATATACGAAAGTTATCTGACATTTCTCAAATAGCCTGATTATTTTGCCTACCTTGGGCCAGAGTTTACTGAAATTAGTCTGTAATTTTTCACGACCACCGAAAATGATCGAACATTTCAGAAAATAGTCTGATTTTTTCATTTTCGGACAGATATGAAATTTATTAAAAAATCCCAAAGCATTATATAAAATTTTTAAATACATATTCTTAAAAAAATATTTATGAAGAATATTATGTATTGAAATTTTAAAATTAGTACCCAATTTTCTTCTTATTTCTTTTGTTGAGTCTATGCATAAAATAGATTCAATAGTCGAAGAAATTTATGTATCTTACACTGATGATGAGAAAGAAGTCCTAAATGTATTAAAAAGGTACTGGAGTGGACAAACTAAGAGCAAAAGACATAACAACAACACAAATAAAGTGTTTAGAAGTTCAATTAATATATCGCTGTATTACTGTATAGCCTTTCTCACGGTATAAAAACATCAAAGTCTTCCCATATTTATATTACTGGATGCAAGACTCGACACAGTGAACCAGCTATCTACAAATTACTCCCCAATGCTCCGAATACAATAAAGTATATCTAAGGAAAATTAAAGTTCATTTATCTCCAAGAACCTTTTATTTTAAATTATTTATTTTGTATGAAAGATCAAACAATAGTATATACATTAGGCTGGGTCGCGGTCCATACAAATGGAAACATAATTTCCAGTCACCCCACGAAAATAAAGTTTGGATTGTTTAATGATGATGTGCAAAGTACAGTCGAACTTCCATAACTCGAACCACCCGACTTATGGGGACTTCGAGTTATGGAATTACTTATTTTTTTTTGCACATTAGGAAACAAGTACATTTATTCGAATTTATCCATTTTTATTCTATACATTTCTAATTACTTGAAATGCTGTGTAATTTTTGGTTGGATTTTTTTCTTTTTTGTTGTGAATAAGAAGTAACTCCAATTTGTTTAGGGCTTTGTAATGCTCATCAGTTGTGCTTTCATTTGTGTGCAGAAACAAGCTTATATTTTTTAAGGATTCTTCTAAAACTTTGTTAGATGGTTGAATAATAAACTCTTCTACCGGGTCCTCCTCATCACTTTTTGTGCTTTCTGCGTAAGTAGCTGATTCGGAGGCACAATGTTCAACAATATCGTCATCCGTAGGAAAGTCTGATACAATAAGTTCATTATCAACGTCAGTGTAATCCTGAAGAGTACTATAGGATGTTATATTATTCAAACGCATCCAGGTTTCATAGGCAGATTCCAAGGACATCAAATCGCCAGTAACATCTCTTAAAAATATCAAAGATATGTCATCTTCGTCTTCCCATACTGAATGGTGACCACATCCAGCTTTCTTAAAGCAATTTGCGATCGTTTGACTAGTGACATCAATGTCCCATGTCTTGGTTATATGACTCTGTAACTCTTTTGGATGTGCCGGACAATTATCAACAAAGAATACAATTTTTCGTCCTGCTTTCAAAATTTGCTGATCTAATTTCAGCATCCATTCTTCAAATAACTGTCCTATAATCCAAGCCACGAAAGCAACGAGGTTTGTTACTTCTTCCAATCAAAACAATTTTAAGTTTTTCAGTGCCATTCATATTCGTTGCCAACATTAATGTAACACGCTCTTTGCCATGTTTTCCTCCATGACATTTTACATTTCTAAAAGTTAACGTTTTGTCTGGTAGACATTTGAATAACAGTCCTGTTTCATCCGCGTTAAAAATATCGCTTTCACTGTATGTTTCTAATAGAACAGGTTGAACATTAGTTTTCCATTTTTTGCAGTCCTCTTCACAAACGTCATTACTTTCACCACAAGCCTTTTTGTGACTTACACCATGTCTATAAATATGAATAACATGGTCTAAGAAACTTTTAATTTCTACAACAGTATGCAGGTGACATAAAGAGTGATTTTTTTGAGGTTAGGATTTTCATGCATTAGTATTTGACAGATCACGTGGGATTTCAGACATGGTGTCAAAGAGAAAGATGCTCAGTATGCTTTGACATTTCATCATGAATAGACTTACTAACGAGCAACGCTTGCAAATCATTGAATTTTATTATCAAAATGCGTGCTCTGTTAAGAAAGTTCAGAAAGAAAGAAATTGTGTTCAGCGACGAAGCTCATTTTTGGCTCAATGGGTACGTAAATAGGCAGAATTGTCGATTTTGGAGTGAATATCAGCCAGAAGCATTGCAAGAGCTACCAATGCATCCAGAAAAAGTTTGGTGCGGTTTATGGGCTGGTGGCATCATTGGACCGTACTTCTTCAAAGATGATGCGAATCGTAACGTAACTGTGAATGGTGAGCGCTACCGTGAGATGATATCCAACTTTTTTTTGCCCAAAATGGAAGAACTGAACTTGGTTGACATGTGGTTTCAACAAGATGGCGCTACATGCCACACAGCTCGCGATTCTATGGCCATTTTGAGGGAAAACTTCGGAGAACAATTCATCTCAAGAAATGGACCGGTAAGTTGGCCACCAAGATCATGCGATTTGACGCCTTTAGACTATTTTTTGTGGGGCTACGTCAAGTCTAAAGTCTACAGAAATAAGCCAGCAACTATTCCAGCTTTAGAAGACAACATTTCCGAAGAAATTCGGGCTATTCCGGCCGAAATGCTCGACAAAGTTGCCCAAAATTGGACTTTCCGAATGGACCACCTAAGACGCAGCCGCGGTCAACATTTAAATGAAATTATCTTCAAAAAGTAAATGTCATGGACCAATCTAACGTTTCAAATAAAGAACCGATGAGATTTTGCAAATTTTATGCGTTTTTTTTAAAAAAAAGTTATCAAGCTCTTAAAAAATCACCCATTAGTACCTTTGCTTCCATTTATCAAGCCAACCAGAGCTTGCCTTGATATCATCTTCTTCAAATCTCTTTGCGAACTCCATGGCCTTACCCTTTAATATTCTTCCAGATATTGGCATATTTTGGGCTCTTGTTGCGGTAAACCATTCGAGTACCGCTTTGTTAACTTTCTTGGTTTTTCATTCTTTTACTTCCTTCAGAAAAAGAACCAGATTCAACAGCGATAATAATAGTCTGTTTTTTTTTAATTGTGGAAACCGTACTGGCCGAAATACCATATTTCTCAGCCACGTCTTTTTTCTTTGATCCATTTTCCACCTCATTTATTAATTTAAATTTTTCTTGAATTTTGTTCGCAATATACCAAACACAAGTGAAACATAAATCGATAGAGTTAAACTTCGGGACTTACCCGAGCTATAATAACAAAATCAATTTTAAACTCATAAACGACCAACCTAAGTGACACTCAAACGTAAAGCGCCATTACTTACGTCCCATTACTTTCTACTTCTGAGAGTTATTTTCAAATTCTGTTCGACTTATGAAAGTTGGTGACATTGTTTTTCTTCGAGTTATAAAGAAATTCAAGTTATGGAAGTTCGAGTTATAGAAGAAAAATTTAAGCGAATTTGCCTCCTTAGAGCTACTGTCACTACATGTGCTTCGACTTAAAGAAAATTCGACTTCCGAGTCGAACTTCCGAGTTATGAAAGTTCGACTGTAATTCGGTTCTAGATCAAGCTATCTGTGAGCTAAGCGGTCCAGAAAATAATCCAAAAAATCATGTTTTACCGGTGTCATTTTTTTTGTGTTACATTTTTTCTCAATTTTTGTTTTCTGAAACAACAGACCCTTGAAAACGCTTTAAATAAAATTTTTGACTCTTGTCTTAGAGTAACTTATTGGTCGGATTATTGTACGTTTATAGTAATTTTTTGTGGATTTTCACAGTGGCTACTGAAAACTTTTCTGGTGTTAGTATTTTATAAAAAATAAATAGCGACAGTCAATACCTTTCGAATGATGCCTAAATGAAGAACACCGCAAGGAAATTGACGCCGCAGCGCTCATTTTTGTAAAAAGAGCTTGGAAATTTTGGCTCTGAAAGTCCATCTCATGTATTAAATTATTTTACAAACATGGAGTCAGTGACGTCATTTTTCTTTCGATATTCATCATTTAGGCATCATTCGAAATATTCCTCCTATATAATTTTCATTAGACCTTTTATAAAATGTTTCCAAGAAATATGAGTTTTTGGCTGTCATCTTGAAAACCCACAAAAAATCAATTTAAACGTCCAATAATACGACCAATTAGTTATTGTAAGACAAGAATAAAAAATTTTATTTTAAGTGCTTTTTGTCCAATTTTTTTTCTGAATTAATAGACCCTAATTCAGAATAAAATTGGACAAAAATGCAACATAAAAAATTAAACGGGAAAAACATAATTTTTAAATCTGTTTTCGGGAACGTTTAGCTCACAGATGGCTTGACCCAATCTTCATTTCTGGGGGGTGACCGCTGCAATTTATTTTTGTGACCCATCGTACTATATATATATATATCTCCGCTACCATTCCATCGCCCTTCACTTAACTCCACTAGATCAGACTTGCCAAATTGTTTCCTTATCCCAAATAAGTAAAGAAAAATCCCAGGTGATGCCCACATTAATGGTTTTTAATCTCTGACAAAAGAGTATTTATTCTAATATAATTTAGTAGCCATCATCTAAAACTTCTATGATATTACACATATATTTAGAAATTAATTATTTAAACATATCAGATTAGCATCAAATATCACTCAGACATTTTTTTCACAACAACACACAAAAAATGTTCGATTTAAAAAATTGCGTCTACTAAAAGTATCATAACTTCTACATTTATCCATAATTTTTTATACCCTCCACCTTCAGGATGGGGTTTACTAACTTTGTCATTCCGTTTGTAACACCTTGAAATATCGACCTGAGACCCTATAAAGTATATATATTCTTGATCGTCATAAAATTCTAAGACGATTTACCCATGCCCATCCGTCCGTCTGTTGAAAGCACGCTAGGATCTAAACGAAAGGAGCCAGAACGTTCAAATTTTCCAGAAATGCGTCTCATCGTCTAGTAGTTCGGTTGGGATTGAATCCGGGCGAAATCGGTCCAAAGGGAAAAATTTTCCTCACAAGGACTATATATACCCATAGTACTCCCTAATATTTTAAAGTATTTAAACACATTTTTTCAATATGTCTGATTGTAAAGAGTGATTTTTTTGAGGTTACGATTTTCATGCATTAGTATTTGACAGATCACGTGGGATTTCAGACATGGTGTCAAAGAGAAAGATGCTCAGTATGCTTTGACATTTCATCATGAATTGTCTTACAAACGAACAACGCTTGCAAATTATTGAATTTTATTATCAAAATGCGTGCTCTGTTAAGAAAGTTCATTGCGCGCTTCCATTTTATGGTCAGTTTAATCGACCCACTGAAGCGGCTATTCGGGCTATTGTGACTAAATTTCGCACCAAATTTACATTGTTGGACATTAAACCACCAACACGCTTACGTAGAGTGCGAACTGAAGAAAATATCGCAGCTGTATCGGCCAGTGTTAATGATGACCACCAATTTTCGATTCGTCGCCGTTCGCACCAATTGGGTCTCTGTTACTCAAAAACGTGGAAATGCCAAAATTGGACTAAGCGGATGGACCACCTAAGACGCAGCCGCGGTCAACATTTAAATGAAATTATCTTCAAAAAGTAAATGTCATGGACCAATCTAACGTTTCAAATAAAGAACCGATGAGATTTTGCAAATTTTATGCGTTTTTTTTTAAAAAAAGTTATCAAGCTCTTAAAAAATCACCCGTTACTTACTTGATATTGGTTATGCGCATTCCCCCTATAACAAAAAAAGTGATTTTTATTCGTAGGGGGTGAAATGGGGCCCCTTTTTGCCCCATTTCAAAAAAAAATGGTACATATTAAACGACAATAGCTAGAAACAAGAAATTCGGAGTTTCCTCTAATTGAGTAAATACCTAATATAAAAGTATTTTTTCCAAATTCGTACTTTTAAGGGGTAAAATGGGAATAAAGTGATAAAAATGGTACCAACCAAACGGCTGCACCTAAAATAATGTGATTCGGTGAATACATTCCTCTGATTGCGTAGACACGTAAATAAATGGATTTTTCGAAATTCGTACTTTAGAGTCATGAAATTCGGAGTATACATTCCTCTGACTGCGTAGACACGAACAATATTTTTTTTTTAAATTAGTACTTTCAATGGATACAATGTGAACAGAGGGATACAAATGGTACCAACTACACGGCCGCAGCTAGAATCATGGAGTTCAGTGTGTACATACCTCTAATTGTGTAGACACGTAAAATAAAGAGATTTTAGAAAGTCGTACTCATAACAGGGTAAACTAGGAAAAAAGGGATAAAAATGGTAGCAACCAAACGGCTGCACCTAGAATAATCAAATTCGGTGTAGACATTCCTCTTATTGCGTAGACACGTAAAATAAAGAGATTTTAGAAAGTCGTACTCTTAAGGGGGGTAAAAGGGATAAAACTGGTACCAACCTTTGACTGCATAGATAGATGCAAATAAAAAGATTTTTCCAATTCCTTCCTTTTACTTTTACGGCAAAAATTGTTTGAATCATGAAGTTAGGTTATTTTGCACTATGTACGTGAGAAATGGATGTAGCACCCACTATCTGCCAATATTTATGAAGAAGAATTTATTTTTTGAATTGACCTGAGTATTATTTCGATATAAAGGGTGATTTTTTAGCTATTATCTTTTTGACAACACTGGTTTAAACAGCTGACGCACGTTTCGTGTTTTGTTTCACTGTCAAACATCTTCAGTTTGGTCTATAATTTACCCATGAATCGTCTTACAAACGAACAACGCTTGCAAATTATTGAATTTTATTATCAAAATGCGTGCTCTGTTAAGAAAGTTCATCGCGCGCTTTCTTACCGAAAAATTGTGTTCAGCGACGAAGCTCATTTTTGGCTCAATGGGTACGTAAATAGTGAAGTGGAGTGAATATCAGCCAGAAGCATTGCAAGAGCTAGAGATACCGGTCGAAATGTTGGAAAGAGTATGCCAAAATTGGACTAAGCGGATGGACCATTTGAGGAGCAGTCAAGGTCAACATTTGTATGAAATAATATTCAAACATTAAATTATATGGACCGTACTATCGATTCAAAGATTTCATGAATTTTTCTGAATTTTATGTGTTTTTTTGAATAACTTTCCTATAGCTTTTAAAAAAATCACCCTTTACAACCAACTGTAGCACCTACTATCTGCCAATATTTATGGAGAAAAAATTATTTTTTGAATTGACCTGAAGTAGTATTTCGATATATACATATAGTGTAAACGTATTGGTAGCCTTGCCTCATAAGCGTAGTTTGAAATAATAAAAATATTATATTTATTTATAACACTATTTTTTCAATATTTGTTTTGGTTTGGCTATATTAACAAATTTATATTTTCCTGTAATATTACTGCACTTCTACAAAAATCGACAGCCTCTGCGGACTACAATCCATGGTGGAGGTGGAGGGCATATAAAGTTCGGCCCGACCGTTTTTGCTTGTTAAAATTTCTAGTAGTTGCGTTAAGTTCATTAGTTGCGTTTTTTTTTTAATTTGTTTTAATACACACACTTATATTTGGGTTGTTGGTAGCAATGTTAAAAATATTTTAAGTGTACCCAGCTTAGTTACCCAGCCCTATTATTAGAATACTCGTTAAGCAATATTTCCACAGAGTAGTCTAGGAAGAATAATTCTACTGTGTACGAGTTATACAATTTTAAAATATGTTCCCCCATTTTTTGAGCAAAATGGAAATTATCGAATTAAGTTAAAAAATACAACTTCTTAATAATATTCAAATTTTGTTTTTATTAAAAATATCATACTTTAAATCCTTGATAAATTATTATGAATTTGTGTCGAAAAATTTTCCATATCATATTTTTTATTGACTCATTTCTAGCCGATCGACTCCAATCGACATTCGATCAAAGGCGAGTTCAAAGAACCCACCCAATAAAACACCTGATAACGACGTGGCCCTGAGCTTGCACAAAGTCTGAATGCGTATCGTATGTATTTTCCAACAAGTTAAACACTTTCCTTGTTACCACAACCCCTCCCCCTCCCAATTCGAGGGCAATACAATATTTACATACATTTATTTTACTTTATTTTAAAACGAATATCATTTGTTATTTAGCACAAGCCTCCAACAAACTTTTGTTTTGAGTCTTCCCAGAAACAAAAAAATACTCCGAGCTTTTGTATGGCCAGACAAGATATCTAAATTGTGGGGTTTTCTAAGTAAATATTTGGGCGAGCATTTTTGTTCCCATGAAATTAAAAAAAAATAAAAAACAAAAAGTTCAATAACACTTTCTTTTCGTTTGCATTTGAAACAGATCATTCAACCCTTGGCGTGTGAACGCTGATAAATGCGAATGTGTGTCAATAACCCACAAATATACTTGTGATGGCGATCTGATTAAAGGCACTTAGCCCACTTTTTCGTAGCCATAGACCCATTGTCAATGATGATTATAATGACAATAGTCATAATCATGACGCATTTAGAGGCTTACAAATTCAAAGATGTTCAAATACATTGTTGTTGTTATTATTTACAAAATTAAAACAACAACAACCAAAAATAAAATCATCAAGAATATTTCGGTTATGTTGATTCAATTGCATTTGCCTTTTTTCTGAAGGGAACAAAGAAAGCAAATATACCTTCGTTTAGATGATATCGAAAATCATTATTATTATTTTTTTTTGGGGGGGAACTGGAATAATGACTAAGAAATTGTTTCGAGCTGGCTCAAAACGCAATTCAGTTCTCAGCTCTTCCACTTTTGGAAACGACAACGTATTTACGAAAGTCTAAATTCAATCTCAAAGTGTATTCAAACCGGGAAACAAGAAGACGTGGCTAAATTTTAACGAAGTTTTTTTTCTTTTGTGTATTTTGGAAATCGTGGAAAGATCTTTTATAATTTTGCCAACAAGACAATGTATCAAAAGTGTCAAATCATCGATTTATACTTTCCAAATAAAAATACAAAAAACTGTGTTCCATATAAACCAAAGCCTAAATAAAAGGACAGTAAAACAAATAACATCAATCGTTCAACGAACCCCTTTTCGAATAATTATAGTTGGTAAGTCCTAACAAAAAAGTTTTTCAATTATGTTTAAGTTCAAAAAAATCTCTTAAGACAGTAAAGTTTTTTCTTTGATTCAATTAAAAATGTAGTTGAATAAATTACAAAATAATTGAATTAATTAATATTTTAAGTGAGAGATTCAAAATCAATTAATATATAATTGAAGTAATAAATTTAATAATTGTTTTAAATAGACAAATCAAATAAATCAAAAATATTGATTTACTTGTTTTTCGGTTTTTTGATTACAATATACAACAAAAATTGTGACAAAGGGCTATGTATAACATTTCCTAATGTAGGTTGACTTTGTAAACTCGAAAACTGTACTTTATATTGATACATTTTATTTAAATTTTCGTAAAATTCCACTTTTCGCTGAAGGTACCTTTAATATTTGTACTCTCATTTTGGAAATATAAGACCGATGACTCATAAATGTTCAATTGTGAATTTCACATTCACATAGAAACAGTGATTTGGGAACAGGCCCCAAAAAATTAAGAAAGAAATGTTTTTTTTTTTCAAAAAAAAATTTTTGTTGTTAGTTGAAAAAAATGTTTTTTTTTAATACTAACATTTTTACATAGAAATCAATGTCTATATATAAAAGATTTATGGATAAATGTAGAATGTTAAAAAATAAAACCAAATAGTTTTTCATTTTTATAACCTCGAGTATTATGTATTTTTGCTTTGTTTATAACACTCAAAAGGAAACGAGATAGACACATCATTTATTAAAGATCTCGCTTTAGAATCACTTTCTGAATTGATTTAGCAATGTCCGTCTGTCTGTCTCTCTGTCCGTCCGTCCAACTATTCTTGTGATCAAAGTAGAGTCACAATTATCGACAGATCCTACGAAGAATTCCCACAAGTAAGTTTTGGGGGTTAAGGACGAACGCTATTTAATTTGAAGCAAATCGGTTCAGATTTATATATAGTCTGTCCCTACAAATGTCGCTCCAGATTTGACTTTTCCGCTCTAGAAACTACATATTTTAAATGTTTTACTTCGAATTTGGTGCAGTAACTTATAATTCAGCTAGAAACATATATGGTGAATGTGAGTAAAATCGGTTCAGATTTCGATATAACTCCCATAGAAATTTCACTTTTGATTTGACTTTTTCTGCTCTAGAGACCACCTATTGGCATCTCCCAGTGGCACAGACGCGACTTTCGCACGCCTTAAACTACGACAAAACCAAGAAAGAAACTGAAAAAGTCGATCAGCCTTTTTAGTGTTCTAAAGCGCTTAAAGAGTATTACTCTTTTACATACAAAATATATCGTCAGGATTTAGTACAAATTAGTACAAAATTATAAACAATTTTACATTGAAACGGACGCTACAAAAAACAGAAGTACTTTTGAAGGTCTTATAGAAATATATAAAGTTCAGCGATTTGTTGAGAACTTTTTTATTCACGAAGTGAATAAACGAAGGTCAGAAGTGGATATATTCTGTTCGTAGATTTATGAAATATGAAACTTATCTCTTAGATTTGTTCAATTAGGTGCAGAAGAAATACGGACGCGACAAATATTTCCACTCGTAGTAAAAAAGGACTAATTTTCGTTATAACACTTCAACTTTTAATAAAAATAAAAGCGAACAAGTTAACTTCAAGTTTCATAATAAAAAAGTTGGAGAAATAAAGAAAAAATAAAGTTAAAAGCTATTAGTGTGGTCTAATTTCATTTTTTTGATAGACCTTTTTTGAGAGATGAGCATCTCTCAAAATGTGCCAGTTAATATGATAGTGGTCTAAGTCAAAAACTCAAAAAATGAGATATGTTAATTTTTCCCTTTATTATAAATTATAAAATTATAAATTTTGTGTGTTACACTTTTTCAATTTTGAGAAGTATGAAAGTGGTCTAAGTCAGTGCGTCCTCTGATCGTAGCGTTTCCCTTAGAGGTACCAACGTTGTCGATTTTTTTATAAAAGTTCGATATAGTTGTAGGACATTCTAAGAAAAAATGTTGTGCTTCGGTTCAAAAATATTTTTTAATTGACTCAAACATAAACCATTGTATATCTCAGAACGAATAAAGTGTGACTTAGACCACTATCATTCTAACTGGCACATTTAATGTTATCTAATTTGGCAAAGCACTTTTTGCGCTATTTAACCAAAGTTTAGATATTATTTTATGTCTGCAAAGAGCGCCATAACATCTACATTTATCCATAGATATTTTACATATATATATGAATGTTAGCTATTAAGAAAAACTAAAAAAATATATTTTTTTCCATTTTTTATTTTTTAAAATTGTTTTTCTCATTTTTTTGGAGACTGTTCCTAACCACTATTAAAAAATTAAATAAAATATTTTTTCCATTTTTTGGGGTCAGCAAAAATATATTTAAAAAAAAATCAATTTATTTCGCAATTTGTAGTAGGCTGTTCCTAAACCATTATTTATATGTGAAAGTGAAATTTTCAACATTTGTAGCCATCGTAAGTGTATTTAGTTAAACATACGGATACTTATATCTCCAAAATGTACCGATTGCAAAGATATTTTGTTAAGTCATATTGCTCGCTCATATCAACAAAAAATGTGTGAGTGTCTCCACTCATGTTGAGAATGTTGATTTCGCATTTTTAACGTTGCGATTTCATTATATATTCCAACTATTAATTCAACATTATAAATTGTCTATAAAATTCTCGAAAAGGTTCAATTTCTATCGATTTTTAAAGATGACTGCATTAGGATTTTTTACACCGGATAACTAAGCTGCGATAAAAAGCCTAAATAAAAAGTTAAAATTTCATTCAAAATAAAGTCTTTTTTAGAATTGTTTCCAAAATCAATGTGTGTGTGTGAAAACAAATTTTGTTAAAATAATTTTGTGTTAAAAATGTTATAGTTAGCCTGAATAATTATCCAGTGTAAGTCAAATTTATAGTTTCCGAGGGTAAGTCCAAAAAAGTCAACAATAAATATTTTTTTTTTAAATTTGCTTTGATACAAATATTTATATTGTAGTTGGTGACAATGCAACAAACGGCTAAAAGTCCAATTTTTTTAAATGAATTTTGATGTCAAATGAAAGATAAATATTGAAATAACACCCTTTCATATTAAAAAAATGTATTTTCTAATCTACGTTTTAAAGTGGTTCCAACTTCAAAATTCTAGTTTGCTATATTCCAACAAAAAAACCTTTATTTACAACTTCGAAAAAGTAGTAGGCCATAAAAAAGCTATAGTTATTGTTAGCACCTTGATTGTCAAACATTTTTTGGGCTATAAGTTAAAGCAATCACTGTCGTACGGAAACGTACGACGTGGCAATCAATGTGTTAAAGAAGTGGGCGTGGCCCGCCCTTTAAAAAAATCAGAAATAATGTCACATATCAAAATGCCAAATTTCAGAATTTTAAATAAATAAGTTATAAGGTTTTGGAGGTAGTTTACCACTGTGCAATGTGAAAAAAAAAACATTTTTTTATTTTCAGTAAAAATTTAACTCTTTATTGACGATTTTGTTATCGCAGCTTGTTATCTCGCCCTGAAGAAAAACAACCTTTTTATTTCGCTTGTATTTTGTTTCGTTTCTTTCTGCATGTGTAAATTTGTTTTAATTTTCCTGAAGGAGATATAATTTAAATGCGTTTCATGTCCTCCCTGAGTCATTTTGGTCAACGGATTATTTGAAAAAAATCGCAAAACGCATAGCATTAGAAAGTCACCCAGTAGCTCCTCTTCTTCAAGCATGTGAAATTTCGTCAAAGTAGGTGGGCCATTTAAAATCGGCTATAAAAAATTACTGATTATTTATTATTATTTTTTTTTTTCAAATTTCTCTTTTTATTGGAAAGGTTGAACTTTGTCATTTAACAATGGAACACAATATCATTCATATGACTATCACGACTCGTGCTCGGCAGTGCCTCATCCGATCAACCCAACTTTTCAGTACAGCCCAAAATCCACACCAAACAGTGACTCGTTGTGGATGCACTGACTTCTCAATAGCCACGTATGGGTTCTATGAACCCCAAATGCGGCAATTTTGCTTATTGACATAGCCACCGAGATGAAAATGAGCTTCATGAAGGTCGATCAATTCTCGAAAATTTTCCACGTAAATTTCTTACAGTTTGCGTTAAAGATTCACTACTTTGGAAGCAAGTTTTTAATATTTCCCAATTTTGTTCGAGCGTCCCATTTTGCAAAAGTCAAATATAAACCTGAAAATAAAAATGAATATTAGTCTACCTTGCAAAGTCAAAGTAATCGGTAGTTCAAATTTAAAATTTTAAATGGCCAAACCGATTTTTGGGAATTATTGTGCAACTTTTAAACGGAAAAATATATAGGATGTATTTTTCCGTTTAAAGGTTGCACAATAATTCTCGAAAATCGGTTTGGAACCACTCTAACATTCTCAACAAATCACTCTTCTTTATGGAATCACTGTTATGACTGAGCATGATTTTTCAAAAATCCCAATATCATAAAAAATTCAAAATAAGGAAGTAATATTTATTTTTATTATATAAGCAAACAATTGTCTATGTCATATTTAAAATATCATATATAAAAAATTTAAAACAAATTAAGGAAGTAATATATATATTTATTATATAAGCAAACAATTGCGTATATATAAAATATTTAAAACACACACAAAATCTCCAATTGGATTTAAAATAAATATCACCCGAAACTCCCACTTGAAGATTATAAATGCATAAATATTTATTGCTTATTGTGCACCATAAATAAACCAAAAGGTATGAGACGCAACAGCGTCTTTAAATAAAACATCATCTCGTAACTGGGTCAAGGCTAACAGCAGCTACCTACCTAGCCAGCCATCGATGTCCCAGTCATCGATGCACGATCAGTTTGTATAACCATCTTACAAAAAAGCAAAGGCAAAAAACAACAACAAAACAAACCAACAAAAAAAATAATTAACATTTTTTTACGACAGTGTGCGGACTTGAAACAATGACCACCACGTTTTAACGGTCCATGTTGACGGTCTATAAACATTTGGGTCAGTCATTCCCAAAAAAAAAAGAAAAGCGCTGGTGGTGTCAATCTCTGACGGACAATAACATCCGCTTTGGCGGACAGAACCAAAACAAAAGAAATGGCAGACAATTTTCCACAAAGCCACGAACAAAATAAAACATTAAAAAAAATTGAATTAAACAATCACGAACACTTCTAAACACTTTCTTTTTTAACGGTGATTGTAGCAAGTGTCTTCATTTCCGAAATATGTTGGGGAGAAGCCCTCCCTCCTCACCACAAAAAATAACGAAAACAATAGACAACCTGCTGTCCAACAAACGGCATTTGGTTGGGGTCAATTGGTTTATGCGGAACGAACGAACGAACATTTATTCCCTGCTTAACGACGGGGTGCGCTTTAGGCCACGCAAGACTTCATATACGTTACTCGGCAGCCTTTTGTTTGACACTTTATGTTCTATAAATTTTGCAATTTCATTTCAATTTTTTTTGTGTTTTTTCTTGTTTATTAAAATATATTTTCGCAATAAAAGATTTATTATTTAAACAGAAAGATGTTCTCTTAAAAAAGTTTCCGTGGCATTTAAGAGCCATCATGTGCCATAGAGAGCAATACTGTTGGGGAACTTTCACTCACAGAGATCAAAGCCAAAACTTTTGGCTAAAACTAGAGTTGCCAGAATTTTCGCAAAATTTCAAACTTGAAATGGATAAAAGGGCGAAAGTGGGAAGATCGGAATGTAGGAAAAAGGCACTTGAAGCTTTTATCGAACAGTATTGCCAAGCGATGATGTTTTCGAGGGAGCTCATTTTCAGTTCAAGTGTTTTTTTATTTTGTGGAAAATGGATGGAGATTCAAATATTAATCGGATAAAGAGGCTAAAATGTGCAGATCGATATATAAGCGGTGCTAGAAGCTTTCATCAAACTGTGTTGCCACCATTATGATTCGCAACTATAAAATAAATATTTGTATTAAAACAAATTTTCAAAATATATATGGGCATCTCCCAAAAAAGGTCTACCAAAAAAATGAAATCAGACCACACTAATAGCTTTTAACTTTATTCTTTCTTTATTTCGCCAACTTTTTATTATGTAACTTTTTTTCTTTTATTTTTATTAAAAGTTGAAGTGTTATAACGATAATTACTAAATTTTTTTACTACGAGTGGAAATTTTTGCCCCGTCGGTATTTCTGCTGTACCTAATTGAACAAATCTAAGAGATAATTTTCATATTTCATAATTCTACGAACAAAATATATCCTCTGACCTTCGTTTACATCTATATAAGGAATAAAAAAGTTCTCAAAAAATCGCTGAACTTTATATATTTCAATAAGACCTTCAAAGTACTTCTGTTTTTAGTCGCGTCCGTTTCCATGTAAAATTGTTTATAATTTAGTACTAATTTGTACTAAATCCTGGCGATATATTTTTGAAATGTAGTACTCTTTAAGCGCTTTAGAACATTAAAAAGGTTGATCGACTTTTTCGGTTTCTTTCTTCTTTTTGGCGTAGTTTAAGGCGTGCGAATGTCGCGTCCGGGCCACTGGGAGGTGTCCATATACATTAGGCTGGGTCGCGGTCCATACAAATGGAAAAACAATTTCCAGTCACCCCCACGAAAATAAAGTTTGGATTGTTTAATGATGATCTGCAAAATATTTCGTGACTACATAGATCAAGCCGACTGTGAGCTAAACGCTCCTGAAAATACCCTTAAGAATCATGCTTTTGCTGTCAATTTTTTTCGAGTTGCATTTTTGCCAATTTTGAAATAATAGAACCTTGAAAGCACTTTAAATAGTTTTTTTCATTTTTGTCTTAGAGTTACTTATTGGTCGAATTATTGGATCTTTGTAGTATTTATTTGTGTTTTTTCATAGTGGAAATTTAAATTTTTTCAAATTTAGTGTTAGTATTTTATAAAAACGAAATAGCTGTAGTCAGTACCTTTCTAATGATGCCTATATAATGAACATCATAAAGTAATTGTTAAAAAGAGTTTGAGCATTTTGGCTCTGAAAAGCGACGTCATTTATCGTCCGATATTCATCACATTTTTTTACAAAAATTCGATATAGTAGTAGGATATTCTAAGAAAAAAAATGGTGTGCTTCGGTGGAAAAATATTTTTCAATTGACACATAGACCATTACATATCTCAGAACGGATAAAGTGTGACTTAGACCACTATCATTCTTCTCAAAATTGAAAAAAAAAAACAAAAATATTTTATTCTCGATAACCATAAATTTTTAACAAAAAATTAATAAAATAAAAAACGTTAATGAAAAAATAATTTTTTACTTAAAATTATTTTAAATTTTGAAATTTTAAATCTTAAAATTATTTAATTTTTTTTATTTAAAAAATTATTGTTCACATTGCCGCCAATTACAATTTTAATATTTGTATCAAACAAATTTTCAAAAAAAAAAGTATTTTGTGTTAAATTTTTGGACTTAGCCTTGATAACCATAAATATGACTTAGACTGCTTAATTAATTATTCAGGCTAAGTTCAACATGTTTAACAAAAAAAAATATTTTTTATTTTTTTTATCACACACACACAATGAAATTGCTGTCGGCGATAATATTAGAAAAAATATTTTGAGTGAAATTTTTATTTAGGATTTTGTTAGTGCAGCTTAGTTATTCAGTCTTAAAGAAAAACTGCCCTATTATAATTTGAATGAAATCTTACGACGAATTGACCAACTTCCGATAACTATAAATTAGAAAAATATAAAATAGAAATTACAGTAACCCAGCAAACAGAGAGCACACAAAGAAGTGAAAAAGGTGTTATGATGATGAATGAATATAAAATGGAGTTGTCATAGGACAGATTTCCTTTATTTTGAAAGGCTTAAAAGTTATTTGAAAGTGTTGCAAAGGAACCACTTTTTCACTAGTTTCCATATCTGTTTTAAAAAATCCACCGCTACCGGGGGTAGAACAGCGGACCTTCTGGTTGCTAATACGGCATTCTAACCATCTCAACTATCCTCTGTTGTGAGTGCCGAATAACTGAAGCATACCATTTTGTTCGTTAGAACTGACAGTAGGAAACTTAACAAAATATTTATTTAGTATGAATTAATATTAAATTTAATAAAAATTAAATATTTGAAGTACATAGCCTGTCATTGTAAGTCACGCAAAAGTATGAAAATAACTTATAAGAACATCTACATAGAAATATATATTTTCCCATCTCCTACAATTTCTTGGATATTTTATTTTTTTTTAATTTTGTGTTAATAAACTACTGGAAATTATCGTTCGGAATATTTTCCACTGAAATTCTGGTTGAAAAAAATAGAAGCCATCTTTTCACCACTTCCAGACTCACACAGTCACTAAAAAGACATCTAATAACAATACATTAAAGTTTCAAAAAAATAATGTAATCATTTCGAAATTCAAAATAAAATAAATAAATAAATAAATACTTTAAAAAAAATATCTTCGTTATTTTAAAAGTAATTGAAATTGCCTTCCAATCAAGGTATATTACTTTAAAACCGGTCAAGTATATCAGGAGTTACAGGCGATAGAATGAACACATCATTTAAAAAAATATATTTTAGTATTTTCGTTTGTATTTTTCTGGTCTGTAATCATTATTTGATTTGAACTGGGATATTCTCCTAGCTTAAGACCATTTTGCATCTATATTTAATAGAATGCAAATTTATTTACAAATGGCATGGTGACATTTATTACTTGGCTGCAGAATACCACGATCATGATTTCGACCATGCCAAAAGTCTTTTCAAGTGGCTTCGCAGCGACTTTTCAACATCAAACCCGGCCTCTATAAGTAGATGATTCTCACAAACGAAAGAGAAGCACAACTCACTTGCCGAATTTGCACGGCACGGCAGAAGTATTGCTGCATACCTGCATATACACATACTTACATATGCAACTCATTGAGATGCTTGTAAGATGGCATGTGTACTTTATTACTTGGTGCGATTTTTTAAACGCAAATTCGGCAAGTGAGTTGTGCTTCTCGTTCGTTTGTGAGAATCATCTCCTTATAGAGGCCGGGTTTGATGGTATAAATGGTATAAAGAAGATACCATTCATTCCTTGTTGAAATTGTGGACGTCATCTTAGGAATACGGCAGTCGGAAGCGCAGTACCACTGTGATATCTTAAGTAGTGAGCTTACTTATCAACCAGACAACCCAGGTTCAACTTTGAAGTGTATGTCTGGTTGCTTCTCGAGAATGAGGGCTATAATACGTTACTGGATTCCAATAACTGTGGCGTTTCTCTTTAAACGGAATTTCGACACCTCCGGGCAACAGACCGTGGCTGTTTTTCGTTTTTTGACCCGCTTTTCTCCAAAAATTCCACCTCAATAACAAAAAAAAAAAACTGTTTAAACCTTATCAGGTGGGTTTTCCAGCCAATTAAAAAGATCGAAATATTTGATTCGAGGATTTACGTCGTAAATTTGTAATCAAAACATATGTACGACGAGTCGAGTACTCGCCTCGCTTGTGTGCAATAAAGTATTTTTATCTTTTTTCGCAATTAAATGTAAATATAGTCGCATAAGACAATAATAAAAAAAGGTGTTAAAAGATGTCTGAGGCGCAATATATTCAGTTGTTGATTTAATGTTTGTGTCATTATTGACAAAGAGTCCAATGGCTTTTTTCGTCGACAAAAAATATTTCTTATTGAAAGTTATTTTTTTAATTCTGGTTGGGAAAGACGATTAACGAAATGCTGGAGTCATAAATTTTGCACAAAGATCTCAGATTATTCCTTTGCACAATTTAATTGTTTTGGGAGAGAGAAAGGCAAATGGCCTTCCAGAAATGATATACATAATGAGAATTTTTGTATTTTCTAATAAACCGAAATTAATAAATAAAAAAATAGTATAATAAAGGCCACAACTTCTATATTTGCCCAAAATTTTCTGGCCTTGTATTTTTCATTAAAATCCCAACTAAAGTTTTTGAAAACAAAAAAATAAAAATAATCGAAAAGAAATCGGAGAAGATTTTGCCTTTTACTAATATATTAAAGTCCAAACTAAATTATGTATAAAGTTATAAAAAATAATATTTTATGATTTAGAAAAAAAAACAAAATTCGTACAACTCCACAATTATTTAGAAAGTATAGGAAAATTTAAATCGAAGTCAATTTTTTATTTTGAAAAAATCGCCGAATTTTATGATGTTTTTCTTGGCCATAGAAAATTGGAAAATTTTCAATTATTCATCTTTAAATTTTAAATGCATAAACAAATGATATTTTAAGATTTAGAAAAAAATCGTACCACTCCTCAGCTATTTAGAAAATATAGGATATTTCAAATCGAAAATAAAAAATGAGTATAAAAAGGGCCATAACTTCTACAGCAGTTTTTCACTTTGATTCCACCAGAAATGTAAAAATCATGATTTTTTTAAAATATTTTGCATCTACAGAGAGGGCCATTTATCTATGGATCTTTTATGTATAGATATTGTTTTCTTCATTTGTATGTTGGCTAATAGAAAATAAAACAAAATATACTCTTTTTCAATTTTTCTCTTTTTTTATGGGTTTCTTGGTGCCACCAAAAAAAGATTTTTTTTTCAATTCTTTGGGGACTTTTCCACTGTTTCTATGAGAAAGTGAAATTCGCAATATTTTAAGAAATCATAAATACCTTAAATTGAAAATATAAAAGGGTGTTATCGGATTTTTATTTGCAAAGTGATAATATAAATAGTAAAGGTACTTCGGCGAAAATTGTAATATTAATAAAAAATATGATTTGATATTTTTTATGACTTCTTTAAAAAAAGATTTTTTTACAAAAAAAAAATGAAAAAAAAGATTTTTTTCGAAAAAAAAAATTCTCAATTCTTAGGAGATAAAACGATGTATTTTTTTATTTTTTAAATATTTTTATGGGGGTTTTGGTGCCACAAAAAAAGATTTTTTTTTTTCAAAAATATATACGTCTTCTCAATTCTTTGGATACTATTCCTAAACCACTGTTTCTATGAGAAAGCCATCATAAATACCTTTTATTGAAAATATAAAAGGGTGTTATCAGACTTTTATATCCAAAATGAAAATACAAATAGTAAAGGTACCTCGACGAAAATTGGAATTTTAATAAAAATATTTATATTTAATGCCACCAAAAGAGATTTTTTTAAATAAAAAAATAAAAAAGAGTTCATTGGTTTTGCTAAAATGTATAAAATAATAAAAAATAATAATAAAAAAATATTTTTTTCTCAATTCTTTGGAGACTGTTCCTATATAAATATCCATAAAAATGTTTTGATTGGCCACAAAAAATAAAATTTTAGGACTCGGACACAAAATATTATTTTTTTTTGTTTCCACAGTGTAATCAGAAGATAGAACTTTTAGGAGATTTTTATTCAAAAAAATATGCAATAGTACAATTTGTATATGTGCCAGTTAGAATGATAATGGTCTAAGTCACATTTTATCCGTTCTGAGACATGCTATGGTCTATGTTTGAGTCAATTGAAAACTATTTTTCCACCGAAGCACAACATTTTTTTTTAGAATATCCGTTGGTACCTCTAATGGAACCACTACTTTCAGACTTAACCAGTTTCGTTCTTCTCAAAATTGAACACACAAAAATTTTATTTTTCCGCAAAGGTAATATCTTACCAAAGATGAAAGAAAACACAAATATTCTATCTCATTTTTTTAAATATATATAAATATTTACTGGTTGTTCGTCTAGAAACTTTATATTAAAATTATTTTTTACTTTTCAAATAATTTAATTTTATATGTTATTCAAATTATCTGGAAATTATAAATAAAAAATGTTTGTTTGCATTGCCACACATCAATATTAGTGGATATAGTGTGACTTAGACCACTTTCAAAGTAACACTAAAGACAATTTTGGTGTGCATAAAATGAGAGATGCCATTCATTGTAAGGGTACATTTTTTATAAATGTCAAAAATAAAAGTTCTTAAATTAGAGATCTGATCAAACTAAAGAGAAAAATTGGCATATCTCATTTTTTTTTGGATTTTTGACTTAGACCACTATCATTCTAACTGGCACATATATCGAAGGTGTGAGGCTCATTCCCAATTTGGGCATATTTTGAAATGTTCATTAAAATCAAATAATATCCGAACATACATTTTGAATTATTTCTATAGTTTTATTATATTTATATATTATTATTATTATTATAAGAAAAACTATTGTTTTGTATGTTTTCAAAAATGTTCCCCAGTATCCCGAGAAAATCTCTTTGTTGTGCCATTTTTTTAAATGTCCCAACGGTAACACTAAGCCAACCCCACCACTAAACACATAAAAGCTTTACCTCTCTTGCTACCGTTGAATAAGATTATACTCTTAAAATAAACGAAAGAGTTGCCCTGTCTATAGTGGTCAGTTGAGCTTTTTAAGTTGTTTTTCTCTCTCTTTTATATTTTATTCAATGATCATCTACTTAAAATCTCAAGCGTTCGCTGCTGAGTGTTTTATTTTCGTCTTAAGAAATTAATCATTTGCTTTTACACTTTTTTCCGGAATTGAAGAAAGAAATTTCATTAATCACGGTGGTCGGCCGCACTCTACACCCTGGCCAAACGTGTAATGTAAGAGTAGTAAAATTGACTCAGTCCCCCCCCTTCTCTCTCTCTCTCACTGACGAACACCACCAGTAGCTGCGGGGGCACAGTTTTTTGTGTGGGTTATGGTTTTACATACGAAATAAATTCGTCTTTCCATTTTGTGCTGTGCCGTGGAAAGGGTTTCTTTTGGTGGGTGGTGGGGGGTGTGGTGTTCGTTAGGAGTGTGGAGCGTGTGGAAAGGGGTAATCGATTCAAGTCAAGTGGTTGTCTTGGCAACAAACGTTAATCTGATAAGTTTGACAACAAAACTATTTGGTCGGTCATTATTGAAATTGCTGTGTTTTTTCGTCAATGGGTCGGCGTCGTCGTCGCAAGTATGTGTCGTCGTACTGTTGTAATGTATTTGTTTAATTTATATAATTAATCGAAGACAGTGAAACCTCTCAACAGTTGGCTAGTCATAATTAAATTGTTTATACTCCATTCAGATATGCACTCAAAATCCACGTTGACTGGATTTTACTCACCAAACTTGAGATAAAAAAAATTCAAAATCCGGAAAAACTGGATTTTGTGTGTATATCCGAACGTGTGTATTTTCGAACTCGACAGCTCGCAATTATTTTCCGATCTAAACAAAAGTTGGCACAAGTGAGTTTTGCGGCTTAAGGACGAACCCTATTTAATTTGTTTAAAATTTAACACACTAATTTTTAATTCAACTACAAAGATCTGTGGTAAAATTGGGCCAGATCGGTTAAGATTTAGATATAGCTCCCATACAAATTTCGTTATACATTTAACTTTTTGCGCTCTAGAAACCACATATTTCACTCGACTTGCTCCAAATTTGTAACAGCATCTTACAATTGAGCTAGAAACATGTGTGGTTCAAACGGGTCAGATCGGTTAAGATTTAGATATAGCTCTCAAACAAATTTCGCTCTCGATATGACTTTTTCTGCTCTAACAACCAGATATTTGAACCGATTTTCTTCAGATTGGACACAGCAGCTTATATTCTAACTATGGCGAATGTGAGTAAGATCGGTTCAGATTTCTATATAACTCCCACACAAAATCGTTCCCTATATCCATTTTTCTCCGAATTCTAATGTAATGGGGTGGAACGTGGAGGGTATCATATAGTCGGCCCCGCCCGACTTTAGGCTTTCCTTACTTGTTTTTGTATGGAATTTACTATCTTAACAAGATAGTAGCTTGTTACTCTGCTAGTTGTGTTGCCAGATTTTTCCTGTTAATCCATTTAAGAAACACCAATAGGTAGCAACGTTGCCACCTTATGAAGTCTTTTAATTGTAAGCTAGTAAGCCCAATCGAACAGGCCTAATGTGCAAAAAATATTTTTTTATTTTGTACAAAAAATTATATTTGTATTAACGACGTTTTTGTTATCGCAGCTTGTTATCCCGATTTAAAGAAAAACAGCCCTAACGTTTCATAAAACCAACATTAAAAACTATATGATGATTTTTTAATATATTTTTTTACTAAAATTCCAATTTTCGTTGCATGTGCCTTTAATATTTGTACTCTCATTTTGGAAATAAAAGTCCGAACTCTCCCGCTTATATGTTCAATTAAAGGGAGTTATGATATGGCTAGAAATGTTGTGAATTTCACTTTCACTTAAAAATTGTGGATTGGCAACAGTCTTCAAAAAATAGAAAAAAAATATATTTTTTGATGTCACATAAAAATCCATAAAAATAGGAATTATAGAATTATAGCATTTATTTTGTTTAATTTTTTTAATAGCTAACATTCTAACGAATAAAACAATGTCTATATAAAAAATCTAAGTTATGGCCCTCTTTGTAGATGCAAATGATTTTTGTTTACCTCATAATTTTTTAAAATTTCTGCTCAAATAAAAAAATATTTATGAAGAAAATAAGGCCTTTCCGAAGAAAATCTATGGATACGGATTTTTTGCTAATTGCGAAACGCATACCCTCTACATTTTCTACTTGATCGCAATAGTTGAAATTTCCAATTTCATTTCGTAAAGTTAATATTACTAAATTGCAATTTTCTTTTTTGCTTTATTTTCTCTCATCAAATAAGTTTCTTATTTATTTTTTTAATTATTATTATTATTTTTAGTATTTAAAATAAAAATATATTTTTTTTTTGTTTTTGTGAAGTTGTGACTGGTTGAGCAAATCCCCAAAATATGTAAAACTTAACCTTTTCATTTTTTTCTATTTCAAAAAAGGTCTTCTAACATCTATCTTGTAATAACAAATGCTTTCAGCGAATTTCATCAAAATCGTATGACATCCGAGCGCCTTAGTTTAGAAGTAGTGACACGTTTCGATTGAAGTCGGCACGGGTTGCCGTCCAAATGCTTCAAATTTTATTAGCTTTTTATTAGCAATTTTTATAGCTTTGACATCATTAAACAATTTTTTGATTTTTTTGGAACACCCTAATGTATAAATCTATATTTCACATATTTATATTTATTCCTTTTTGTTCCCCTCCATCCTTAAAAATATAAATTTAGAAAAATCCATTTACGTCGTGTCTTCACGTTCCTAGCTACTGTCGTTTGGTCAGGACAAAGGTTCCATATTTGTCCCTTTTTAGCTCATCTTACCCTTTTGTATTAGTTTTTGTCGCTTTTTAACTCATCTTACCCTTTTATCTTAGTACGAGTATTCATTAAAAAAAAGAAGGTAACAAATATTTTTTGGGACACCCTTATAACATCTACACCTTACAAATCTCTGCTGAGCCATGTTTTGTTACTAATTTTATTAATTTTCTCCCTTAAAAGTATACATTAAAAAAACAGTTTAGACGCGACTTCATGCCGTTTGTTCAGGACGACGGTACCATGTTTGTCCCATTTTGCCCTTTTATCTTAGATCGATACTCTGCAAACCTCTTTTTGAGTCAAACAAGTTGCAAACAATTACTCTCTGGTTTATTGCGACATGTTGATTGTCATCTCGATCAAAGAGAGGTTTAACGGAAAGTCGTCTTCAAACATTATTAACATTACAGATTGTCTGAACTTCCAGGTTCCACTGTCCACTTTTCTCCAATGAGCACGCGTTTGTGTATTTGCCTACTTCTCACCCCTTTCCCATCATTGAAATTTCGTTGGACAGCGTCGGCGTCATTTCACTGGGTCTCTGATTAAAATATCGAACTTTTCGACCGCGATTATTGTGTTCGCTTGGTCAGTTATTGGCGGCGCGGCAGACGGCAGCGTCCCTTTGCGATACGACTTCTATCTAATTGATCACATGTGAATGTCGTTTCAGATTAAATATATGCCTACATATGTTAGTGGACATAGCTACATACATACAACTGTTTTGCGTGTATCTATGTATTTGGGCATGTCTTTTGTTTAGTTTTTGATGTGGTTTCATGGAGTTGGTGGGGGGTTTTCTTCCAAAACGAAACGTATTGAGAATGTTTAATGAGTCAATTGCGCTGGAGAGGCAAACAAATTTAAACATAACTTAATGTGGCGGCAAAAACTTCCACATTTCTTCAAATTAGGTTTATGTATGTATATCAGTGTGGTCTAAACGTGGCACGTAGGTACACATATAAATTTTTGGATTACCTGATTAAAATCAAACAAAATTGAATCCAATCAATTTATATCAAAAGCTTTACAAGTGTAAATTTTTTGGAAGACCGAAGACAGATCAACAACAACTGCAAAGAAAATTCGAAATAATTTAAAAATCTCTGAATCAATTACATTGAAAGGTATGGAAGAGGACATAAAATATTTGAAAATTTTTCGTAACGTAAAGTAAAAGTAATGTAAAAATCTCTGAATCAATTTTATTGAGATGTATGGAGGAGAAGCTAAACGATATGAATATTTTTCGCCATTAGTTGCCCTACAGAGAGTCAATGTTGACTTTGCCGATCCGATGAACCGATTTTATTTAATAATGAACTATTCGAAATTATGTTGCAATCATCCGCATTTGCTTCCGCCTTATTTCTTAGCTGTACACAAGAATGCTATAGGTTAATGCTTAAACCAATAAATATACGAAATAAACAGAGCTCGATTGTGTGATAATTTTGAAATAAAATAATTCTGTGGAATGTACTCCATCGTGGAGGGCGTCATGCATCACAAAATATTTGCGCAAAAACGAGTTACGCAAAATCCAACAAAAAGTAGATAATATAAAAATATATATTTTTTTTATTTTTTTGAAGGTACAAAAAAATAAAAATTAGAAAAAAAATAGAAGCCATCATTTCACCAATTCCAAACTCACACAGTCTATAGAAAGACATGTAAGGATACTTTAAAATTTCAAAAAATTAATGAATGGAATCATTTCGAAAATCAAAATAAAGGAAATAAATTTCCTCTTCAATATCTTAAAAGTACTTGAAATTGCCTTCAAAACAAGGTATATTACATTAAAATCGGTTTAGTATTTCATGAGTTACAGACGATTGAACGAACACAACTTTATGTGTAAACTCTTCCTGCCAACACCACCTGTTATGTCGGTTATGTTAACTTAATAGAATATCCACAATGTTAAAAAGCTAACATTAGTTCTTGGTAACATACCACGATCGTTCTGCTAACTCAACATCACATGACTATGTTAGAAACGACATGTGATAGAAGCCAATTAGATATGTTAAGTAGGCAAACAACTTAAGTATTAGTAGAGAAGCTCAAGCCCACACAAGTTTGTTGTAATATAAACAGCGAACATCAACATCAACATGAACAACATGTTCTCATAACACGACATAGAAACGCACCCTCGCATTGCACACTCGGAAGAAACAGATGTTTTATGATTTACAATTTCCTTCCAACCAACCCACACACATACGTATGTATGTATGACCCAGCCCCACACCACACACACACTCGCACTCACAGAAACACATCAACACTCACGCGTATCCATCACACATCGGAAGAAATTAATGCTAATCATAGACATCAGGCAGTGCCATAAAAAAAATCTGTCTGGCGAATTTCCTTTGTGGCGGCTGCTGGAAATGAAATAAATCACAAAGAGATTCGAATGTAGCCACCACTCACTCTTCTCGTAGTAGTAAAGATAACGATCGATTTGTAAAGGAAACACTGAAAGATAATGCAGAGAGAGTAATGAGTGAGTGAGAGACACTGAAATGGAGCTGTTTGAGCTGCGTTATCAACTCTGGCGATTTTTTGCGCATTTTGACGATTTTGCAAGAAAATACATTTTCGCAATTATCTTATACAAAAAATTTGTTTAGCTTTATAATTTTTGAAAAAGAAAGTAATAATAGAATAAATATGTAGGTATAAAATTATTTGTATAATTAATATACTTAAATTGTATATTATTTTTTATTTACAATTATGATATTATGGCTGTTTTTCTTTAAGACTGGATAACTAAGCTGCGATAACAAAAATCTAAATAAAATGTTAAAATTTTACTCAAAATAAAAAAATCTTTTTTTACAATTGTCGCCAAAAGCAATATCAAGGTGTGTGTGAAAACAATTTTTGGAAAAATAATTTTGTGTTAAATTTTTTTGACTTAGTCTGGATAATTATCCAGTGTAAGTCAAAATGATGGATATCGAACCTAAGTCAAATAAAGTCGACACAAAATATTTTTTTTGAAAATTTCTTTTGTTACATATACATATTTATATTGTAGTTGGCGCCAATGTGAAAAAATATTTTTTTTTATTTTGAGCAAGAAATTAAACTACAGGGTGGTTCCATTGGAACGGGTGTGATTCTTTTCCTTAATTAGTTTAAATATCTCCCATATTCGTCGACTCAGATATTTGCTATATTAATCGGAATATTATTGCAAATACAAACATGCCTTAGCGTTTTAAATATAGGAGATATACTATAATCTAGAGCGTCACGGGTGTGACCTTAGCTTTGAAGAAAATCCTGAGGTTTCCCTTATTTTCTTGAATTCTGTAATATTATTCCATTACATGACTTTTTTCATTATTTATTCTTCTGAAGTATACATTACCGACATCTCTTTATGAATATAGGAAATATAGGATATTTAAAATGTTAACGGGCGTGACATTTTGACAGAAATCCTGTTACGACACCAGTCTATATCTGGAAAAGTAAATGATCATAACTAATCAAAAATATGTGTTATGAAAAGTATAAACATTACGAATGTTTATCGGTGTTTTCTTAAATTATAAATTGATTTTGAAATTTTGTAAAACAGGGTCACATTACGTGGAATCATCAGACAGCTTTTAACCTTTATAATTTTGAAAAAAATATATATATATTTATATAATAAGTACATAGGTATAGAATACTTTATATAATTAATCTCGATAACAAGTACTTAAATTGTATATTAATCTTTTTATTTATAATTATTAGGGCTGTTTTGTTTTTAAGCCGGTTTAACGTTGATAAAAAGTTATTTTTTACACAAAATAATTTTTTTCGTATACATATTTGTATCAAAACCAAAACAAAATTATATATTTTCTGTTGACTTTATTGGACATAGCCTCGATAACCATAATTTTGACTTACACTGGATAATTATCCAGGCTAAGTCTAAAACTTTTAACACAAAATGTCACTTGAAAAGACTTTTGACATGGTCGAAATCATGATCGTGGTAGTCTGCAGCCAAGTAATAAATGTCACCATGCCATTTGTAAAAAAATTGCATTCTATTAAATATAGAAGCAAAATGGTCTTGAGCCAGGACAATATCCCAGTTCAAATCAAACAAAATTATTTTTTCAAAATTTGTTTTCACACTCACATTGATATTGCTGTTGTCGACAATTTTAAAAAAGAATTTTTTCTTTTGAGTAAAATTTAAATTTTTTCTTTAGGTTTTTGTTATCGCAGCTTAGTTATACAGTGTCAAAGAAAAGCACACCAATTGTATATAAATTTTTTACATATTACTTTTTTATTAAAAAAATATCCACATTTTTATTTAAAAAATATTGTTGTGACCGCGAACAAATAATATAAAATTATTTTTGTTTTATATTTTCAACTTAGGGCATGTTTTTTTGAAAATATTCGTAATAATTGAGTGATTTTTGATCGCTCGCCTCAGTCGAACCCTTACCCTCAATGGTTAAACAGAATGGGGTAGGTCAAGCATACCAACCAGAAATTATTTTCTAAACGCACATTTTTATTTCGTGTCCACCGCAGTGTAAAAAAACTTTTTAAAGGCGAAAAAGGATTTTATTTACTTATTTGTTATAGAGGCTTAGGGTAGGTCAAGAATGTAAATCAGAAATTATTTTTTAAGCGCACATTTATTTCCCTTAGAGCCGCCGCAGCGTAAAAACCTTTTTAAAGACGAAAACAGGAATTTATTTACGTGTTTGTTAAGAGGCTTATTAATAGGCTATTTATTTACCACATGTGGTGTTCCTGCAGTTGGTAGGTAAATTGTTGGCATTGATGATTTAAACTGTGTCCAAATTTTGAAGCATGGCAATTACAGGAATAAAATGTATTCAACTAAAAACGTAAGAGCAGAACCGTGTTATCATGGGAAATCAAAACACAGATGTTTAGTTTTTTTTTCAAATCGTTGTATTTATAATTTTCCGATATCTTGATCGTCATCGACTATCATCCTCGGGAATATTCTCCTAAATCTACAAATAATGCTAATTATAAGGATGGAGCCGAGTAGCTAGTTACTGCAACGACAGACAAGGGTTCTATAAGTCGACTTTCATATAATTGAATTTCATATTTCGAATAATCGACTTTTAGGTGTAAAAAATGAGTGCTTTTTTTAGAAATAAAGTCGAATAATCGACTTTGCACACCTCCACTTTTTTCGACTTTATTAATTTTACTATTTTTCCTAAGTTTGAAAATGTCTCTTGAATTGGTTGTAAGTGTATCAAGATTTGCATGACAGGTATATAAATTAGCAACCGACGTGGTCACTTCAGATATTCCTATGCAAAATATAACGTCATGTGACAAATCCCCACTTTTTATTGTTTATAGACAATATTGATATTTTTAAATACAGAACGATAGAATAGAATTTTCAAGAATATAAAAAATAAATAAGATTAAAAATATCATATCCCTGCCTGATAATTCAGAATATATTTATGTTCTATGGGAGAAACATAAATGTAACTCATGTATGAAGGCAATTATGATCAAACCTATCGTTGTCATTATTTTTTGAAATATAGTCAAAAATATGTATTATGAGAAGTACAAACATTACGAATGTTTATTAGTATATTTATAAATTATAAATTGATTTTAAAATTTTGTCGAAAAAGGGTCACTTTACGTGGAATCACCCTATCGTATTGCATATTTTTATGTGGAACTCTAAAGCTTTTTTATTTTTTATGTTTTATCATTTAAACTTGTCACATAAAAAATGAATATATTATAAACATAACAAGGACTAGTTTAATAATTTTCATACAAATAGCCGACTTGTAAATATAAAATAAATTGATTATAAATGGTTCCCATGGGTATAAACTCATAAAAACCAAACCATCAGTGTTTCACTTCAAGTGCCGATCGAAGCTGCTTCTCCATATATATTTATTTTAGTTTTTTTTTTCGTTTGTATTTTTTATTTATTAGTTTTTTATTCATAAATAATATGTATATAGTTGTTAAAAGTTTCAATTTTGTAATCAGTTCTCTGATTTCATATTGCAAATCAATGTTAATCACTCCACCCAAATTCCTGCACTCAATCCAGTCCCCCCAGTTTATTTTCACAGCAAGTATAGTGAATCTTCACTATTGTCATATTTATGGTGTATCGTAATAGGATCCTAATAGTTTTAAGTACGATATATCCAACATATTCAAATGCATTACAAAAACCGGTTAAACGACATGAAAACGCCAGTTTCCCCGGTTTGACGAAATTAGCATTATTTTTCAAAAACCGATAGCGGTGCCTAACACCAGTTAAGCAGTTTTCGGTTTTGATTTCCAGACGCCCTACGAAAATAATGCTTGGATTGTTTAATAATGATTTGCAAAATATTTCGTTTCCAGCTCAAACCGCCTGTGAATTAAACCCTCCTGAAAATAACCCTAAAAATCATGTTTTTCCGGTGTAATTTTTTCCCATTTTTTCTGAAATAATATACACTTGAAAGCACTTTAAATAAAAATTTTGATTCTTGTAAGAGTAACTTATTGGTCGAATTATTGAACGTTTATAGTATTTTTTTCTGGATTAACACCTTAAAAATCATATTTTCCCTTGTAATATTTTTTATGTTGCATTTTTGTCCAATTTTTCCGAATTAATAGAAGCGCTTTAAATAAAAATTTTGATTCTTGTCTTGTGTTTTCCTGACACACTGACAATTAAAAACTTTTTCGTATTTGGTGGTAGAATTTTATAAAAAATATACACGTAAATGATGCTCATTTTTGAAAAAAAAAAGAGTTGGCTTTGAAAACTTATTAAATCATTTCGCAAAAATAATAAAATTTAAATAAAAATTTTGATTCTTGTAAGAGTAACTTATTGGTCGAATTATTGAACGTTTATAGTATTTTTTTCTGGATTAACACCTTAAAAATCATATTTTCCTTTGTTATATTTTTGATGTTGCAATTTTGTCCAATTTTTCCGAAATAATAGTTGCGCTTTAAATAAAAATTTTGATTCTTGTCTTGTGTGTTTCCACACTGACAATTAAAAACCTTCGTATTTTATAAAAAAATAAATGTAAATGATAAAACGTAAATGATGCCTAAATGATGCTCATTTTTGAAAAAAAGAGTTGGCTTTGAAAACCTATTAAACATTAAAACCTTTATTAAACATATTAAACCTATTTCGCAACAATAGAGTCAGTTGTTTCGTCCGATATTAATCATTTAGTCATCAGTCGAAAGGTATTGATTCCTTCTATTTTTTATAACACATTTTACAAAATGTTTCCAAGAAATATGAGTTTTTAGCTGTCACTATAAAAAGCCACAAAAAATAAATCTAAACGACCAATGAGTTATTCTACGACAAAAGTAAAAATTTATATTTAAAGAGGTTCCAAGCGTCTTTTAAATCAAGAATAATTCTGGACAAAAAAACATATACGCGAAAATCATGCGTTTTCAGGAGTGTTTAGCTCAAAGACGACTAGACCCAGCGACGAAATATTTTGTAAATCATGATTAAACAATGTAATCTTCATTTCTGGGATGTGACCGCAGCAATTTATTATCATGACCCATCCTAATGTATATATTTCGGCAAAGATTTCTCTTATTTTCGTACAAACTGAAATAATATGAAATAGAAGTAGGAAGACAGAAAAAATACTAAAAATCGAGATTACATTTTAAAGGGAACAATTCATTCCCAGGAAAATTTTATATTATTAAAAAATGCATTTATGTTGATGGAAAAATAAAAAAAATATATTTAACTAAAAATATATAATTGACCATTTACAAAATGTGAAAATTAAGTAATTCAAAATTTTAGATTTGTTGTTTTCATCACTGAATGCCCGGTGAATATATGAAGGCGTTAAAAACGGAACGAAGCCAAATTAATTCATACACACATTCCAAGCCATCGTGGGGGGTAGACACACACATTTTTATGCAAATGATCTGAAAACAAAAAAAAATAACATTGATAATGTAATCATATGCATCATATTCCTGTCAATTTATTCATTACAAAAGGTATTAGTTAATTTGCTATTTAATTAACCAGGTACATATTTCATTTGTTCCGTAATGAATGAATTATGCTGCTTCTAATGATTTTGATTTTTCACCCAACAAAAGTTGGCAGCACTGTTTGTGGGGCCACCGCAATCGCAAGCAGACAATACAACAAATTTACATAATAAACAATAAAAACTAAAATCCCACACTAACTACTGTGCGCTCAAAGAGATGCAAAGAGTTGATATGAGCACTATGAGCACCACAGAGAATGAAAGAGTGAGAAATTGCGGTTTTTTTCAGGGGATTATGTGTGTGGTTGGTGTGAGGCTCCAACATGTTCGAAATCAGCGGTGCGGTGTGGAGTGTGCGGAAATTTTCGAACAACGTGCTGCTTGAAAGCGGCTTCGAAATTAAAATGTGTGTGTGCGGTGTATGGTGTGTATGTTGTGAGAGGTCTTTAAATTTAGTTTGTTTGTGGAGGGGGGGTTGTGGGGGGTGTGCTCGGAGGCAAATGTAATGGCTCTCTTGTGGGGGTACCCTTATGATGATGTGCGGTGTGTGTGTGTTGTCAGAGAGTTGGCGAGCCATGCCTGATGTGCTTGAAATCCAAATTCAATTGAGCGCGCACTAACGTTGGCGTATTTCATGGCTGGGGCGGCTGGCTGGTGTGAGTGAGTGAGTGTGCGTGAGCACGAGAGAGAGCGCCATTTGTGATTCCGTTTCTTTTGGGGGAGATATACTTGTGGATGTTGTATGATTTCAAAATCAGTTGAATTTTGAACGTTTCGCGTGTATGAGCTTCTCAGAAGAACAAAAACAAACCAAACCAAACAAACACAAACTCTGTGGGGAGATACTTAAAAAAGTTTTTATTTTTTTTAGAGCAAAAAAGAAATATTTTAAAGAAAAAATAAAGAAATTTTTGTAACGTTGGTTGGATTGAAAAAATATTTGAAAAAATCCGAAATCAAAATAAAAAAATTGTGGAAAATTATATTAAGGAAAATCGTCGGCGGTTGATTTCCCTGAAACAAGAAAACAAGATTTTTTTCGTCGATGTGCTAACAAAGTCCTATGACATTTCGAAAATCTTTTTTTGGAAAAAAGTTACAAAACCAAAACAAATAAAAGAAAACAACAACAACAACCAAAATAAAATATAAACAATATCTATACAACGAGTGTGTGTGTGCGTATATATAGAGCAGAGCTATATAAATATATATATATTGATAGAATATAGAATATATATTTTCACTTTCGATAAAGTGTCAGAAAAAGCTGTGTTTTTTTGGCTCGACGACATTTGTGACAATATAAATAATAATTTTTGACAGCTCTCTCTCTCTCTAGCCGAGAAGGAAAAAACACAAACAAACAACAACATAAAACATATTTCACCAGAAAAAAAGCGCAATTTTTGCCGTCTTGAATAAAAATTAAACGCAATTCGAAGACCGTAAACAACGCGATTAAAAATTAGAAGAAGAGGCATTAGACGATAGAAGAAAACAAGCGTCAGCGGACTTTGTCAGAATGTCTTCACAAAGTTGACACAATTAAGGAAATTGTAGAAAACTTTTTTTTTATTTGGGAGAAAAGTGACAAGTGTTTTGAATTTGAATACTTCCCAACAAAAAACACTGCTGCAAATAGTTTAAACGAAGAAAAATCTGGGACTGTTATTAATTAACAAGAATATGGCTTTATTTCTGCTAAGAAAGAGCAATTTTTCCCCTAAAGCTTTGACAATGAGATATTTAGCGCAAGAAGAACAACAGCAACAAGATCAACAACAAGGATACCCACCACAAACAATTAACCGAAAATCTGCAAATCAAAAGAAAACCCAGAACAGCACAACAACATTGTTGAGATAAATGCCAGACAAAAGAGGATAAGGCCAGAAAACAACAACGCAGACCCCCAAAAAGATTACTATCAACGGCTAAGGATAACGTCTGACTTACACCCACTCCCATTTACATAGCGAAGGGATATTGAACTTTATATGTGTCTAACGGCTACTCTCACTCTTCCTCTCACCTCGACGACAAAAAACAACACGAATACATACCTTTTTTGTGATACAACTTAAAGACCCCCCCTGTTGTGTTTGTTCAACGTCAAACCTCGACACAACAAGTCCTTAAGTATCCTCAAAGAAGAAGAAAGGCCAAGCAACGCGGCAGCTGTACTACGAAGCACACTCTCTCTCTCTAGTCGAACTTAGTCGTAGGAGAGCCCGACAGCCAACAGGCACCCAAACGTGCAAGACCCGTTTTTGAATTTGAACACTCGCGCGTGTGTAAATGTGTGTTCAAGTGTCTGTGTTTTTCCAGTGTGTGTGTGTAAGTGCCGAGGATTAAAGGAATAAAGCGCGCGTGTTTTCACCCTGTCAGTCAGTTTAAAAGGACATTTCGTTGTAAACGGTTCGCGAGTGACTGGACTGTTCCAAAAAAAAAACCAGAAACAAAAAAAAAACAAAAGCACACTGAGCAAAAAAAACAAAGGACTTTTTTCTCTTTTTTAAAGAACAAAACAATTCAACAACTCGTTCGTTCGTTCATTCATTTGTTGAAAGTGAAATTTTTACATAAATCGACGACTATCATTTGAATTTAAATCATCAGCCAACAACCACAACAAACAACAATTCTTTCACAATGGATTCAATTATGGATTATATACACGATATGGATTATATATCAGTAACGCTGATTTGTCTACCGATTGCAGCCCTTATCATATGTGGATTACTCTTAATAAAAAAATCGAAAAGTAAGTGAATGATGAAGCAATTGGAAATTAAAAAAAGAAACAGAAATACAATTTTGTATTAATTTTTTTTAATTCTCATAAAGTTAATTTTCAAAATTAACGTTTCATAAATTATTAGGAATTTCGCCGTTAAAATTGAATAATTTTCACTTTTAGTTTTGATTGGATTTTAGATGTCTTGTGAATGTAATACATTCGAATGTCAGCTTTTTGATCAAGTTTTTTTTTTTCTTACAAAAGAAATTTTGTGTTTGGTAATGGAAAGGAGGAGAACCACACTCACACTTTTTCCATATACGTATTGTGTGGGGATAATTCATTAGTGGAACTTCTTCTGTATAGAGTGAATTTTCGTTCGAAATCTTCGAAATCGAAATCGAATCGAAATCGAAACTTTGAAAGTAGTTGTTTCTTCTTGCTCCCCCTTCCACATCTTAGGTAAAAGTTTCGATGGAAATTAATTGATCGAGTTTTAATACACAAATACAAATACCCATATTAAATTAGTCCACATGAAATAGGCAATAGGTTGCCAAATGAACTCAGTTCAAACAAATGCCATTCAAATGAAATGCCAAGTTAAATGAAATTAAATACAACTAGTAACTGAACTAAAATTGTGTACTTAGTTTGAATTAATTTCACTCGAATTTAGTACATTTTAAGGCATTTCTTTAGACTTTATATTTTGCAACAGTTTCATTCTTAAGGCCATATACCTAATCTGACAATCATTTTGTCGAATTGCTAGGCTTAAGATTTTTTAATTAAAATCTTAAATTTTTTATTATTATTATTATTATTATTGTTTCCACGAAATTGCGAAATATTGTGTAAAATAAAGAATTTTATACAAAAATTACTAAGAAATCGAACTTGGATTTTTTATTAAAATTTTAATTTTCGTTGAAGATACCTTTATTAGTAGCTGCACTATATGCAAAAGACAATTATGAGGGATACAAATGTCGTGAGCACCATTTTCGCGTAGAAACAACAGTCACCAAAGATTTAAATTTTTTAAATAATTTTTTGCTTAAAAAAATCATAAAATTAAAAAATAATGAAAATTAAAAAAATAAATTATAATAAAAACTATAAATATAATGAAAAATATTATATACGAACATATAAATGCTGTTTCTTTCGTTAAACCTGAATAACAAGCTACGATAACGAAAACGTTAATAAAATGTTAATTTTTTACACAAAATAAAAAAATATTTTTTTAACAATATATATAAATAGTTGTATCAAAAAAAATAATTTTTGTTGACTCGATAACCATAAATTTGACTTACACTGGATAATTATCCAGGCTAAGTTCAAAATTGTTAACATATTTTTTAAATTTGTTTTTATACAATTTGGCGACAATTTAAAAAAAAAAGAATTTTTTATTGTGATTGAATTTTTTATTTAGTTTTTGTTATCGCAGCTTAGTTATCCAGTCTTAAAGAAAAACAGCCCTATAATAATGTTGCGGACGGACATCATTTTCGCGAAGAAACAGTCACCAAAGAATTTAAATTTTATTAATAATTTTTTGCTGCAGGAAAAAAATCATAAAATTGAAAAAGTAAAGAAAATTAAAAAATATATAAATAAAAATATAATAATAAATATAATTTAAATATAATAGAAATATTTTTTCAAAAAAAAAATTATATTCACAGAATAAAATGTTTAGATCCGAGAAAAAAAAACAAAATAGATTCCTTAATATTTTTTTGTAGCACGACAAAATCCATAAAATTAAAAAGAATATTTTTTAATATTTGTTCAATAAACAATTATTTTGTTAACTTCATTAAATAATTTTCTTAATAAAAAAAATTGGTGATGGAACAGCATGCCTCACAAAAAATAATTTTTTAGGTCCCACAATCAAATAAAAATAAATCAATTTAATTTGAAATCCAAATAAAAAATATATTTGCAGAAACTGATAATAAATTTTATATTTAAAATTGTTAATTAAATTAATTTTCTCTTAAGTAATCCACAAAATTAAACAAATAATAATAAAAAATTATATTTTTCTAAATATAATAATTTTTAATAAAAATTCATAATTTCTTCACACATAAAATAAGGCTGTTTTTCTTTAAGCCGGGATAACAAGTTTCTTTAAATATATTTTTTTAGTAAAAATTCATAATTTCTTTACACATAAAATAAGGCTGTTTTTCTTTAAGCCGTGATAACAAGCTGCGATACCAAAAGCTTTAATAAAAATTTAATTTTTCGTTCAAAATAAAAAAGTATTTTTTTCACATTGTCGCCAATTACAATATAAATATATGTATCAAAAGAAACTTTCAAAAAATAAAAAATTTAGATTTTTGTTATCGCAGCTTAGTTATCCAGTCTTAAAGAAAAACAGCCATAATATATATGTAGTTTTCTTATTATGAATTAAAATTAATTAATTAATTTGATTTAATTTTTACTTTGACACAATTATTTAAATATATTAAATATTTAAAATTATATATTAAATATTTAAATATTTAAAATTACTTAATTTGATTTAATTTTTTCCTTAGAAAACATCAATAAAATTGAAAAAACTATATCTTTTTATATTTTCTTTGAATATTTTTTAATAAAAAATAAAAAGAATTTATTAATAAAAATAAATTTCATTCATTAAAGAAATCATAAGAAAGTTTTTAGATTTTTTGTTTTAATTTCATCAATTTATTTAAAAATGTCCATTAACATTATAAAGACAATGAATAGAAATTAATAAATTTGATTTAATTTTTACTTGAATTGACACAATTATTTAAGACGACGCTATTGACATTAAAGATTCTAAATTACTTAATTTGATTTAATTTTTTTCGTAAAAATTAAAAAAACTGTATTTTTTTATAATTTTTGAATATATTTTAATAAAAGGAATTTATTCGTAAAAATAAATTTTTATTCATTAAAAAATCTTAAAAAAAAGTTTTAGATTTTTTGTTTTAATTTCATCAATTTATTTAAAAATGTCCATTAACATTATAAAGGCAATGAATTGAAATTGATTAATTTGATTTAATTTTTACTTGAATTGGCACAATTATTTAAAGGGACGCTATTGACATTAAAGATTTTAAATTACTTAATTTGACTTAATTGTTTCTAGGAAAAAATCCATAAAATTAAAGAAAAATATTGTTTATATATATATATTTTTTTAATTTCTTTGGAATTTTTTTAATAAAAAATAAAAAGAATTTACTCTCAAAAATAAATTTTTATTCATTAAATAATATCATAAAAAAAGTTTTTATTTTTTTTATTTCATCAATTTATTTAAAATGTCAATGAGCATTATAAGCACTATTTCCTGTAGTATCGATGTTTACAAAGCAAATGTCGAATAAATACAAATTTTTTTTAGTTTCAAAAATCAAAATTTTAAAAAATTAATATTTTTTTTTTTTTTTTTTCAATACCAATATGATGCTCTCACGTAACTTTTATATTTATTCAGAGATTTTCTTCAGATGTCAATTGTTATATTTATTAAGATGCAAACCACATGACAATAAATAAAAACAATTGCATTTCTATTAAGTTTTCCTATCATTTTCGTGTAGGTGATGCTTTCTTTCATTATTATGTTTTCCTTGGAGATGGAGATTTTTGAGACAATTTGTATTTTTCAAAAAAATAAATTCATAAAAATAAATAAAAGGACTCGATAAAAAAATGTAACCTTTTTATTCATGTAATACATGATTATAATTTAATGTGTAATGGCTAGTTCACGCCGTTTTGGGAGTCTCTGCTCGGGCGCCAGTATAATTTATAATTGGGATGAAGTGCAATCCAATTATTCACCATAGATTTTCTTCAAAACGATATTTTTTTCTTTATTAGGATACTAAAATACAAAAAAAATATTCTTTTATCTAATTCATAAGAATTTTTTCACACTATTTAACAAAAAATTACAAAAAACGTGATTTAAAAAAACTTTTGGGTCTACAAAGAGTGTCATAACTTCTACATTTATACATAGTTATTTTACCTAAGGAGATTTTTTTCTTTATTTGAATGTTAGCTTTTAAAAAATAAAACAAAATGTTTTTCTTTTTTTTTTTTGATGGGGTTTTTGTGCTAGTAAAAACTTTCTTTTTTGAAAAAAAAACTTTCAATTGTTTGGAAACTGACCCTAAACCACTGTATCTGTGTGAAAATGAAATTCGAAACATTTATAGCCATCACAAGTACCTTTAGTTGAACATTTAAGCGTTTGTGATGGAAAATATATTTCCAAAATGAGAGTACAAATATTAAAGCTACCTTCCACGAAAGTTGGAGTTATATATTTTTTAGTTTATCCATAGAAATTTGTTTAACCGTTTTTGAGTTTAGGAAGCCATAATAAACCTGAAAATGTTATATATGGCTCTTCGGCAAAATTTTAGTTGCATAGTGTTATTTTATAATATTAAATTTAATTATAAACTATTTATCATCATCAACTTTCAGTTCTATTTAAAAATATAAAAAAATCTTATTTTTAAATAACATAATCTGTCAGCAATATGAAAAGTCCGAAAGCTATACGAATATTTCCTTATTTATCTTATTTAACCAGTTTGAATTACCTATAAACATTTTGACACCTTCGTTAGTTATTTCCATATATCTACGAATATTGTCATATTTCATTTCTTGAAAAATACAATGACAAATGAGAACTACTACTTTTAGTCTTATACCAACAGCTATAACCACTTTTGTTCTTATGTTCACATTTGCATTTGCATATTATGCTTATGCATATGTCATTGAAATGTTCTAAAATCTTAAGAAATAAAATTCGAATTTAGTGAATCTATCTATTTTTGTATCTACTGCAATGGCCTTAAACAGACAATAGTTATAGCAAATCATAATGCCAATACTCACACATCATCACACAATCAAAACATAAAAAGTCACATAGCACCGTTTCTATCCAAACTGAAAAAAATTCAATGCAATGAAATCTTAAACTACTTTCTCCCCTGACCTTGTGCGTATGCCACTGTGTGTTTGAGTGTGTGTGAGTGTTTAGTAAAGCATAAAGAAAATGATGGCCAAGAATCTGGCTAATAACAATCACGTTTTACCTTCAAAATACAACTAAACTATTTCGAAGGTAAATGTCAAAGTAATGTCAACAAAGAGTTGACCTATCATTTCCCAATCTAATTTTTGAGCGAAATTCATGTAGACGTATACGTATTATTAATACGAAAAATCATATATAGATTTTAATACTTTTATATAATTGCTCACAACTTTGGCAGTTATTCATAGATTTTCTTACAAAATACCTCTTTTGATTCGTAAAGATTTGGCCATCATGTACATATACAACAACTTAGCTGCACAGTATATACTTGTAATTTTATGTTTTTTTTTTTTAAATTTAAAATTTGTTTCGCAATATTTATTCTTATTCATTGATTCTGGATCAACGAAGGGGATTTAAATGTATATTCCTTTACTTTTCACTGGATTTCCTGGGTATCTTGTCTATTTCTACATAATTTTTTTGACTTTAATTTGTTTTCGTGATTTTGAGATTTTGAGACTTTCACATAATTGCTCACAACTTTGACATTTATTCATAGATATTCTTACAAAATACCTCTTTAGATTCGCAGTGGTAATTTTAAGATTTGTACTCTCATTTTAAAAATGTCCAATCACACCCGCTTATATGAGGGGTATATTAATTGGAGGTAATTAGAATGGCTACAACTATAAAAGATTTTTTAAATTGTGATTTTTTATTTTACATAAATAGATAAAATAACATTTTATTTTTATACCTAAAAAATGTGTATGTTAATTTTTTGAATCAGTATGCATAGATGCACAGAAAAAAAATTTTTAGGCCTCGAAAAAAATCATAAGAAATAGAAACAAATCTAAAAAATATTTTTTTAAGCAATATCTTTTGAAAAAGATCTTTGGATAAATGTAAAAATTATGACATTCTTTGTTTTATGAAATTACGATTTTTTCATAAATAGATAAAATAATATTTTATATCTCGGAAACAAAATTGTTAATCTTTTGTTGAGTAGTGATAAAAATCAAAAGTAAAATTAAAAATATAAAAATAATAAATATATAAAAATATAATAATATATAAAAAATATAAAATTATAAACAATAAAAATAATATAAAATATAATAATATACGTAAAATATTAAATTATAAAAAATAAAAATAATAAAATATAAAAAATAATAAAAACGTAAATTAACGTAATAATATATAAAAAATATAAAATAGCAGGGCTATAAGTCAAAAATAAAATATAAAAATAATTGGATTTTTTTAATTTCACAAAATTTAAAAAAAAATATTTTTAATTTATTCATTGGATCTCGCCGCCCTCTTCACTAAAATGTAGAAGAGATTTTCGCCAAAAATATCTCATACTCTTCCTAAAGATGTTGACTTCAGGAATACAAAAAAATATTAAACACAATTAATATATTTCACCATATTTTTCTTAAAAAAATATAATACACAAAAAATATTTTTTTAAGGGATCAGAAACAAAATTTTTCTTTTTTGTTGAGTAATCAAAAATAAAATATAAAAAATCTAAAAATAATAAATTATAAAATATTTTTTTTTTATATAAATGGAAAATAAAATATAAAAGAATATAAAATTAAATTATATTTTCTAATTTCACAATATTTTTAAATTTTTTATTTTTGATTTATTCACTGGTTCTCGCCACCGTCTTCACTAAAATGAAGAAGAGGTCTGGAATAAGTAAGAGATTTGCGCCAAAAATTCTGTATTTGTTGTTGGTATCACGAATATGAATTTAAATATTGACCACATTTCACTTTTCATTTATCTCAACAAGATGATTTTTCTTTAAAAAATATAGTCTACATTGAAGTCAAATAGTCACAATATATCTGCAAATAAAAACTATATAGCAGGCCCTCCCTGCTCGGGCGCCAATACAATTGAAAATCAAATCTGAAATTCCAAAATTGTGATTCTCACAAACTATGAATAATTATTTGAATATATCGCTGAAAATGAAGTTCTCCATTTCGGAGTAAGTAGTGTTTTGCAAAATAAGTTAAGTACACGAACGTCTACAAAGAATTAAATGTATACATTAGGCCCTGCTCGGGCGCCAGTCCAATTGTAATACGCATAGGAAATTCCATACTATATGAATAACGCAGTGATTCTCACAAACCATGAATTTTTAATTCAATATCCCGGGATAAAATAAAGTTATTTTTATTTTTTCAGTTTGGAAATAAGTTGCGAGTTTCGAAATAAATTCTCTGATTTCGAATAGATTTTTTATATTTTGAAATTCCTGTCCCACTTAATTTAAGAAATTTATATTTAAATGACAACCTTTTAATTCTGATCCTAATTAAAAAAATAAATTATTTAATTTCATAATCGAAATTAATGTATATTAAAAAACTAAACTTTATAAATAACACAAAACTATGAAGTGTGAGTGAATTGGAACTAAAATCAACCAAATTTAGCTGCTTTGTCAATAAATCAAGTCTACTTCGATGCTAGCTTCTGATGTCGAATTACTCATATTTAATGGGTCCTTGCTCGGGCGCCAATGGTAACTTCAACTTAATTCAGTAGTAATTTAGATTATTAAAAATTATCCACACTTAGCCTTCTTACAAAGAAATCATGAAATCAACCATTTTTTGAGCTCCTGCTCGGGAGCCAATGGCAACTTCAATTTAAAGCAATAATATTTTCAATTTTTAAAGATCATATTCATATATCGAAATTAAAGTATAAAAAAAAAACTTTATAAATAACACAAAACTATGAAATGTGAGTGAATATATATATATATTATATAACCTATGTATAGTTTTGTCAATTCATACATGCATAAATTGAAACTAAAGCGAAACAACTCGCAGAAAACCGGTTCCATCCGTTCGTCCGTCCGTCCGTCCTCGCCTCCAGCCATCCATCGATGGATTCATCCGCATGCTCTCGACACATTTCGAAACACTTGAAATGTTTACGCGCTGGATCGACCTGTATTCGAGATTTCGAGATCATAGATAAATATTGGTTAGTTTTAAATAGTTCGCAAAAACACACACAAACACGATCACTCTAACTCGCCGACGAATAGTGATAAAGAGAAAAATTTGCATTTGTTAAAAACAATCAAATAAACATTTCAAAAAATCGTTTTTTATTTTCATTTCGAAATATCACCATCCATCCAACACCATCAAAGAAAGTGAAACTTACTTATGATAAACGAAATATGTGTGGTGGGGTGGTGATGTGGTGAGCTCCTCGTTTGATTTTAATTAGATTCGCGGT
>OX377620.1:38417352-38637352 GCA_947397865.1 Polietes domitor
GAAAAATAAGTAGTGAAGGTTTTTGGTTTTGCCTTATTCCCCACATTACCTGGTAATGAGAGTTTCTGCTGGGACGTGTGGTCTTCATGTAGAAAATATAATGCGGTTCAAAGTTCAGTATTGGGAATGGTATATAGATTAGATTATATAAAGATAGTTGCTGTGTAAACTATCATATAGAAAAAGTGACAGTGATAATTCTCATATATAAAATTAAATATTTTTATTTATTTTTCCACTGATAATTTTTATAGAAAAAAAAAATACTGCACAATTTTCATATAAAAATAAATATATTACTGTGATACTTGTCATATACAGTACTGTGATAATTGACATACGCGTGATTTTCATGTAGCAATTATAATGCAATACAATTTCAGTATTGGATATTCTATATATATTACATAGAGATAGTTACTGTGATAACTATCATATAGAAAATATAATACAGTGATAATTGTCATATATCAAATATAATACTGTGACATTTTTATTATAGATAATGTAATACAGCGATAATTGTCAAATACAAAATGCAATAATAAATTTTAGATTTTGATGGATAAAATAATACAGTGATGTGATATAGAAAATACAAAAAATAACAATAAATATAGAAAATTTCACTATTGGAAAAAGTATATAGATTACATAGAGATAGTTGCTGTCATAGCTATCGTATAGAAAATATAATGCAGTGATAATTGTCATATATTAAATATAATTCTGTGATAATTTTCTTATTTTGCCAAATACAAAATAAATGTCAGTGATAACTTTATATAGAAAAACTTATACTGCAATAATTTCTTTATACAAAAAATATAATATTGTGATACTTGTCACATTCTACACAATACTGTGATAATTGACAGAAAAGATAATAGTTGTAGTGATAGTCTTATAGGAAAACGTGTGATGATCTCAATATAAAAATTACAATATTTTGATAACACTAGTAACCAAATCTTTTAATTATCCTTGGCTCTATAAAGTGGAGAACAACAATAAAAAATTTTTATGGTTTATTTTAAGTCGTCGATATTTCGTCGATAATAATTTCGCAATAGCAAAAAACATTTTTTTCAATGGGCTATGTATAAAATTTTCAGATAAAATTTGGCTTTCTAATGTCGAAAATAATATTAAAAAAATTATGTGGATTTTTTTTTTTTTTTAAATTTTGTGATTTTTTTTTTAAATTTTCTAAAATTCAAATTTTTGGTAAGAGCTCCTTTAATATTTGTACTGTCATTTTAGAAATATAAGTCAGATCATATCCGTTTATATGTTCAATTAAAGGCGGCTATGATTGCTACATATGTTGCGTATATCATTTTCACATTAAAATAGTGGTTTCGGAACAAACTCCAAAATTTTGGAAAAAATTATTTTTTGAACAACATTTTTTTGCACAAAAAAGAACAGAGAAAAACGTCTATAAATTTTTTGAAAAGTTCTATAGACATATTTTCTATTTGCATATTTGCTACAGAAAAACTTATTGTTATGTGATTTCTACGAAAAATTTTAGAACATATTAAAAGAAAATATATCGCAGATATTTTTCATAATTAATATTTATACTCTCATTTTGGAAATATAAATCCGATCATAGTTTATGCGTTCAATTAAGGGCAGTTATGATGACTACATGTGTTACGGATATTATTTTAACAGTTTTGGGACAATCTCCAAAAAAAAATTGAAAAAAAAAAGATTTTTTTAAAACATTTTTTGTCCAAAAACAAAAAATTAAAATATCGGATAAATATATTTTGCTTTAATTTTTAAAAGTCAAATTTTCTAACATAGAAAAACAATGTCTATATGTAAAACATCTTTGGATAAATCTATGAATAATTTTGGAACAATCTCCAAAAAAATTTTTTGCCCAAAATAACATAAAAATTAAAAAAAATTGGAAAAATATTTTTGGTTTAAATTTTTAAAAGCTAACTTTCTAACAAAAAAAAAAAACGATGTCTATATGTAAAACATCTTTGAAAAAATCTATGAATAATTCTGGAACAATCTCCAAAAAATTGAAAAAAAAAAAAAAATTTTAAAACATTTTTTGCCCAAAATAACATAAAAATTAAAAAAAAAATGGAAAATATATTTGGTTTACATTTTTAAAAGCTAACTTTCTAACAAAGAAAACAATGTCTAAATGTAAAACATCTATGAATAAATGTGGAAGTTATGGCCCTCTTTGTAGATGCAACTAAAGGGTGATTTTTTAAGAGCTTGATAACTTTTTTTAAAAAAAAACGCATAAAATTTGCAAAATCTCATCGGTTCTTTATTTGAAACGTTAGATTGGTCCATGACATTTACTTTTTGAAGATAATTTCATTTAAATGTTGACCGCGGCTGCGTCTTAGGTGGTCCATCCGCTTAGTCCAATTTTGGCATTTCCACGTTTTTGAGTAACAGAGACCCAATTGGTGCGAACGGCGACGAATCGAAAATTGGTGGTCATCATTAACACTGGCCGATACAGCTGCGATATTTTCTTCAGTTCGCACTCTACGTAAGCGTGTTGGTGGTTTAATGTCCAACAATGTAAATTTGGTGCGAAATTTAGTCACAATAGCCCGAATAGCCGCTTCAGTGGGTCGATTAAACTGACCATAAAATGGAAGCGCGCAATGAACTTTCTTAACAGAGCACGCATTTTGATAATAAAATTCAATAATTTGCAAGCGTTGTTCGTTTGTAAGACGATTCATGATGAAATGTCAAAGCATACTGAGCATCTTTCTCTTTGACACCATGTCTGAAATCCCACGTGATCTGTCAAATACTAATGCATGAAAATCCTAACCTCAAAAAAATCACTCTATATTTTAAATCCTGATTATTTTCAATTTGTTTTTAAATAGCGCCAACACCCGTTTTATAAAATAGATAGATTATTTGATTTGATATTTATAACAACTGGCATTTTAACGAAGAAAATAAAGTATATCTGATGAAAATCTATGGCTAATAGTAGAAGTTATGGCCATTCCTCATGTATGACTAAAATAATTTAAGCAAAAACTTGGTAAAAAAATCATACAAGTTTTTTTGACCTTCTTTTCTATTATGTCAATCTGATATTTTTATTTATCAGTTGTACAGCTATGATAATTTCCATCCCTTTTCATTACAAAATTTATCTATCATGAAATTTCTCTTAAGTAAATATCACAAAATCTTTTTCTTCCTTGTGTCTACTCGCCCCACTGTGTCGCCACATTTCCAATTTCCTTTCTTGCTGCCACTTGATTTCCCTGCAACATTTCTCATTTCCATAATTTCCACCTTCAAGCTAATTCTTCTTCTATTTCCCTCCCTTTGGTGTATTTGTAAGTCTGCCCAATAATAGCAATAGCAACAACATTAATAACGATGACATAACTTTTATAGAAGAGACATTTTTGCTTCATTATGATGCGGATGCTGAGACTTGAGGGGTGTCAATGGAGTGATGCTGTGTTTCTTCTTCGCACTCGCTCGGACAAATATTGAGACAATAATGAAATGATAATAAAGGACTAGGGATAGACAGAAATGTACAAAAGTGATAGTTGGAAACCAAAGTTTGCAACTGGGGTTTTAGGGGAATTAAAATCTTGCTTTTTAACCATTATCCAACTCAAATCCAACTTGTTCGTATTTCCTGCTCCCCCTTGGCTGTGTCCATAAGTTGGAAATATTAGTTTGTGTTTTTGCAAAAATATGTTTTTCTGTTGCCACCCATCAGTCACCATTGAACCGATGATGATGATGATGGTGATGACTTTGATGATGAATATCATCATCATCCCCTGAGATGCTATTTTTGAGCTGAAGGTGTTGGTGTTCCTGGGCGATTGTGCTTGTGCTTCTGATGATGATGATGACGATGATGTTGCACAAAGTTAATAATAAACTTTATTAACAAGTTGCCAGCAAAAAGTATACACTCATCTTAGTTATATATTCAAAAGTTTGCTACAATGCACTTGTATTAGAAATTTCTATCGATTATATTTTGCGGGTGTTGAGGGTGTTGTGGAGAGATTCTAATACGATTTTATGATGTAGATGCACAGCAAAAATCAATATTAAGGGGAGGGAACAGCAGTTGGTCGTCCTCGAGTATGAGGAAAGAGTTCTGTGGTGATGTTTTAGGAAAACAACTCATTCATCTAAAATAATGCAGACTTATATCACTGTGATAGATTTTAGTATAAAGAAAGAGTCAATGTCATCTTATTCATGTAGAAAACATCATTTTGACTCATTTCAAAAATATTCATTTCAAATTCAAATATATATCAAATATATCAAAATATCATTTTATTGATTTGTGATATTTTCGATAGATTTTAAACTAGTAAAATAATATCAGAACGTTTATCTAATTTCATTATTTTTGATTTGATTTTTCACTAGAGAAAAACTTACGAAAAAAAAGGAACCTTGACAAAAAATGTTATCACAGATATTTTTCAAGCTTATATCATAATTATCACAGTGTTAATTAGATTATATTGTAAACACAGCGACATTTTTATTGTGTGCTATATGAAAAATGACGATCAATATGAGAAATGATTACAAAAAATACACTGTGATAGTTTTTTCTTCAGAAATATATTACTGTGATAATTTTCATATCTATAGGACAAGATTAACTGTGACAATATTTTCGATTTGAAAAACTTATTGTGGTGTGATTTCTGACGAAAAAATAGGAATGAATTAAGCAACCTTGGCAAACAATTTTATCACAGATATTTTTCAAGCTCAATTATCACAGTCTTAATTAGATTATTTGTAAACATTTTCACAGCGACATTTTAATTTTGTGTGATAAAAAATGACTATCAATATGAGAAAAATATAAAATATATAAATATACTGTGATAGTTTTGTCTTCGGAAGTTTTTTACTGTGATAATTTTGTCTTTGCAAAAGTATTACTGTAATAATTTTTTTAATAGAAATTTTTCAAATAGGTACAAACAGAAAAACATTTCATGTTATATCACTGGAATTGTAGAACATATATCACTGAGATTTCATAATTATCACAGAACATAATTATCAAAATTATTATTTTAACTAAAACGGTAGTGAAATGATGATAATATTTTGATGTTATTTTTACGAAAGAAAAATATGAATGAATTAAGCAATATTGACCAAAAAATATATCACAGATATTTTTCACCATTTTATCACAATTATCACAGTGTTAATTAGATTATATTGTAAACATTTTCGTATGTAAAAGATTTCACAGCGACATTTTAAATTTGTGCGGTAAGAAAAATGCCTACCAATATGAAGAATGACTACATAAAATATTCTGTGATAGTTTTGTGATAATTTTGTCTTTGCAAATGTATTACTGTGATAATTTTCTTGACAGAAATTGGTCAAATGGATACAAACAGAAAAACATTTCATGTTATATCACTGGAATTGTAGAACATATATCACTGAGATTTTCATAATTATCACAGAACATAATTATCAAAATTATTATTTTAATTAAAACGGTAGTGAAATGATGATATTTTGATGTGATTTTTTTTAGATAGAAAAATAGGAAGGATAGTTTTGTTCTTCGGAAATTTTTTTACTGTGATAATTTTGTCTTTGCAAAAGTATTACTGTGATAATTTTCTTCACAGAAATTTGTCAAATGGATACAAACAGAAAAACATTTCATGTTATATCACTGGAATTGTAGAGCATATATCACTGAGATTTTCATAATTATCACAGAACATAATTATCATAATTATTATTTTAACTAAAACGGTAGTGAAATGATGATAATATTTTGATGTGATTTTTTAAGAAAGAAAAATATGAATGAATTAAGCAATATTGACAAAAAATATATCACAGATTTTTTTCACGCTTATATCATAATTATCATAGTGTTAATTAGGTAATATTGTAAAGATTTAAATTTGTGCTGTAATAACAATACCTATCAATATGAGAAATGATTACAAAAAATATACTGTGATAGTTTTTTTCTTCAGAAATATATTACTGTGATAATTTTGTCTTTGCAAAAGTATTACTGTGATAATTTTCTTAATGGAAATTTATCAAATGGATGCAAGCAGAAAAACATTTCATATAATATCACTGAAGTTGAGATTTTCATAACTATCACAGAACATAATTATTATTCTAACTTAACAGTTTTGGAACAATCTCCAAAAAAAATGAAAAAAAAAAAAAAATTTTTAAAACATTTTTTTGCAAAAAAAAAATTCAACTTTCTAACAAAGAAAAACAATGTCTATATGTAAAAGATCTTTGAATAAATCTATGAATAATTTTGGAACAATCTCCACAAAAATTAAAAAAAAAAGATTTTTTAAAACATTTTTTTGCCCAAAATAACATAAAAATTAAAAAATTGGAAAAATATATTTGGTTTAAATTTTTAAAAGCTAACTTTCTAACAAAGAAAACAATGTCGAAATGTAAAACATCTATGAATAAATGTAAAACATCTATGAATAAATATAGAAGTTATGACCCTCTTTGTGGACGTAACCATTTTTAAATCATGATTATTTTCAATTTGTTATTAAATAACGCCAAAACCCGTTTTATAAAATAGATAACAGTTTATTTGATTTGATATTTATAATAACTGCCATCTTAACGAAGAAAATAAGGTATATCTATTGAAAATCTATGGATAATAGCATAAGTTGTGGACCTTCTTCATGTATGACTAAATTTAAATAAGCAAAAACTTGGTAAAAAATCACACAGTTTTTTTGACCTTCTCTTATTATGTTAATCTGATATTTTTATTTATTAGTTCTACATAAATAAATTTATAAATTTATTTATTTATTTATGAAATTTCTCTTAAATAAATATCACAAAATCGTTTTCTTCCTTGTGTCTACTCGCCCCACTGTGTCGCCACATTTCCAATTTCCTTTCTTGCTGCCACTTGATTTCCCTTCAACATTTCTCATTTTCATAATTTCCACCTTCACCTTCAAGCTAATTCTAACTAAAACAGTTATGATGATTACATTATAAATATTTTCATAAAAAAAAATATTTCAAAAACTACTATAGGGAAAATTAAGCGGTGACAACACAGTTTTACAAAAATATTACTGTGATGATTTTGAAAAAATATATCTGGATAAAAACACATGTTTTTTCATAAAATAAGAAAATAATTCATAATCTTTTGCATTTATTTTGTATAGAAAAATCACTGTAAAAATGGAAAATGAAATATTTTCGATTTGAATATTTATATATTATATATACCTAAAATATACTGTGATAGGTTTGTCTTCGGCAATGTATTACACTGATAATTTTGTCTGTGCAAAAATTCAAGTATGATCAGACATATTTTTTCCAAAATGAGAGTACAGACTTAAAGGTATCTTCGGCGAAAATTGGAATTTTAATAAAAACAAATATAAAATTCCATAAATAATGTTTTTTTGTTGAGGATGATTTTATAAATCAATATGCCTCAATGCAAGGAAAAAATATATTTTTATATTTCGCGTTTAAGCTTTAACTCCAAGTCTAATAACTTGTATTCAGAAGTGGGATTAAAACAGAATATAGTTAATTTTTCTATTCAAAATTCTTTAATTTATCGCAGACATTTTCCACTCTTCTTTAAAAAAAAACTTTGTTGCCAGTTTTTAGTAAATTTTTATACCTAAAAAATATGAATTTTTAATGAGGTAATTTTAGTTAATGGACTTCTTTTTTTGCGCATTTACATTTTCCACATAAAAAAGTAGCTACTCAATTTTATGAACAGCCATCATCACTCCTCTATGTATTCATCTCTTCTTCCAACAATGCTTCGGTGAACAGCGCAATTTGATTTGATGTGAATGCTTAATGATGTATTAAAATGTCAAAAAGGAGAGCAAAAATACAGGATTTCGCAAAGTTTCAGAGGTTATATTTTGGCACTTATGTTGGTGGATATTAGCAAAGGCGAAAAATGACAGGCTAACGTTGATGAGGTGGTTCAATCTGGATCATTAGCAGTTTCGTAGACAAGGACACTTCATTAGCGCTGTTTTTTTTTTGCCCACAAACTTTGCTCAATTTAATGTAGAAATCACAGAAAATTTATCCCCAAACTGCCTTCACTTTGATATCACACATCGTTACCAAAATATAGAAAAGACTCAACTCAGATTTTTTTGCAAATCGATATTTTTGTTTATTATGACCGAAGTTTTCATGTTTTGTTAAAATAACCAAAAATCTAGATTTGCAAGCAAATGTTAGTTGAGTCTTTTTTATATTTTGGTAACGACATGTAGCTTAAAGGGTGAAATAGAAAATAAAAAAAAAAACATTTCCACGTTGCAGATGAAAAGTCATCATCATTTCAAATCTACAGCATAGGCGACGACCATTCCACCAAATCTTGGCACACTGCTCCTAAGCATATCCTTTGCTCACAACTGTACTTGTGTACTGTGCGGTGCTGTGCATACATAAATTTACGTCATTTTTTGATGCATCTCCTGAGGACTTGCGACTAACATACTTGCTGCTTCCCTGCTGAGGAAACGAGCCTATTGAAATTTACATTTGCAAGATGTCACATCAAAACATCATCAAATTGAAAACTATTGACGAAATGAAACCGGCCCTTTCAATTCATTTGCTATGAATTGAGCTTTGAAATGCCATTAATTTCTTGGAAACGATTCAAGAGAGCGGCCAATGATAAATGATAGAGCAAACGACAAGTGTTTCAACTTGAACCGGGCAATTATTTTGGAAAGCTGGGATATATGTGTAGGTGATTACAAGTGGCAACAATTTGCCAAGAAGAAAAAGGCTACAACAATTTTTCAAAAGTCTATGAACATTTTCAAGAAGTGAAGTGAAAATCCTTAGTATACTAGCTATTGTCGGCAAAAAAGTAATAATTATTATTAAATTATTGATGCGATAAATGCGAAAAAGTATGAACTATTTTCCCTATTAATAAAAAAAACTTCATCTGATTTCATCCACTTATATTTTTTCCGCAAGAAAAAGTTATCACAGTAACTATATTTTCCTTTGGCATAAATATCACAGTAATATTTGCTGTAAAAATATCACAGTAATATTTCCTGTAAAAAATATATTTCCTGCAAGAAAAATTATCACAGTAACTACTTGTCTTTGGACATAGATAACACAGTAATATTTTCTTTGGACATAAATATCACAATAACATTTTCTGTAAAAATATCATAGTAATATTTGCTGTAAGAAATTTTTTTTTATAAAAATTATATTTTCCTTTGACATAAATATCACAGTAATATTTTCTCCAAGAAAAAATATCACAGTAACTGTTTGTCTTTGGACATAGATATCACAGTAATATTTTCTATAAAAAATATCACAATATTATTTCTTGTAAAAAAATATCACAGTGATATTCCCTGTAAGAAAAATTATCACAGTAACAATATTTTCTTTTGACTAAATATCACATTAATATTTTCTGTAAAAAATATCACATAAATATCGCAGTAATATTTCCTGTCAGAAAAATTATCACAGTAACTATATTTTCCTTTTACATAAATATCACAGTAATATATCTTGTAAGAAAAATTATCACGGTAACTGTTTTTCTTTGGACATAAATAACTGTAATATTTTCTGTAAAATAAATATCACAGTAATATTTTCCGCAAGAAAAAGTTATCACAGTAACTATGTATATTTTCCTTTGGCACAAATATCACAGTTATATTTGCTGTAAAAATATATTTCCTGCAAGAAAAATTATCACAGTAACTCCTTGTCTTTGATAACACATAGATAACACAGTAATATTTTCTTTGGACATAAATATCACAATAACATTTTCTGTAAAAAATATCACATCAATATTTGCTGTAAGAAAAATTATATTTCCCTTTGACATAAATATCACAGTAATAGTTTTTTTGGACATATATATCACAGTAACTGTTTATCTTTGGACATAGATATCACTGTAATATTTTCTGTAAAAAATATCACATAATATTATCACAGTAACAATATTTTCCTTTGACTAAATATAACATTAATATTTTCTGTAAAAAATATCACAGTAATATTTTCTTTGATCATAAATATCGCAGTAATATTTCCTGTAAGAGAAATTATCACAGTAACTATATTTTCCTTTGACATAAATATCACAGTAATATTTCTTGTAAGAAAAATTATCACGGTAACTGTTTTCCTTTGGACATAAATAACAGTAATATTTTCTGTAAAATAAATATCGCAGTAATATTTACTGTCAGAACAATTATCACAGTAACAATATTTTCCTTTGACTAAATGTCACATTAATATTTTCTGTAAAAAATATCACAGTAATATTTTCTTTGATCATAAATATCACAGTAATATTTCCTGTAAGAAAAACTGTCACAGTAACTATATTTCCCTTTGACATAACTATCACCGTAATATTTTCTGCAAAAAATATCACAGTAACCGTCTGTCTTTGGACATAGATATCACAGTAATGTTTTCTGTAAAAAATATCACAGTAATATTTCCTGTAAGAAAAATTATCACAGTAACTAAATTTCCCTTTGACATAAATATCACAGTAATGATTTCTATAAAAAATATCGCAGTAATATTTCCTGTAAGAAAAATTATCACAGTAACTGCTTGTCTTTGGTCATAGATAACACAGTAATATTTTCTTTGGACATAAATATCACAATAACATTTTCTTTAAAAAATATCACAGTAGTATTTGCTGTAAGAAAAATTATCAAAAATTATATTTTCCTTTGACATAAATATCACAGTAATATTTTCTGCAAGAAAAAATATCACAGTAACTGATTGTCTTTGGACATAAATATCACAGTAATATTTCTGTAAAAAATATCACAATATTATTTCTTGTAAAAAAATATCACAGTAATATTTCCTGTAAGAAAAATTATCACAGTAACAATAATTTCCTTTGACTAAATATCACAGTAATATTTTCTGTAAAAAATATCACAGTAATATTTTCTTTGATCATAAATATCGGAGTAATATTTCCTGTAAGAAAAATTATCACAGTAACTATATTTTCCTTTGACATAAATATCACAGTAATATTTCTTGTAAGAAAAATTATCACGGTAACTGTTTTTCTTTGGACATAAATGACAGTAATATTTTCTGTAAAATAAATATCACATTAATATTTCTTGTAAGAAAAATTATCACAGTAACTATATTTTCCTTTGACATAAATATCACAGTAATATTTTCTGCAAAAAATATCACAGTAATATTTCCTGTAAGAAAAATTATCATTATATTATTTTCGGAAAAAAAATCATCTGGTTTTATCCAGTTATACTTTAAGAACAATCATCACAGTAATATTTTTGTAAAACTTAAAACTGTGATAATATTTTTTTAAAGTTGTTATCACCGTTTAATATTTCTTATTATAGGTTTTGAAATGGTTTATATATTTACAATGTAATCATCATTACCGTTTTAGTTAAAATAATAATAGTTATGAAAATCTCAATTTCAGTGATATTACAGAAATCTTCTTTCTGTTTATATCCATTTAATAGAAAGTATTATTAAGAAAATTATCACAGTAATACTTTTCCCAAGACAAACAAATTATTTTATGTCATAACTGCTAATCTTTTTAAAGTCATAACTTCTAATCATTTTTCATAAAAATTTTCATTTAATTTTTCATTAAAAAAATATCCATTACATGTTTTTTTATGTATCGTTTTCGCATTTAGAAAGCCAAAATAAATAAGATAATGTTATACATACCCCTTCGGCAATTTCTTTATTACATGGTGTATCTTAAGCCTTTGGTGATATCAGAATTTTGAACTTGATTTATCGCTTTCAAGAAAATCTTTCTTTTTATCAAATCCATTAATATGGGCTGCCTATTTTAATTTTAATATTTTGAAATAATTTTTATTTTAATTTGAACTAATTATTGTTTATCTTTTATCTTTACAGGTACGTACATATATATTTAATATTTTAAAGAAAATATTGACAAAAAATAAAGGTATTTATGAAAAATTATAGAAGGCAAGATACAGAAGTTATATCACGAAGAAATAATATTCAAGGTAAAAGATTAATTACCCCCAAAACAATCTTTTAGAAATGTGTTTGACAATTATTTTTAAGAAAATAGAACAATCCCCAAACACAGAATGTAAAAATTCCACTCAACATATTTTTTGTTTGGGAAGGGATTGATTTCCAATCGCTGGTTTATTAAAAAAATACTAAAAATTAAATAACTCCTGGACAAAAAGGAAAATATTTATTTTTTGTTTGATTTGGAAATTATTTCATAAATTCCGGATGTCACTGTACATGAATCTGTTTTGTAAAAAGTGCGCTATAGTTCACATTCGGGTTAAAAACATTATTTGAGATTCACCATGAAATTTTTAGAAGAAAACCTATCCTGCTTTAGTAGCACTGGGTGACAGTACTTTTGGAGCTGAACAAGACCATATACACTTGTAATATGACGTTGAACGTAGGAGAACTGTCTACTCAGTTTTCCATTTGGTGATGTTTATTCATTTATTTATATTTATTATTTATAACTTTTTACAGTATATTTAATTACCAAAGGATATAGATGTTTTAATAATTTATTTTTGTACTTTTCCGAGTCATACAAAGGCGAAATGAGTATCAAATGAAAGACAAGAATATCTGGTAAAAATACTTTAAATTTCATGCTAACATCTATATAAGTGCAGAATTAACAACCATTTTAAATTTTTCTTAAATTTTAAATTTAAATTTAAAATAAATAATTTTTAACTTTTTATGGGAGAAAATTTTACTTTAGTTGTTAATGCTAAAGTACTACAGATATATTCATGAAATTAGAAGTATTTGCAACAGATATTCTTAACTTTCATTTGATAGTCAATTCGAATTTGTATAAATCGCAAAAAATAGGAAAATAAATTATTGAAACATCTATATCCTTTGGAAAATAAGTGTTGGGCAATAAAGAGAAAAGGAAAAATGGATAACTGAGTAAATAGCTTTTCTACATACGATCTTTAGTTTCATATGTATATGGAAAAAAGTGAAAAATTTTCACACGGTGTAATATATTCATATAATATATTCATAAAAATTACGATATAAATATATAAATCTATAAAAATATCTGAAATTTAAATAACTGACAATGTATTGACGCAAAGAATGACTAATTTCTAAATTAAAACAATGAGCGCCATCTAGATGTGATCATCATCGTAAGGGTATTTCGATACGCCAACATTTTCAGGTTTGAAAGTAATAAGATTTTAACTTGCAGTTGATCTCCTAATTGTGGAAATCAAAACCTTCAGCGCCATCTAGATCTGCCCTTCACTTAAGATCGATACTCAGCATCGCCGTAAGAGGATTTAGACACGCCCACGTCTTCGGGTTCGAACTCAATGTGTTACTATATAATTTACCCTGTAACTGATCTCTTGAATTCCCTTCAGTTTCCCTACGAATTGTGGAAATCAAAACTTCAGCACCATCTAGATCTGCCATTCACTTAAGATCGATCCTGTACATCATCTTAAGAGGACTTTGATACGCCAACATTTTTGAATTGGAGTTCAACATGCTGCTTTATACTTTACCCTGCAGCTAACCTGAATTCAAAACAGTTTCCTGCTAATTGTGGAATCAAAGCTATCAGCGTCATCTAGATGTGATGCTCCACAATATTGCATTGTATCTATCCTTCAAGTAAGATCTATCTTCAACATCAACGTAAGAGGATTTTGATACGCCCACATTTTCGGGCGCGTCGAACTCAATATGCTGCTATATAATTTACCCTGCAGCTGATCTCTTGAATTCGCTTCAGTATCCCTACGAATTATGGAAATCAAAAACCTTCAGCACCATCTAGATCTGCCCTTCACTTAAGATCGATCGTCTACATCATCGTAAGAGGACTTTGATACGCCAACATTTTTGAATTGGAGTTCAATATGCTGCCATATACTTTACCCTGCAGCTAACCTGAATTCAAAACAGTTTCCTTCTAATTGCGAAATCAATACCATCAGCGTCATCTAGATGTGATGCTCCACAATATTGCATTGTAGCTATCCTTCAAGTAAGATTGATCTTCAACATCAACGTAAGAGGATTTTGATACGCCCACATTTTCGGGCGCGTCGAACTCAATGTGCTGCTATATAATTTACGCTGCAGCTGATCTCTTGAATTCCCTTCAGTTTCCCTACGAATTGTGGAAATCAAAAACCTACAGCGCCATCTAGATCTGCCCTTCACTTAAGGTCGATCCTCAACATCATTCTGCTTTATACTTTTCCCTGCAGCTAACCGGAATTCAAAACAGTTTCCTTCTAATTGTGGAATCAAAACCATCAGCGTCATCTACATGTGAGGCTTCCCCTTGATCACGATTAAAGAATGTCATCTGCCCTTCAGTTAAGATCGATGCTCAACATTACCATAACTAAAATTTCATTACACTATCAATGATATGTCAACATTTCGGGCTCGAGCTCTCAGATTTTTTCATTCTGCAGCTGTCAGTCCTGTTTTTTCATCAGAATTTCCTTCACATTCCCCTTAAATTGCGTCAAATTTTTGTTAGACAATCAAACAAAACTTTCATCCGTTTTATAGCAACGTCCACACCGGAATCGAAATGAGAACCAAGCACTCATTATAGAAATTAGGGTGACTGTTTATAGCATGAGGGTGTGATGGTGGTGGGTGGGGCGTGGTTAAGGAAGGAACAACAACAACAAAAAGCTAGAAGTGTAACAGGAACATCGCTTTTGTAGACAGCCATAAAACTCATTAGGAAACTTTTATTATGATTATAATATGTGTGTATCTGCACAAATTTTTCGGGGGAATATTAAGCAGTGGTGAATGAAGAAATAGCACAGGCTACACTAGGTGACAAAATTTAATATGAATGAAATATTTCATAAATTATATGAAAAGATTTGTAAAATTTATACATGACTACATAAATTGTATATTTATTTTTATTATTAATAAATTGAAACAGAAAATATTCTTAAATTTTATTTCCATCATTATTACACCCTACGACAATTAAAGAAAAGTCGTTACACGGATGATATACGTATGCAAACTATAGGCAAAATTGAGTTACTTGGCGTTTTTAGTTTTTCATTTCCTCCTCCTGTTGCCCCTTCACAGGACTACAAAGTCCCAAAGTATAAAATTTTTCAAAAAATTATTTTATATACTTGCTCGCACCCTATGATAGCGGTATTAGTGTCAAATTAAAGAGGAGAAAATCTATTAAAAATACTTCGAATATCATGCTTTTATCTGTATTCAAATTTATCTATTTCAAATGAACCCCTCAGTTTTTCTAATTTATTCATATCTTGCTTTTTAAGAGACAAAATTTCAAAAATTGTTAACATTAAACTAATATAGATAGAAGCTTGAAATTTAAAGTATTTTTAACACATATTCTCTTCTTTAATTTGACATTTATACCGGTGTCATAGGGTGGAAATAAGTATTTAAAGTAATTTTTGAAAAATTGTATCGTTTGGAACTTTGCAGTTCTTTTAACTGGCATCCGGATGATGTCTATCATCTGGTTCAAGTGTAATACGGACTTTCGGACAGTGTTATGATTCATAAATGCAACGAACAAATAAATATTAAATATTAGATTATATTATAAAAAATGGCAAAATTAAGCTAAAAGAAAAATTTAATAAATAATTTCTTGTTTAAATACCCAAATTGGTATTAATATTTTGTTTGTATATATTATAGCTACAGCTTTCTTTTGTTCGGTGACTTATAGTAAAATTTGATGTAGAATATTTTTTCCATTCTCAACACCCCCATAAAATTCAGTTTTTGGCTGAATTTAGCACCAATTCGGAGAAAGTACCTAATTAACCCTAAAATGAATTTTAAGTTTTTTTTTAATTATTTCTGGCAGTTAAGTTGAGTTCTGAGTTTTCATGTGTTAAGAAACTTATAGTAGAATTTGATGGCAAATATTTTTGACCCGTCAAAACCTTGTTTAGGAGTGTTTTTACCCTTTTGCACAAAAGTGACCAAATGGACCCCTACCCTGAGGAGCTAGAAGGTTAAAATATTCCACAAAAATGTTCCTAGTAGTGTTTCAAGTAATATTGCTGAACAAATCCTATTCTTAAAATGTAAGGATCACAGGCTTTCCTATGCCGATTCGGGAAAAGTACGAAATTAACCCTAAAATGAATTTTAAGTTTTCAATTATTGCTGGCATTTAAGTTGAGTTTTGAGTTTTCATGTATTCAGAGACTGACAGTAGAATTGTATGGCAAATATTTTTGTAGATCATTTTAACTCGCTAAAACCCTGCTTTAGGGTTGTTTTTTTACCCTTTTGCACAAAAGGGACCAAAAAGACCCCTATCGTGAGGAGTTAGAGGGTTAAAATGTTCTGCAAAAATGTTCCTCGTAGTGTTTTAAGTAATATTGCTGAACACATCCTATACTTAAAATGCAAGGATCACATGGTTTCCTATTTCGATTCCGAAAAAGTACAAAATTAACCTTAAAATGATTTTTTCCATTTTGACTTATTTCTGGCATTTAAGTTGAGTTTTGAGTTTTCGTGTATTCAGAGTCTCATAGTATAATTGTTTCCACACAATGTTTTTGTAGAACATATTAACCCTTCAAACCCCTTTTTATCGATGTTTTTACCCTTTTGCAAAAAAGGTAACAAAAAGACCCTTATATTGAGGAGCTAGAGGGTTAAAATATTCCACAAAAATGTTCCTAGTAGTGTTTCAAGTAATATTGCTGAACAAATCCTATTCTTAAAATGTAAGGATCACATGGTTTCCTATGCCGATTCGGAAAAAGTACAAAATTAACCCTAAAATGATTTTTTTCAGTTTTGACTTATTTCTGGCATTTATGTTGAGTTTTTAAATTTGATGTATTAAGAGACTTATAGTAAAATTTAATGGCAATTAATTTTGCCAAAAAGGTACCTAAAAGACCCTCGTACCGTTTCAAGTAATATTGCTGAATACACCACATACTTAAAATGCAAGCATCACAAGGTTTTCTATGCCAATTCATCATAAGAATGTGGCAAAATATTGAAATATTTTTTATGTTGCTCAGTGTAGCTGTGCTACTTCAATGACCATCACTGTCTCGCACTTGACACTAAATAGCCATAGTCAGTAGTAGTTGTTGTTGTTTTCGCTGTTACAGTCTATTCAAAAAGCAATTTGGCCTAATTATTGTTATTACCACGTGCAAAAAATAAATATGAGAAGGACGTTTTTCTTACTCGATTGTTTTTCTTTCATTTTTCGTGTTTTTGTCTTTGTTCCTCCAAAGAACTCATCTTGTCAAAACTGAATTGAAATTGCCGGTGGGGAGGTTGGAAGGTGAAAGGATGGGGTAAACAGACTGGCGGGCAACACTCCGGATTTTAATGTCTGTGTTGTGGGTGAAAGGGTAGGTGGTGGCTGGTGGCAGTGTTGGTACCGACAACAGTTAATGTCTGTAAAAACAATTGGCTACTTTCACTTAACTTATTGCATTGGATATGAGGATGGAACGAGATCCCATTCTAAACACAGCCTTTATGGGAATAATTCTATACTTTTGGGCGAACGCCAAATAGACTTCTTTTAGACTATTTAAGAGGCTTTAAGATTTAAATTTTCAAAATAATTTTCGATTTTGAATTTTGGATGGTCGCAGAATATATTTTTTTTAATTCTTAATTGAAACCTAGAACCAGATTTTTTTGCTTTAATCTAGATCTGGCTTTTAATTAAATTCTATATAAATTTTTTCTAAATTATAAATTTTTTTGAACTGATTCTTTAGATTAATTTAAAAATTAAATTAGATTCGATTCAAAAAAAGTTCGTCCCACCCTATTATACGAACCTGAGGGAATGAAAAAGTATGTATATTTTTGTGAATATATTTAATTTATTACCAGCGGATGTTTATATATATAACAATAAAGAAGTGGATGATGATGATGCTGATGACGAAGCCGACGACCAGCTCAAATACAATTTATGATGGCGAGGTAGGGGCGCACACAAGGCCACTTGGAGTGTAATCTCTTTCATACCTATCCACTCACTCTCTCTCTTTCTAAATAATTACCTGATGTCTGGGGGCAATTTTAAAAGCAGCAAACATCTAAACTTTTTTGAGAAAATGATTTATTTGCTTTTATTCACTTAGATTTGCTTCAATAGAAAGTTTGTTTGTTTTTTTGATGATGGTACTGTCCCTGCCTAAGGCGAAAGACGAAATATTGCCAGGGAGTTATATATGACTTGGTGGCATATCAACAGGATTAATCTGAGGGAGATGTAGAATAATTGTAAAAAGAGAGTTGATAGACATTTAAGTATATTTGGATGGAACTTGGGCTCTTCAATTATCCCTATTAAGCAATGTCACTGCTTTTTCTTTTCAATTAATGATTAAGGAGCCATTGTATAAAAATTTACATATAAATAGTTTACGAACTAAAATCATTTTTTAATTTTTACAATACTAATTTATATTTTAATTAATTAAGTCCAGGGATAGAATGAGTGATAGAGATAAGATCATTATGACTAGACCACAGCATCTGCTGAGAATCGAACACACGACTAGAATTTTAAATAAATAATAATAAATAAATGTAATAATATTAAAAACAATTAATAAATATAATAATAATAAATTTAAAAAATATGTATTTAAAAAATGTAAAAAGATTATAAAATAGAAAAATGTGTAAATAAATAAAAATATAAAAAATAAAAGAGTAACTTATAAAATAAGGAAACATTAAACACTAATTTGAAAATTTAATAACATTCTAGTGCAAATCAAATATTGATTACAGTCGAAATAAAACAAACAAAAAATTACGAAAAAAAGCCTTTAAAAATTAGGAAGATATTTTTTATTAAAAACATAATGCAAATTTTAAAATTAAAAAATAAATAAATAAAAATTAAAAAAATACATTAAATAAATGATAATAAATATAGAAGTTATGTCCTGTTAAGGGCAAACAATTAAAATAAATATGCATTTAAAATTTAACAAAATATTTTATAAAACTAAAAAAAAATCGCGAATTTAAAAATATAAATTTCAAGAATTAATAAATGTATTTAAAAAACTACAATTATATCTTAAAAAACTAAAAAGGATAAATTAATAAATATTTTTTTCAATTAAAAGAAAGGCCTTCAAAAATTAAGAAATACATATAAAAATGAATACTAAAAAAAATATAATAAAAATTAAAAAATGGAAAAATTAAAAAAATAATGATAAATATATAAGTTGTGTATTTTATGGTCAAACAGTTACAAAATAAAAATAAACATTTTGAAAAAAAAAAAACATAAAAATATATTTAAAAAAATAGTTTGAAAAAAAAATAAAATAAGAAATGTTTTCGAGAATTAAAGAAAATTATTGACATTTATTTAAAAAATAGAATTACAAAAATATTCTAAAAATTAAAAAAATAATAATTAGAAAATTAAAAAACCAAATATTTTAATTGTGGATAAAAAATAAAAATAAAATAGATTTTAAATATAATCAAATATTTTAAAAATTGAAAAATATTTTAATATATATATTTTTTGAAATAATAATTGAAAATAAAAAATAAATAGTACTTAAAATTTAACAAAATATTTTCATAAAACTAAGAAAACATATTTTCGAGATTTTAAAAACTATATATTTACAAGAATTGATAAACGCATTTAAAAAAACTATAACAAAAATATCTTAAAAATATTAAAAAACAAATATGTAAATAATAATATTTTTTAATTAAAAGAAAGTCCTTCAAAAATTAAGTAATTAATATATATAAAAAACGAATATTAAAAAAATATAATAAAAATTAAAAAAATGGTAAAATTAAATAAATAATGGTAAATATAGAAGCTGTACATTTTTGATAAGACAATTACAAAATAAAGAAAAAAACATAAAACATATATTTAAAAAAATAGTTTCAAAAAATAAATTAAGAAATGTTTACCAGAATTAAAGAAAATCATTGACAAAGATATATCTAAAAAATTTACAATTAAAAAAATATTTTAAAATTAAAAAATATTAATTAGAAAATTATAAAAAAAACAAATATTTTTATAAAACTAAGAAAAAATATTTTCGAGAATTTAAAAAAAATATATATTTACAAGAATTGATAAACATATTTAACAAAAATATCTTAAAAATATTAAAAAACAAATATGTAATAAATAATATTTTTTTAATTAAAAGAAAGTCCTTCAAAAATTAAGTAATTAATATATATATAATAAATTAATATTAAGAAAATATAATAAAAATTAAAAAAAAAATGGTAATATTAAATAAATAATGATAAATATAGAAGTTGTACATTTTATGGTCGAACAATTAAAAAATAAACATTATAAACATAAAAAATATATTTAAAAAATAGTTTGAAAAAATGAAATAGGAAATATTTCCGAGAATTAAAGAAAATCATTGGCAAAAATATATCTAACAAAATTACAACTAAAAAATATTTTAAAATTAAAAAAGTAATAATTAGAAAATTTAAAAAAATATATTTAAGAAATATAATCAAATATTTTAAAAATTAAAAAAATATTTTAATATATATATTTTGAAATAATAATTGAAAAAAAACTAAGAAAAAATATTTTCGAGAATTTAAAAAATATATATTTACAAGAATTGATAAACGTATTTAAAAAAACTATAACAAAAATGTAAGAAGTAATACATATTAAGAAATATATATGAAAAATGAATATTAAGAAAATATAATAAAAAATAAAAAATAGAAAAATTAAATAAATAATGATAAATATAGAAGTTGTGCATTTTATGGTCGATCAAATACAAAATAAACATTTTGAAAAATAAAAATAAAAAAATATTTAAAAATATAGTTTGAAAAAATAAAATAAGAAATGTTTTCGAGAATTAAAGAAAATCATTGACAAAAATATATTTTAGAAAAATTACAATTAAACAAATATTTTAAAAATTAAAAAAATATATATTAGAAAATTAAAAAAAAAAAACAAATATTTTTATTGTGGCTAAACAATAAAGAAATATTTAAAAAATATAACCAAATATTTTAAAAATTAAAAAAAATAATATTTTTTAAATAATAATTGAAAATAAAATAAGAAATGTTTAAAAAATTAACAAATCAAAGATATTTTAAAAATTAAACATTAAACATATATTTTAAAAAATAGGAAATATTTTATTTTAAAATGAAAAATATTTCATGGGAAATATTTAAAAATTTCAAATAGATATATTTAACATTGAAAAATTTACAAAATATTTTCGGGTATTAAAAAATAGTTTACAATTTAACAAACTATTTTATGAAACTAAGAAAAAATATTTTCGAGAATTTAAAAAATATATAAAGAGTGATTTTTTTGAGGTTAGGATTTTCATGCATTAGTATTTGACAGATCACGTGGGATTTCAGACATGGTGTCAAAGAGAAAGATGCTCAGTATGCTTTGACATTTCATCATGAATCGTCTTACAAACGAACAACGCTTGCAAATTATTGAATTTTATTATCAAAATGCGTGCTCTGTTAAGAAAGTTCATTGCGCGCTTCCATTTTATGGTCAGTTTAATCGACCCACTGAAGCGGCTATTCGGGCTATTGTGACTAAATTTCGCACCAAATTTACATTGTTGGACATTAAACCACCAACACGCTTACGTAGAGTGCGAACTGAAGAAAATATCGCAGCTGTATCGGCCAGTGTTAATGATGACCACCAATTTTCGATTCGTCGCCGTTCGCACCAATTGGGTCTCTGTTACTCAAAAACGTGGAAATGCCAAAATTGGACTAAGCGGATGGACCACCTAAGACGCAGCCGCGGTCAACATTTAAATGAAATTATCTTCAAAAAGTAAATGTCATGGACCAATCTAACGTTTCAAATAAAGAACCGATGAGATTTTGCAAATTTTATGCGTTTTAAAAAAAAAAAGTTATCAAGCTCTTAAAAAATCACCCTTTATTTACAAGAATTGATAAACGTATTTAAAAAAACTAAAATATTAAAAAAAAATATGCAAAAAAAATATTTTTTTAATTTTAATATTTATTAAAAGAAATTACTTCAAAAATATATGTAAAAAGTGAATATTAAGAAAATACAATAAAAATTTAAAAAATGAAAAAATTACATAAATAATGATAAATATAGTTGTGCATTTTATGGTCGAACAATTAAAAAATAAAAGTAAAAGTAAAAAAAAAAAAACAAAAAAATATTAAAAAAATAAAATAAGAAATATTTCCGAGAATTAAAGAAAATCATTTACAAAAATATGTTTAACAAAATTAAATTAAAAAATATTTAAAAAATATATATTAGAAAATTAAAAAAACAAATGTTTTTATTGTCCCTAAACAATAAAAAATAATAACAAAAAATATTTTAAAAATTAAAAAATATTATAAAAAATAAAAAAATATTTTAATGTTTATTTAAGATATATCTAACATTGAAAAGTTAACAAAATATTTTCGGGAATTAAAAATAGTTTACAATTTAACAAAATATTTTATAAAACTAAGAAAAATTATTTTCGAGAATTAAACAATTATTTAAAAAATAAAAATATATTTAAAAATACAAAGAATTACAAATAAAATTTAAAAATTATAAAATATTAAAAAAATAAGAATAATGTATTAAAAAATCAATAATAAATACCCCTTGCTTCTCAAATAATAAATACTAATAAATAGTATAAGTTATGTACTTTTACAATATTTTTTATAGCCAAACAACAATTGGCATTAAAAAATATTGTAAACAAATAAATTTTAAAAAATAAGATGAATTAAAAAATAAAAATGTTAGATTTTAATGTATTCGTCCAACTTAATGTCATAAATATATAGCAGCGATATGTTATTTGCGAAAAAGCTATTATAAAGCTAATATTTTAAAAATTTAAAATTTATTTATATATTTTCATTACTTGACCGCACACTATCATTACCATGATTTTTGGTCCGTCAAAGACTTCGTCAGATGGATTCGCAACGGCTTTTCAACAAAATACCCGGACTCTTTAAGTAAATGTTTCCCACAAATCAATGAGAAGCACAACTCACTATCAGTAAAAAAATCGTATCAAGTAATAAAACACTAGATTTAAATAATTTAAATTTAATAAAATAAAAGATATTTTTTGTAATAAGAAAAAGTATTTTGTGAACTACAAAAATATTAAAAAAAATATTTTTAAGAAAAAAATATACTATTATTATTATTATATATTAAAAGTTAAAAAATATATTTTTTGAAATTATGTTTGAAAAAAATTAAAAAAGTATAAGAAAATATAAAATAAAAAACACAAAATAATCAATAATCAATTTTTGAATTTGTGATTGAAAAAATCAATTTTTTAAATTTGAGATTGAAAAATTCAATTTTTTTTAATTTGAGAATGAAATATTTTTTTTTTAAATTGAGAATGAAAAATTCAATTTTTTAATTTGAGATTGAAAAATTCAAGGTTTTAATTTGAAAAATATACTTTATAAAATTATGTTTGAAAAAATTAAAAAAGTATAACTAAATATAAAATTAAAAACTCAAAATAATACTAACTAATAAATAAGAAAATTCAATTTTTAATATCTGAATTTTTTAATTCAGTTTTATGAATATAACTAATAATTTGACTGCAATGCAAAATTATCCGATAATGAAGAAAATGTTATATTAATAATTTAAACGAAAGAATACACACGCTGCTGTTATTATTATATTACCTCTAAAAGTTGTTATTTCAACATCGTTTTAATTTGGAGAAAGTATTCACACATGTTCATATTCCCTTAAAATATCCATTAAAAACCCCCCATTCAACTTCCTTTGCCTAGAGAACCCATAACTATTTACCTCCATTTTCCCAAGCATTTGAAGGAATTATAATTTTTTTTTCCACTTTTTGAGAAAATGAAATACACGCAATTTATCATTTACACTTCATGGATTTTTTCCAGATTTAATGGATAAACTTGTGTGTGCGTATGTTGGTAGTAACAGCATCATCAACATCACATCATCATCAGGACAAACTAAAAATTGTTTATATTGACAAAACCGCCATCAAACCGAACCAAACCACCAAAAACAACGACCCAAACCAAGCAAACTCATCACAAGTTTGCAACGCAACAACCAAATTAAAGTTTATGCCATCAACTCAAGCCACATACAGCCCCAAAGTTGTGTCATACGACTTCTGTGCAATGCACGTAGTCCGGGGGTGCGGTTAGGGAGAGCTAGCGTGCAGCCAATGAGAAATGTGATGAGTTTATATCCCCATATCGCCTCGTATGATGTTAGCGATGACTTTGAAAATATTTTATCATTTGTGAAGGATAAAGAAACCCCACTAAGTTTTGCTTCCATATTTCCTTTCTCCCTCCCCTCTCAAAAAAAAAAAATAGTTTTACTTTAGTTGCCAAAGCTTTTGGAAGGGAAGGAAACTTCTTTCCTCCACCATTTCCTGTTCACCAAAGAAAGAACGAATAGTTTGTGCCAGTTCTCCACATTTAGTAGTTTTATTCTTGTTTTTCTTTTTAGTTGTTGTTGTTGTTGATAAATGTTCTTCAAATTGTGAAAAATAACTGATGATTATGCAAAAAAAAAAATACGAAAAATGCTAAAGTGCAAAAATGTTGTAAATAAATGCATTCCTTTGCATTTAGGGCAAGGCAAGCCAAGGGTGTTGATGTTGCTTGTGCGAGAGAGAGAGAGCGAGACAGAAGGAGGACTTGCTAGTGTTTGAGAGAGTATTTGTATTGGTTTGAAGTGACATTGATAAGTGAGGTTAATGTCATCCACCATTAATCATCACATTGTGTTGCATACTTTTAGTTGCTGCAGTTTCTCGGAGTTGGGGATTGGATGGTTGTGATTGCTTTGCATTTTAAATTGAATACGTGATCTCAAAATACATGCAAAGGACTTTTCAAATATATTTTTTATTGTTGTTGACTGCATTTGGATTGAGTGAGGGATTTTTAGTGAACTCTTTTGCATAAAGGAATGGAAAAAACCTGAACATAGTGTCATCTGTCTCCAAATCATCTCCAATGCAATCGAAAATCGCCTAAAAGCATGTCGAAGTTTATCTTGCAATTTAAGAACATCGAAACGAATGCAATTTATTGGAATTTTTTAATTTGAGAATGAAAAATTCAATTTTATAATTTGAAATAAAAAATTCAATTTTTAATTGGAAATAAAAAAATCAACTTTTAATTTGAAATTGGAAAATTTGATTTTTTTAATTCAATTTTTAATTTGAGAATTAAAAATTTAATTTTTTAATTTGAGAATTAAAAATTTAATTTTTTAATTTGTGAATGAAAAATTCAATTTTTTAATTTGAAAACGAAAAAATCAATTTTTCAATCTGAGAATGAAAAATTGAATTTTCTAATTTTAAATAAAAAAAAAAATAATTTTTTAATTTGAGATTGAAAAATTAAATTTTTTAATTTGAAAATGAAAAATTCATTTTTTAATTTGAAAACGAAAAAATCAATTTTTTAATTTGAGAATGTAAAATTCAATTTTTTTAAAATAGATAATGAAAAATTAAATTGTTTAATTTGGGATTGAAAAATTCAAGTTTTTAATTTGAGAATGAAAAATTAAATTTTTTAGGTTGAGAATTAAAAATTCAATTTTTTAATTTAAGAATGAAACATTAAATTTTTTAATTTGAAATTTTAAAAATTTTATTAAAAAAAATTGGAATAAAAAATTCAATTTTTAATTTAAGAATGGAAAATCCATTTATTAATTTGGGAATGAAAAAATCATTTTTTTAATTTGAGAATGGAAAATTCATTTTTTTTTAAATAGAAAATGAAAAATTCAATTTTTTAAATTGATAACGAAAAATTCAATTTTTTAATATGAGAATGAAAAATTCTATTGTTTAATTTGAGAATGAAAAATTCGATTTTTTAATTTGAGAATGAAAAATTAAATTTTTTAAAACGGAAAATGAAAAATTCAATTTGATTTTTTTATTTGAGATTGAAAAATCCATTTTTTAAAATAGAAAATGAAAAATTCAATTTTTTAATTTGAGATTGAAAATTTGAAAAAAATTTAATTAAAAAAATTGGGATTAAAAAAATCAATTTTTAATTTGAGAATGAAAAATTAATATTTTTAATTTGAGAATGAAAAATTAATATTTTTAATTTGAGAATGAAAAAATCAATTTTTTAATTTGAGAATGAAAAATTAATTTTTTTAAAATGGAAAATGAAAAATTCAATTTGAAAAATATTTTTTTTATTTTGAGATTGAAAAATCAATTTTTTTAAAATAGAAAATGAAAAATTCAATTTTTTAATTTGAGATTGAAAAATTCGATTTTTTAATTTGAGAATGAAAAATTCAGTTTTTTAATTTGAGAATGAAAAATTCAATTTTTTAATTTAAGAACGAAAAATTAAATTTTTTAATTTGAGAATGAAAAATTACAGCTTTTAATTTGAAAACGGAAAAATCAATTTTCAATTTGAAATTTTTTTTAATTTGAGATTGAAAAATTGCATTTTTTAATTTGAGAATGTAAAATTAAATTTTTTAATTTGAGAATGAAAAATTCAATTTTTTAATTCGTGAATGAAAAATTCCATTTTTTAATTTGAGATTGCAAAATTTATGTTTTTAATTTGAAATAAAAATTTAATTTTTTTTAAATTGGGAAACAAAAATTGTTTTTTTTTTTTTTTAATTTGAGAATGAGAGAATCATTCTTTTAATTTCTTTTAATTGAAATAAAAAATTTAAAATAATTTTTTTTTAATTTGTGAAGGAACAAATATTTTTTTTAATTTGAGAATGAAAAATTAAATTTTTTAATTTGGGAATAAATTTTTTAATTTATTTTTCTGTCCCAACAAAGCTGTGACAAAAAATTACAAATAATTTGACCCCAAAAGTAAATTATCTCAATTAAACAGCCCTCGCAAATAGGCTACATTAGTTAACTAACTGAACCTCCTAAAAGTATGCAATGATTTTCTTTTTATAAAACAACTACAGTACAGTACTGTTTATTTAGCTTCATCACAATTCTCTGTTTGTGGCCTAGGGTGGTAGGTGAACAACCTTATTATAACATTTATTTAATAACTAATATTTGTAGTAAGCCACCTAATTAGTCCCCGAGAGTCCATGATGATGATTGATGGGTAGGATGGTGGGTGGTCAGGCTACACAGCTCTTTGAAAAACTTTCTGATAATTGGCTTTGTTGTTGTGGAAGGCACAATTTAATTTTGCCAGTAAAATACAAACAAAGTTCTTTCTTTCTCCTCCCCCAAGCAGGTACTTTCCCCCCAAAAACAAATATTCTCCAAATTGTCTACACTTATTTAACATTTGCACAAGAAATAGCCATTTTATTATAACAAATTCCACCGGAAAAAAATTCATAATTTCCATATACAAAAGAAGAAGAAGAAAAAAACACAATTTCCCCCACCACACCCAACCACCAAAAGAAATCAGAAAAACAAAGGAAACGCGTTAATGACATGAAGCAGCGAAAGTCAGACCAAACAACAACAAGAAAAAAACGACGCGAATAAAAGTAATCAGAATAATGATTAAGCAGAATGTTAATTCTGATTTAATGTCACCTAATATACATACTTAGTTTGCATTTCTCGTTATTGTTGCCAGCATTGCCGTCGTCCTCCTCCTCTCTTTTCATTTCGTTTAAATCGTAGAAAAACATAAAAAAGTCCAATAACATGAAGCATATTTACAGGGGCCCCGAACAACGACACGACACGTTGTGTGCTTTAGGGGGGTGCGTAGTTTTACAGCTCAAAACTTCAGCAGCCTCTCTTGTTATCCGCTGATGGCAATGCTGGGCAAAGAAACGAACAAAAAAATCACAACAAACCCCACTAAATGGTGATGACGAAAAAGCAAAAAAAAATACTTACATTCATACCAATTGCGAGAGTAGAACAAGAAAAAAATAATGGAAATGGTGAACCCAAGACCAAATCTCTGTTAGACGACACAAAACTGCGTAACTGACATAAGCTGTGATGAACAGTGGTTCAAGATGTTAGAATTTCAGAAAAAAGGTTTTGAATTGCATTATTTCTGAATAGATTGCCAAAGTCCATAAGAATCGAAACACATGTGGATAAAAATGCAAATAATCTTCACAAAATTTATAATTTTTGAATCAGAGAAAATTAAAAAAAATCACTTTAAAATAAGTAAGTTTCAGTCGGTTAAACCGACTTATATATACCCTCACTCTCAGGCAACATGTGTATGGATGGTTTAAATTTTAATTAACGCCGGATTATGTGTGTGGGTGGTACTAGAAGTTTGTGGCAATTGGACCCAGCTTCCTCATTTGTAAATAATTGTAAAAACATTATATAATATGAAGTCATAGTGGATTTTAGGTACCGATATGGAAGTTCTAAAGCACTTAATTTTACAAAATTTGGTAAAAATAGAAAATAAGTGAATAAACAAAAAGAAATTTTAAACTATAAATTTAAAGAGTATTAAAAACAGGAAAGAAAAATTACTAATAAAAATTTGAAAAAATAAAGAAAAATTCAAAAATATTATTTATTAATAAAGAGTGATTTTTTTGAGGTTAGGATTTTCATGCATTAGTATTTGACAGATCACGTGGGATTTCAGACATGGTGTCAAAGAGAAAGATGCTCAGTATGCTTTGACATTTCATCATGAATAGACTTACTAACGAGCAACGCTTGCAAATCATTGAATTTTATTATCAAAATGCGTGCTCTGTTAAGAAAGTTCAGAAAGAAAGAAATTGTGTTCAGCGACGAAGCTCATTTTTGGCTCAATGGGTACGTAAATAGGCAGAATTGTCGATTTTGGAGTGAATATCAGCCAGAAGCATTGCAAGAGCTACCAATGCATCCAGAAAAAGTCACAGTTTGGTGCGGTTTATGGGCTGGTGGCATCATTGGACCGTACTTCTTCAAAGATGATGCGAATCGTAACGTAACTGTGAATGGTGAGCGCTACCGTGAGATTATATCCAACTTTTTTTTTGCCCAAAATGGAAGAACTGAACTTGGTTGACATGTGGTTTCAACAAGATGGCGCTACATGCCACACAGCTCGCGATTCTATGGCCATTTTGAGGGAAAACTTCGGAGAACAATTCATCTCAAGAAATGGACCGGTAAGTTGGCCACCAAGATCATGCGATTTGATGCCTTTAGACTATTTTTTGTGGGGCTACGTCAAGTCTAAAGTCTACAGAAATAAGCCAGCAACTATTCCAGCTTTGGAAGACAACATTTCCGAAGAAATTCGGGCTATTCCGGCCGAAATGCTCGAAAAAGTTGCCCAAAATTGGACTTTCCGAATGGACCACCTAAGACGCAGCCGCGGTCAACATTTAAATGAAATTATCTTCAAAAAGTAAATGTCATGGACCAATCTAACGTTTCAAATAAAGAACCGATGAGATTTTGCAAATTTTATGCGTTTTTTTAAAAAAAAAGTTATCAAGCTCTTAAAAAATCACCCTTTATTATTAAAACTACTTAATATTATTTAATAAAACAATAAATAAAACAATTTGAGAAAAATTAAAAAATGAATAAGAAAAGCTAAAAATAAAAACAAATAAATAATAAAGTTTAAAAATTAAAAAATCATAAACATAAAAAAGTTTAATTTAATTTGAATTAAAAAGATAAACATTTAAAGATAAGCAAACAATTAAAAAATTATTAATTAATTTTGAATTAAAAAGGCATGTGTGCTTCATTACTTAGTGCGTTTTTAAACGGATATTCGGATTATTCATTCGTTTGTGTGAATCTTTTACTTAAAGAGGCCGAATATGATGTTGAAAAGTCTTTGCGAAGCCACCTGACGCCGACTTTTACAGATCGCAAATCATGATAGTGTTAGTGTTCAGCCATTTGTAAATAAATTTGCATTCTATAAAATATAGAGCCAGGAGTTTCAATCCCAGTTCAAATCAAATATTGATTACAGACCAAAATAAAACAAACGAAAACACTAAGATAAACAAAAAATATTAAAAAGCTATTAAATTTAATTTGAAAAACCGGATACAAAATTAAATTAATTTGTGAACGAAAAAATCATTTTTTTTAATTTGATAATGAACAATACAATTTTTTAATTTGAAAATAAAAAAAATCAAATTTTTAAATTGAGAATGAAACATTCAATTTTTATTTTGAGAATGAAAAATCCAACTTTTTAAATTGAGAATGAAAAATTCAATTTTTTAATTTGAGAATGAAAAATTCATTTTCATGAAACATTCATTTTTTTTGTTTGAGAATGAAAAATCCAATTTCTTAATTTGAGAATGAAAAATTAAATTTTTTAATTTGAGAATGAAAAATTCACTTTTTTATTTGAGATTGAAAAATTCATTTTTTTAATTTGTGAGTGAAAAATTCAATTTTGAATTTGAGAATGAAATATTATTTTTTTTAATTTGAGAATGAAAATTTATTTTTTTATTTTAAAATAGAAAATGAAAAATTTTAATTTGTTAATCTTTTTTATTTTGAGAATGAAAAATTCAATATTTTAGTTTAAAAAAGAAAAATTAATTTTTTTAATTTGAGATTGAAAAAATAAATATTTAATTTTAAAAGTGAAAAATTTAATTTATTATATAATATATAATTTATTTTAATTTGTGAATGAAAAATTCAATTTTTTAATTTGAGAATGAAAAATTATTTTTTTTTTTTAAATTGAAAATTAAAAATTTAATTTTTTAAGATGAGAATTTAATTTTTTTGAGAATGAAAAATTATTTTTTTATTTTAAAATAGAAAATGAAAAATTTTAATTTGTTAATCTTTTTTTATTTTGAGAATGAAAAATAATAATTGAAAATTAAAAATTTAATTTTTCAATTTGAGAACGAATAATTAAATTTTTTAATTGAAGTAAAAAATTTAAAATAAAAAATGCATTTTTTAATTAAAAAAAATTAATTTTAAAATTTATTTTTTTTAATTTGAGAATGAATAATTCAATTTTTTAATTTGAAATAAAAATACAAAATTTGAAAAAAAAAATACAAAATTAAAGATAAACAAAAAAATTAAAAAACTTAAAAAGTGAAGAAAAAAAGAAAACATAATAAATATAAACATATAAAATAAATAAATTCATAAAAATAAATTCCATGAAAAATAGGAAAATATATTAAAAAAATAAATTTGTCCTAAACATTCAATTTCATGTTTATATTATTATTAAAGTTATTGTCTAATACTACTAAAAATGGTTGTTGATGAGCGCTGTACTTTTTGCAGAAGAAAAATGTCCTTGCAACAACAACCAATGACTGACATAAACTCCATTTATTTAATTTAATTTTTTTTCTGACTCAAAGAACGACAACAAATCCGAAATATTAAGTAAGGCCTAGTAGCAGTTAGTAGAGGTTTGAAAGTTGAGATATAATGATAAAAATATGTGTTTCTTTTAGGCGTTTTTGAATGTAATACATTCGAAGCCAACTCGATATAGAGTCGTCCCATGTCAAGCGGTACTATTTTTAACCTCGATAACTGCGATTATTTTGAAAGTTTGTATATGTATTCTTCACATAAAATTATTGTATACGTATTTTTGGAAAAAAAAAATAAAAATTTTGTTTCACGAGTTATGACCAATTTAACAGTGAAAAAAATACTACTTTTTTCAAAAGGTGTGTTCATTCAATCGCCTGTAACTTCTGATTCTATGAATTATATTTTTTTATTTTTTAATTCTATTTATTTTATTTGGATTTTTGAAATGATCACATTAATCATTTTTTGACAATTTAAAGAAAAATCATTTAAAGCAACTGTGTGAGTTTGGAATGGATTCTATTTTTTTTTTACAATTTTTTGGTCGAAAACAACCAGAATTTCAGTGAAAATCGTCAGAATGATATTTTGCAGTATAAAAACAATGAAAAATATAGAAAAATAGGTATATTATGCTACAACCGATTATATGAACATAAGTTATTTATAACTTATTCAATATTTTAATTCAAATTATTCTTCCCAGCCTGAAAGTTGTCAACATTGTTGATCCCCTCTCCAGTTGAAATACACCTTCTTCTCTTATTATATTTTTTGTATTCATTCTCTACAATTCCATTATTCTTTCGCAGTTTATACAATTCATATTTCATTGCCTTTTTGTATTGTGCAACCACTGTGCATTATCGCTTCTTCTTTTTTTTTGTTATTGCTGCTGCTGTATTTGCTACGCTGTCATGTCAAAAGAAGAATAACAGCCAGCAGAGAGACGACAGTGTTGATACCGCCGCCAACAGTGTCATCATCAGAATCAGTTCAGTTCAGTTTTCACGATGTTAAAGCAGAGCAACAACAAGACAAAAAAGGAAAGAAATCACATCATCATCATTATGACAAAACACACACATACGCACGCATATGCAGGCGAACACACCCCGCCACACAGCCACGCACAAATCCGAACAAATTCTTCGCCTTGCACTGATGATGGTGGTGGTGGTGGTGCCCTGCCGCCGTTCACACAGACACAAAGGCGCGACATAAAGTCGCATTTAGCTACGCGCTTTTTTCGCTGTCGCTAATATTAGTGGAGTCACAAGTATGTGTTGGTGTGTGTGTGTGGTAAGGGATGCTGTGTTTTCCCACATTTTCGGCATCATATTTGCGAGGCGGGGAAGTTCGAGTAACACCACATTATAGGACATTTCAGAGAACTACGCTTTTTCCGCTGCTGCCTTTTTTTCGGTCGGCAGTAAATGCTAATTACTGCGTTCTCTACAAGCATATATACTACTCCTATATGCTAGTGGATGTGCCTGTGGCAACGTCGTTTTCAACTTGCAAAAAAGGTCCTTCGGAGCTTTACTGGTTTTGTTTCTGTTTTTTTCTGTCTTTCTCCTTTTGCTTTCGCTATGCTTATTTGGATTTTTATTTAAGTGTTCCACAATTGAAATAAAATTTTATTTTTTTTCACTCCCTTTTCTACTACATTTTCGTTTGCATTTCGTTTTTCTTTTTTTCTGGCATTTTTTATGATGCCATGGTCTTTGCTGAAATTTTTGACTTTTATTGCCGCTGTTGTTGCGAAAAAGTTGCGACAACTTCAGCAGAAAGAAAAACTACGAAAAAAGTGACATTTTTGACTAGTGTCCTGATTTAACGTGAATGTTGGAATTACTGTGACATTTTCCAAGCGACTGGTGGTCTTAATTAGTTTTTCTATTTTCTTTTAAATTTTTTACACTTTCAAAACAGGAAAATATAAAATAGTTGGGAATTGACAAATAAAAATAATTTCCTTTTTTATAGTTCTACCAAAAAAATAGTAAATTTTAAATAAGAGTGCCATGACTGGGCCTACGAAAATGAGCATCTTTAAAAAAGTCCTTGTAATTCCTTTCCTTAAGAATTTAAAGCTCAAAAAATGAAGTATAAGTCTCTTTTTGATAATATTTCCCCGTTAAAGGGGTGCCAAGGCAAGCTTTGATTTCCTGCAAAATTTTTCACATTTCAAAATACATTGTTTAAATACCCAAATTGTTACTGATATTTTATCAATATATATTATAGCTACAGCTTTCTTTTGCTCGACGAGTTATTGTGAAATTTGACATAGAATATTTTTTCCATTCACACCATCCCCCTAAAAGTCAGTTTTGTGGCACATTTTGGCACCATTTCGGAAAAAGAACGAAATTAACCCTAAAATGAATTTAAAGTTCGCACTTGATTCTGGCTGATTAAGCTGACATCCCCCTAAAATTCTGTTTTGTGGGTCAGGTTAGCACCAATTCAGAAAAAGTACGAAATTAACCCTAAAATGAATTTAAAGTTCGCACTTGACCCTGGCTGATTAAGCTGACTTCTGAGTTTTTGTATATTCAGAGATTTTAAGTAGAAATTTATGACAAACATTTTAACCCGTCAAACCTTTGTTTTAGGGTGTGTTTTACCCTTTTTCGCAAAAGGTTCCCAAAAGACCCCAACATTGAGCAGTTAGAGGGTTAAAATGTTCCACAAAAATGTTCCTCGTAGTGTTTTCACTAATATTGCTAAACACATTCTATGCTTAAAATGTAAGGATCAAAAAGTTTCCCTATAGCGATTCATCATCAGAATGTACAAAAATATTAATAAATAATTTCTCGTTTAAATACCCCAATTTCGCAGTGATATTTTATCAATATACATTATAGCTACAACTTTCTTTTGTTCGATGACTTATAGTGAAATTTGACATAGAATATTTTTTCCATTAACAACACCCCCCTAAAATTCAGTTTTGTGACAAATTTTAGCTCCAATTCGGAAAAAGTACGAAATTTAACCCTAAAATTAATTTTAAGTTTTGACTTGACTCTGACATTTAAGTAGACTTCTGAGTTTTGGTGTATTCAGAGACTTATTGTAGAATTTTATGGTAAATATTTTTGTGGAATATTTCGACCCGTCAAACCTCTGTTCTAGGTGTGTTTTTTACCCTTTTAAACAAAAGGGACCAAAAGGACCCCAATAGTGAGGAGCTAGAGGGTTAAAATGTTCTACAAAGATGTTCCTCGTAGTGTTTTACATAATAAGCTGAACACATTCTATACTGAAAATGTTAGGATCACAAGGTTTCTTATTTCGATTCATCATAAGAATGTACAAAAGTATTAAAATATTTAGTGTTTTTTTACACTTTTTCACAAAGAGATCCAAAAAGACCCCAACATTGAGGAGTTAGAGGGTTAAAATATTCCACAAAAATATTTCTCGTAGTGTTTTAAGTAACATTGCTGAACACACGATATAGTTAAAATGTAAGGATCACAAGGTTTCCTATGTCGATTCATCATAAGAATGTACAAAAATATTAATAAATAATTTCTCGTTTAAATATACCAATTTGTTAGTGATATTTTATCAATATACATTAAAGTTACAGCTTGCTTTTGTTCGATGAGTTATAGTGAAATTTGACGTAGAATATTTTTTCCTTTCACATCATCCCCCTAAAATTCAGTTTTGTGGCATATTTTAGCACCAATTCGGAAAAAGTACGAAATTTAACCCTAAAATGAATTTTAAGTTTTGACTTGACTCTGGCATTTAAGTTGACTTCTGAGTTTTGGTGTATTCAGAGACTTATAGTAGAATTTTATGGAAAATATTTTTGTGGAATATTTCGACCCTTCAAACCTCTGTTCTAGGTGTGTTTTTTACCCTTTTAAACAAAAGGGACCAAAAGGACCCCAATAGTGAGGAGCTAGAGGGTTAAAATGTTCTACACAAATGTTCTTCGTAGTGTTTTACATAATAAGCTGAACACATTCTATACTTAAAATGTAAGGATCACAAGGTTTCCTATGTCGATTCATCATAAGAATGTACAAAAATATTAAAATAAAAAAGAAATGAAGTATTTGTTGTGCTTTTAATAACTCCAAGAATGCTGAATACTTTTATCTCTAAATAAATTCTCGAAATTATACAATTCGAGATATGCAATAATATTCGGGAGATTGCAATATTTGTTACGCCCTCAATGTATGCCATTTCGTATGTCCCCTAAAGATATGCTACACTTTTTGATATGATTCTCATTTAACTATTGCAAGGAGTGTTTTGAACTAGAATCGGTACGCTAATATAAATCTATCCACCCTCATACTTTCACAATAACTTCGAGGAATGCTCTGATAGGTTTTAATGTGATTGGACAATGGTAGGTGGCGCTGGGAGTCGAGATCGATGGACCGATTTGTCTTAAAATCACAACTAAAATATTATATTTATAATATTTAAGTATTATAAACATGAAGTTGTTGACCCTCGATTTGGACTCGATAAGCTATACATATACATACCCTATACTTATACATACCGTATACATCTACATACCGTGCGATAATTTAATGTAGGATAACTGTTTACTCATTTTTTTATTTGGTGTCCTTTTCTTCTTTTTACAGGACTTTCAATTTTTACTAATTTATTTTCGTACTTTTCCGGGACATAGATAGGCGATAAGGGTATCACATGAAAGAGAAGAATAACTGTTGAAAATACTTAAAATTATATGCTTCTATCTGCATGAGTTTACCATTAACAACCATTTCAAATTTCCCCCTTAAAATTAAATAATAATATTTAACTTTTTAGGGGGGGGGGAACTTGAAATAGCTTTTAATGCTAAACTAATACGGATAGAAGCAAGAGATTTGAAGTATTTTTAACAGATGTTCTACTTTTTCATTTGATATCCACATCGCCTTTGCATGTATCGGAAAAGTACTAAAATTAATTATTAAAACATATATAACCTTTGGAAATTCATTTTTTTTTATAAAAATGACAAACGATCATGAAATAAAAAACTGATATGATTAGAAACAGTTAGACGCATGAAATTTAAAGTATTTTTAACAGATTTTCTTCTCTTTTATTTGATACCAGTATCGTCTTTGTATGACTCCCAAAAGTACGAAAATAAATTATTAAAACTTCTACTACCTTTGGAAAATAAAGTTTTATAAATAGGAGAAAAGATCACGAAAAAATTGAATGATTTGGAAACAGTCAGAAGCATGGCATTTAAAGTATTTTTAATATACGTTTTTCTCTTTCATTTGATGCCGGTATCGCCTTTGTCTGACTCGCAAAAGTACGAACGTAATTAATTAAAACATCTACAACCTTTGGAAATGAAAAGTTCTATAAAATGACAAAGTAACACGAAATAAAAAAACTGAAGTGATTTGGAAACAGTTAGAAACATGAAATTTAAAGTATTTTTAACAGATGTTCTCCTCTTTCATTTGATACCCGTATCACCTTTGTATGATTCTCAAAAGTACGAAAATAAATTATTAAATCATATATAACCTTTGGAAATAAAAATTTCCTTAAAAAGGACAAACGATCACGAAATAAAAAAAACTGAAATTATTGGAAACAACAAGAAGCATGAAATTTAAAGTATTTTTAACAGACATTCTTCTCTTTCATTTGATACCCATATCACATTTGTATGACTCGCAAAAGTACGAAAATAAATTATTAAAACATCTATGTCCTTTGGAAATTAGAAGTTCTATAAAATTTACAAACGATATCGAAATAAAAACTGATATGATTAGAGGCAGTTAGAAGCATGGAATTTAAAGTACTTTTAATAGATGTTCCTCAGTTTCATTTGATGCCGTTATCGTCTTTGTATGACTCGGAAAAATACGAAAATAAATTATTAAAACCTTTGAAAATTAAAAGTTCTCTAAAAATGACAAACGATCACGAAATAAAAAAACTAAAATGATTGGAAACAGTTAGAAGCATGAAATTTAAAGTATTTTTAACAGACATTCTTCTCTTTCATTTGATACCCGTATCGTATTTGTATGACTCGCAAAAGTACGAAAATAAATTATTAAAACATCTATATAACCTTTGGAAATTAAAAGTTCTCTAAAAAGAAGAAAAAAATCACCAAACTAAAAATTTAGTACACAACTTTTCTACATACATACAAAACGATATTGGTATCAAATTAGAGTGAAGAATATCCATTAAAAATGCTTTAAATTTGATGCGTCTAGCTGTATAGTTTAATAGTAACAACCATTTCAAATTTCCTCCTTAAAAATACCAATAAGTAAACTTTAACTTTTTAAGGGAGGAAAATTTGACATATTTGTTAATGCTAAACTAATACAGCTAGAAACATGAAATTTGAAGTATTTTTAACAGATGTTCTCCTCTTTCATTTGATACCCATATCGGTTTTGTATGACTCGCAAAAGTTTGAAAATAAGTTATAAAAACACATATATTTCCTTTGGAAATTAAGAGTTCTCTAAAAGGGCTCAAAAAAAGATCAAATTTAAAACTGAGAACACAGCCTTTTCTACATATGATCTCTAGTCTCAGTTGCACTAAAAAAAATGTAAAATTGTCGCATGGTGTATTGAGTTCCCTTGCCAATTTCACTTCCCACTCGTATGAAGTTTTCCCTTTGTTCTTAATTTATTTAAATCACTTTTTCTGTGGCTTAGAGTCGTTAACGAATAATTTGAATAAAATTTTAATGAATCATGAAATTATGCGCTCAATTTATTTTCCTTCCTTCTCTCTTCCCCCCACATCACATTGTTGCAATTCCGAAAACACATTCTATGCATTACATCGTTCAACGGCAACCAACAACAACAATGATGACGGAAAAAAATCTGCGGTTTTTTCCTGAGGTTTAATAACAATAAAAACTTTATTTTGTGAATATTTTGTTGTTACTGTTGTTGGTTTTTATTTCAACAAATCTGACACATAATTACAAAGCTTCGCTGGCAGGCGGACATGCGGACAGCTCAGCGGATGATAGACGGACGAAGGGATGGACGGACGGAGAGTTATCACATCTGCTGGTTGCAGACATTATTGCATGCTGCAGCTAGCTATCCTTTCACAAGGAGTCTAGGTAGACTCTCTCTCTTGCTTGGTCTCTCCATAAAATTTTTATGACCAACATCGTGAAAATGTGAAATCAGCGGCAGCAGCTCTAGTAACTGTGTTGAGCTTCATACAGCAACAATATAATCGAGCAGTAACACATCGGTAGCTGCAACAGCCATCCATTCAGCCGACCAGGCAGCATCCTCATCATCAGCAGGTTTTCGCAAATGCATATTGGTTGGAGTTCTGTAATTTGTATGAATTATTCATGATATTATGGCGTATGATAAATGTAGCAAATGGACACAAAAAGAGTGCTGGCAAAAAGAACGAATCAACCACCCCCACCCCACAGTGGAAGAGATATAAGTGCATACATTTAAAAGCAGGAGGAGGACGACCATCGCCCACCCCAGAGAAAGAGGTAAAAGCGTAAATGTTGCCAAAAGCCAAAATGTGCTGCAATACTTCAAGCCATTACCACCATCACGGCCAATACCGAACACCATCAATGCAGCACTATGGCCACTGGCAGTGCCTTCACCAGCATCAGAACTAGTGCCACCGCCACTTTGTCGAGTGATAAAAAATGGACAATTGCATTTGTATGTTTCTGGTGGAGGATTTTACATATTCACACACACACAAAGCTACAAATGATACTTGTTCAGTGAAATTTTCCATTTGCATTTGAATTTCCCCCCGGTTTCACCGAATATGGTGCCATATTTTAAGTATGTATGTGCATATATACGAGTTGATGTATGTATGTACATCATCACTTTTTATTAACAAAAAGTAAAATTTGAATATAGATATTCGAAAAGTTGAATCATCATCGTCATCAGCACACTGCAAGAAAGGCTCTTAAAATGAATATCGGTGGGACAATTAAGGACATGTTTACATTTTTGGGAATTCCTAACGATTTGAATATGGGATTTAAATAGACAGTGTCATTCGAAATTATGATAAAAAAGCAAAGAAGTTTGTTGTAGGAAATTTATAGATTTAAAGGTAGAAATCGAAGTAAAGGCAGGAATAACGTTGGGCGCCAAATACATTTTTTTTAATTATTGATTATTTTTGAAAATTTGATTTTAAATTAGAATAGCATAAAGTATATATAATGAAATCTTCCTAAACGAGCAACTCCTTTGAAAGGACACTGTTGCTAGGGTCGTGCAACATTTCACCATTGCTCTCTTTAAATGACATCATTCTTTAATGATCTCCTCATAGTCCGCTCACAAGAGATTTCACTGCATACGTTGTTAGAGCCTAACGTTGGGCGCCAAAATCCAACTCTATCTCTCCGCAGATTGGGCGCCAATGTGATAATATGATCGCCAGACAATCTACATTTCAACAATCGCTGGATTATATGAATGAGATTTTTATATTCTCATTCGGAGGTTAAATTACTGAGGCCCCTACGTTGGGCGCCAATATTATATATTTGTCGTCGGGCGCAAATGGAATGTCAACGGATTACACCGTACTTTTTGGACTTGAAAACATGAATTTAGAGATCGTATATAGAAGAACTATATACTCAGTTTTTCATTTGGTGAACTGTTCTCCTTTTTACAGGACTTTTAGTAATTTATTTGCGTACTTTTGCCAGTCATACAAATGTGATATGGATATCAAATGAAAGAGAAGAATATGTGTTAAAAATACTAATTGTACATGGGAAAATTGTGTACTTAGTTTTTCACTTGGTGGTATTTTCTCCTTTTTACAGCAATTTTAATTTTCAAAATAGAAAAAACGTTAAATAGAGATAGATGTTTTAATAATTTATTTTCATACTTTTATGAGTCCTACAAAGATGATATGGATGTCAAATGAAAGAGAAGAATATCCTTTAAAAATACTTTAAATTCTATGCTTCTAACTGTATTCGTTTAGCATTAACAAACATTTAAAATGTTTTCCCTTATTTATTCATTTTTACTTTACTTTTTTACTAAACGTGAATACTAAACGAATACAGTCGTCATTGCTAAAAGTAGAAGTGTAGAAATTAAAAGTATTTTTAAAGGATATTCTTCTCTTTCATTGGATACCGACATCGCCTTGGAGTGAATCTTGAAGGTATGAAAATAAATTATTAAAACATTTTTCCATTTGCTGATCTTTTTTCCATTTTTACACGACTTTGATGTTTTAATAATATAAATATATAATAATAAAATATTTTTGTACTTTTACGACTCATGCCAACACGATATGGTTATCAAATGAAGGGGAAGAATATCTGTTAAACATACTTCAAATAAAAACTCAGTTTTTCATTTTGTGATATTTTCTCCTTTTTACAGGACTTTTAATTTCTAAAATATATAAATGTTAAATAGAGATAGATATTTTAATAATTTATTTTCATACTTTTGCCAGCCATACAAAGTTTATATTGATATCAAATGAAAGAGTAGCAAATCTGTTAAAAATACTTTAAATTTTATGTTTCTATCCGTATTAGTTTAGCATTAAGAAACATTTAAAATTTGTTCCTCATTTATTTATTTTTTACATTTTAAGCAGCAAAACGTGATTAACATTTTTTTCGTACTTTTGTCAGTCATACAAGTTCGATGTGGATATTAAATGAAAGAGAAGAATATCTGTTAAAAATACATTAAATTAAATTTTTCTATTTATATAAGTTTAGCAGTTTAACAAACTAAAATGTGTTCTCTTATTTATTTTTAATTATTAAACTCGTTTAATAATTTATTTTTGTACTTTTGCATATCATATAAAGACGACATGGATATCAGATGACGGAGTAGTAAATCTTTTAAAAATACCTAAAATTTCATGTATCTATTTATATAAATTTAGCATTAACAAACATTTAAATTTGTTTCCCTTATTTATTTATTTCTTTACTTTTTAAGGGGGAAACGTGTGTAATAATTTATTTTCACACTTTTATCAGTCACACAAAGGCGAAATGGATATCAAATGAAAGTGTTGCACATCTATAAAAAATACTTCAAATTACATGCTTCTACCTATATTAGTTTAGCTTTAACAACCATTTCCGGAGTTTCCCCTTTTTTATTTATTTTTTACTTTTTAAGGGGGGAAATGTGAAATTGTCGTCACTGCTAAACTAGTATAGTTATAAGTATATATAGTATATATAATATTTAAAGTATTTTTAACAGATATTTTTCTCTTTAATTTGATATCTATATTGTCCTTGTATGTCCCGGAAAAGTATGAGAATAAATTATTAAAACATTTTTCCATTTGTTGTTGCGGAAAAGTACAAAAATAAATTATTCAAATATCTATGTTCTTTGGAAATTAAAAGTCCCATAAAAAATCGCACGGTGTTATTGGACGCCAATATTATGTTTTGCACAGCTCAAATTATTTTCTCTATATTGTCTCATTGAATATGAAATATCTAGGACGTTTGTAGTCCTTTGATTCCCATGGATATAATCAGGGGAACCATATGTTGGGCGCCAATAATTAATTTGTTTTCATTGGCCAATCATATAAGCATAGAAACTAAGGCAAAATAATTCTTGGACTTTTGCAATTGGGCGCCATTATTAGTTTTTCATTTTTTCCATTTCAAACTTTAATTTGAGAAATAAACTCGAGGAATATAGGATGGGCCATTTAAAACTTTAAATTAGAATCGACTATTTTTTCAATTTTTTCAATTTTCTGGTTTTATTGGAAAGCTTCAACTTTATCATTTAATAATGGAACACAATATCATTCATATGACTACCACGACTGGCTGGGCAGTACCTCATCGGATCAAGCCAATTTTTCTGTACATGGCACAATGATGCCGCCAGCCAAAAATCCACATGAAACAGTGACACATTGTAGAAGCATTGATTTCTCAATAGCCACGTGTGGGTTCTCTGCACCTCATATGCGGCAATTTTGCTTATTGACTTAGCCACCGAGCTGAAAATGAGCTTCATAAAGACTGAACTGAAGGCCGATCCCTTCTTGAACAATTTACACATAAATTTCTTACCTTTCAAAGTTCTCTGAACCTCATATGCGGCAATTTTGCTTATTGACTTAGCCACCGAGCTGAAAATGAGCTTCATGAAGACTGAACTGCTGAAGGCCGATCCCTTCTTGAACAATTTACACATAAATTTCTTACCTTTCAAAGTCAAAGTAGTCGGTAGTTCAAATTTAAAATGTTAAATGACCCCCCCCCCCCTATATAAAGTTGCAGCCCCCATGTTGGGCGCCAATATTATATTTTGTCACTGTACAATTTATTTTTCATCAAGGACGTTTTCTTCAGACATTTACTTTTGGATTATATATATTTTCCTCCATTCTAGGTATCGCACGTTGGGCGCCAATAATTAAATTTGTGATAGGACAAACTATAGGCCTAGAAACTAAGAGGAAATCAGCGACTTAGTTTATATATCTCATAGGGAACATTTTTTGAAGCTGACTCCTTGAAACTCGTTATTCAAATATACTTCTATCCTAGACACCCATGTTGGGCGCCAATATTATATTTTGTCACTGCACAATTTATTTTTCATCAGGGAAGTTTTCTTCAGACATTTAGTTTTGGATGTTATATATTTTCCTCCATTCTAGGTATCGCACGTTGGGCGCCAATAGATTATTTTGTCATAGGACAAACTATAAGCATAGAAAGTAAGAGGAAATCAGTGAATTAGTTTATATATCTCATAGGGAACATTTTTTGAATGTGACTCCTTGAAACTCGTTATTCAAATATACTTCTATCCTAGACACCCATGTTGGGCGCCAATATTATATTTTGTCACTGTACAATTTATTTTTCATCAAGGACGTTTTCTTCAGACATTTACTTTTGGATTATATATATTTTCCTCCATTCTAGGTATCGCACGTTGGGCGCCAATAATTAAATTTGTGATAGGACAAACTATAGGCCTAGAAACTAAGAGGAAATCAGCGACTTAGTTTATATATCTCATAGGGAACATTTTTTGATGCTGACTCCTTGAAACTCGTTATTCAAATATACTTCTATCCTAGACACCCATGTTGGGCGCCAATATTATATTTTGTCACTGCACAATTTATTTTTCATCAGGGAAGTTTTCTTCAGACATTTAGTTTTGGATGTTATATATTTTCCTCCATTCTAGGTATCGCACGTTGGGCGCCAATAATTAAATTTGTGATAGGACAATCTTTAAGCATAGAAACTAAGAGGAAATCAGCGAATTAGTTTATATATCTCATAGGGAAAATTTTTTGATGCTGACTCCTTGAAACTCGTTATTCAAATATACTTCTATCCTAGACACCCATGTTGGGCGCCAATATTATATTTTGTCACTGTACAATTTATTTTTCATCACGGACGTTTTCTTCAGACATTTAGTTTTGAATGATATATATTTTCCTCCATTCTAGGTATCGCACGTTGGGCGCCAATAATTAAATTTGTGATAGGACAAACTATAGGCATAGAAACTAAGAGGAAATCAGCGAATTAGTTTATATGTATATCTCATAGGGAACATTTTTTGAAGCTGACTCCTTGAAACTCGTTATTCAAATATAATTCTATACTATGCACAAATGCTTTTTCGAAATTCGTTATTTCATATATAATTTTATTTTATATATAAAATATAAAAAATTTCAAATTACATTTATTTCAGTGTTCCTTTTTTGGCAGAGCTTCTGTTGCCAAACTGATAAACTTGTCTACATATTCACTGCTTTTTTTACCCCCCTCCAACAGTGATGCGATTTTTTTAAGCTCAATTGCATTTGCATTTGCAACTCTTGCCACGGATGCCGCACTGATGTGTGTGTGTGTGTGTGCGGGTGTGTGGCATTTCCGCCCTTAGTTAGTGCAGCCAGCATTTAAATCCCTCCCATGAGTCAGTCGTGTTGTCCCTCAGCAGCAAATACCTGTCGAGCCGCCTGATAACGTTGCTCTCCCTCCTTTCGTTCCATTTGCCACGATGTCGTTCGTCCCCAGCCACATTTTATGTGCCTTATCTAGCTCTCACTCATACGGATTGTTTCCACTGTTGTTGTTTTTCGCCCGTGATCGTCATCTCGCGAATATGTTGAAAATTATATTTAAATATTTAATTGTTGGCATATGTATTTATTTAAATGGAAATTTTTAAAAAATATACATGTATCTATATTTTTTATTAGTGACTTTACATAAAAATAAATAAAAATACGTGTTTATGGCATTAATATTTATGTGACTTTTGTTGGACGCGCGACTTTCATGATGTATTTTATATTTTTATAATTTTCTCTTGATTATTTATTAATGTCCGAACTAATTAATTTATCAGCAACAAACTTATTTAATATTCATTTTGTTTATTCCATTTTATTTGCAGGTAAGTGTCGTACAAATACAAACACCATTTTAATGAGGACGTTGATTGTGATTGTGATGATGACGCGGACGACGATGATGATAAAAGCCAGAATTATTAATTCAATTATTTCAATGCAATTCAGTTAAGTAGCACAATATGATCAGATAATCAATTAAATAATTAAAAATGTATATGGTTGCGAGGGGAGTGTTGGTGGCAACTAATTAAAGTGTGGAATATTCTACCTCCCCCTCGTGTTATGATGTAAGCCCATAATACAGGCCAATAAAATGAAACATCTTATGATGGGTTTCTGGTTGCTTTACAATGTTTATGGGTACTGCTTTTCACTAATTCACCGACCTCTTAAACGATATATATTGGGATATTTTCAAAGTAAATTAAAACAAGTAAGTAAGCTTCAGTCGGCTAAACCGACTTATATATACCCTCACTCTCAGAGAACATATATACGGAAGTTATAAGGAATTAAATTGAATGTAGGGCAGGATAATTTGTGTTCCACGTTTATCAATTCATAGTGGATCCCATGGACCAGTATAGAAGTTATGAAGTATTTAACATTACATAGGATTCAGGCAATTGTGTGGGAAGTACAAGAAGGGGCGTGGCTAAAGCGTAAATATTTTTTTGTGTTTAAAGTGATTATAAAAACATTTTCAAATATCAAATTGCAAATGATTTTGACTACCCGTGTGGATGTTATGTCAGTTTTATTGTAACCAAAGTTTATGCCACTTTGTGTGGGAGGTACCAGAAGGGGTGTGGCAATATCGCCCATATTCCATATGAATATAACCACTATAAAAGCTTTGCTAAATATCAAATTTCGCAGTATTCCGATCATCAGTATATAAGTTATAGCATTTTTAATTTTACGTCGTTTTGCGAGTTTTGTGTGGGAGGTACTGGAAGGGGCGTGGCAAAGCCCGTCATATTTAGTATACTTAAAGTGACTATAAAAACATTATCAATTACCAAATTTCGCAGTATTCCGATCATTAGTATAGAAGTTATAGCATCTTTAATTTTACGTCATTTTGCGAGATTTGTGTGGGAGGTACTGGAAGGGGCGTGGCAAAGCCCGCCATATTTAGTATACTTAAAGTGACGATAAAAACATTATCAAATACCGAAATATAGCTGATTCCGAATATCCGTGTATATGGGTTTTAATTTGACATTGGAATATGGACTATTTGTGTGGGAGGTACCAAACTAAGTTTGTGGAAAATATTACCATGTGCAAAGCTTGAATCGATTACTTAGCTCCTTTCGATAGTTAACGTGTACAACCGGCCAGCCAGACGGACATGGCTCAAACATCTTAAAAAGTTGTGAAACGGACTTGGTCCAAACATACTTGGGGTCTTAAGTTACTCCTTCAATGCGTTACACTTTTTTCTGTCCCAAATGATATATACCCTCCTACTCTGTATAGTGAGGGTATAAAAATATAATGGAATGCAATTCCGGTTCTAAATTTATGGAGGACATTTTTACCCACCTTAATGTACATTCTAAAATTTCGAAATTTTCTATTTCATCTTTATTGATTTTCGTTTATACATATTTACATTTCATTTTATGAGATTTTATCACTCTATCTATACTAGAAATGCTGTTGAATCCAAAAATTCAAAACTAATAAATATAATAACTTTTTATCAGCAGCATGGCAGTTTGTTCATTTAGGCAGAGAACAATAAAAGTCTTACCCTCATTTTCAGAAAGTCTGGTTATCCCACAATTAGAGCTAACCAACATTTATATCTGTCATCATCTGTGGAGTTTGAAAAATATATTGAAGATGGTGGTTAATGTTGATAAAGTATAATGGTGCAAGTGTTATTAAATCAATTAATACAGAGGATTTGATAATTATAGACCTGTTGGATACCAATTTTAAAGCCTGTTTACACCCACCCAAAAAAGGAAAATAGTCATAATAATGCTGGATATGTTGTAAATATGTGATTTATCATCAAAAGTAATAAATCTAATAGATATGTTAGACCTTAGAGGGTATACTCTAAGAAATAGCCGGGTTGAGCAAGAACCCAGAGCCTACCGTCAAATAATTTCTAAAGGGTTAGTTTACAATACAATATATGTTACAATATATAACCTTAACCTCCAGGTTTGGTGCCAAAAAGAAACCACATTCCTCTTGAAAATGTATAAAATATGCATAAAATCTTAACAAATCCACGCACAATGGGATAGCTGAATACATTTGAATACATAATAGGAAAATATAAAAATTGTAATATAGCCAAACCAAATACAAATATTGAAAAAATAATTTTATAAATAAATATAATATTTTAAATATTTCAAACCACGCTTATAAGGCTAGGCTACCAATACGTCAATTCAAAAAATAATTATTTTTCTATGTATATTTTCAAAAAGCTTAAATACCATAAATATTGGTAGATAGTGGCTGCTACAGTATTTCCATTCTATTTTAATTCCAAAAGTACAAATTTTGAAAATCCATTATCAGACGTACATAGTGCAAAATAACCTAACTTCATGATTCAACCAATTTTTGCCGTAAAAGAAAAGGTACGAAGTTGGAAAAAAAAACTTTTTATTTTGCGTGTCTATGCCGTCAGAGGAATGTATACACCGAATTCCATGATTACAGCTGCGCCCATTTGGTTGGTACCATTTTTACCCCCTTGACGTTTCTACGCAAATAGAATTTCATCATTCTAGCTGTAGTCGTTTAGTTGGTACTATTTTTATCCCTCTGTATCCCTTGAAAGTACGAATTTCGAAAAATTCGTCTATTTTCCGTGTCTACACAGTCAGAGGAATGTATACTCCGAATTTCATGACTCTAGCTGCGGCCATTTGGTTGGTACTATTTTTATCCCCTTTTTCTATTTGGACCCCAAAAAGTACGAATTTCGAAAAATTTGTTTATTTTCCGTGTCTACACAGTCAGAGGAATGTATACTCCGAATTTCATGAATCTAGCTGCGGCCATTTGGTTGGTACTATTTTTATCCCCTTTTTCTATTTAGACCCCAAAAAGTACGGATTTTGAAAAATCCGCGTATTTTTCTTGTCTATGCAATCAGATGAATGTATACACATTCAATCAGATGAATGTATACATTCATTATTCTAGGTACAGCCGTTTGGTTGGTACCACTTGTATCCCTCTATTCCTATTTTACCCCTTAAAAGTACGAATTTGGATAAAATACTTTTATATTATGTATCTACTCAATTAGAGGAATGTACACACCGAATTTCGTGTTTTTAGCTGATGTCGTTTAATATGTACCATTTTTATCCCTTTTTTGCCCCATTATACAGACGGACATGGCTAGATCGTCTTAGAATTTTATGACGATCGAGAATATATATATTTTGAGACCCTATGTCTCAGGTCGATATTTCAAGGTGTTACAAACGGAATGATAAAGTTAGTATACCCCCATCCTGGAGGTGGAGGGTATAAAAATTACAGGGAATTAAGAAAAAAATATTAAACGAGTTCAAGTTTCTTATTATCTCTTAATAATAATAATATTATAAAAAATTAAAAAGTTACTTTTTATGATTTTATATATTTTTTATTTTAAAAATACAGGAAATTAAAAATATATAATTTTTAAGGTTTGATAATTTTATATTAAACTAGAAGCAATTTGCTAGAATTTCGCCAAAATATATAAATATATTTTTATCTCCTAACAGAAAAAAGTTAAGATTTTTTTTTAAATGACAAAACTCGTGATTTTCGATCCACAATTTTGCATTTTCTTAAAAATCAATAAATTCAATTATATTTTCCTTATTCAAATTAAAAAAATTAAAACCGGAGAATCCAATCACTTGGAATTAGTCCTTTAAAAAACATGACAGACAACTAAAACCAGCCAAATTACCAAACTATTTTGCAACCAAAATTTAATCTCACGTAAATGGAACTTTTTGAATAGTCCTAAGAAATTTGTGTTGATGAGGCTTCCATGAGGTTCGCTGAGGTTCTTCCATGGAAATGTTTGTTACTTTTTTCAGCTGAAACAGTTTTTCTATAGACTATTTGGAATAGTAAAGGAATTGACGTTTTAACTTTCGTGAGCGATTTTTTTAAATCATTGCTTTTATCTGTTGGATAAGATTTTCCGAGCACGTATCTCCACCATGTACGGCAGCAGCAACAACAAAAACAGTTAAAACCAACGTTTTTCCACGAGTGGTGCGAGGGCGGGCGTTCGGGCGCTAAATCACAGGGTGGAAAAACTAAACTTTTTTCCCTTCCACCCACCTTTGTCTTTTCTATTTCGTCCAGATTTCTGCTAAAAGAATTGTTAAAGATAAATTTTTCAATATGTAAAAGTTTCCATGTTAAACTTTTCAACAACTTTTTAGGTTTCTCTCCCTCGCTCTCTATCTATCTCGCGTAGTTCTGCTACTTCCTTATGTTGTTGATGCCTCCGACTTCCCTCTACCATCTCTTGGTTTAACTTAAAAATTTCTTCTCTACTTTACTTTAAGTTTTCCAATATTTTGTAGTTTTTTGTTTTCGTTCTTTGCGAATCTTGCTCTACTTCTTGGTCTTCGTCTTCCATTCTGGCTGGCTTTGTATGGGTTTCGTTTTGTTTTGAAGGAAACGCCAAGAAATAATAATCAAGAAGGAAAAACTTTAATGCAGAAAACTTTTGTGAGATATCCCCCCAACTACTTGTTAGAAATAGAGTAGAGCTGACTGGTCGGCTGGGGGTAGTCCGACAGTCCGTATTTTCAATTTTTTGTTTTTTTTTTCTTTTTTCTGTCTAGAGTTGAAGAGATACGTATGTGAACTCTATATATAGCTCTCACAAAACCCATAAATGTTTAACCTTAAGCATCTCGAAATGGTTTAAAGCCAATATTGTTCAAGTTGTTCCTCCGCATACCTTTTGCTTGCCACATATATTTCTTTCTTTCTTCTCTGTGTACACGACTGGGTTTTTTCAATTTAAGTTGTTGTTTTTTTCTTTTGAGCACTCTCCAAGAATTTTGGATGTTCCTGATCGGAATATATGAGTGCCACAAGAGGACGACACAGCCAAGAAAACACAAGAAACGGGACGAACGAACATCAAGTGTCATTGCGGTTGTGTGGCAATTTTCTTTTTCTCCCAACAATTGCGCAAAAGTTTGTGTTTTATTGTCAAAGTACAACTAATAAATTTATAGCAATTGTTTGATTTATTTAAGAAAACTTTAGCAGCCAAAATCATTGATTCGAGAACATCTATTGAGTTCGGACATATATTTGAGTTCAATAAATTGGCAAAAAAGTTATAAGAGTCACAACGAGAACAGGATTTATGGTGCAGGATTTATAGGCGAGAACAACTAGAACTAAATTATAAAATTGAAAAGGGAACAGCTATAAAGCTATTGTTATTTCCCAATGGAGCTGTTTGGCTTCTCAATAAATAAAATAGATTTTGATCTCTTAATTTTGAGCAGTAAAATATTGTCCTCGACTAAATATTGCTGGAATTGAAGTGAAAAAAATTAACTTAAATTAATTAAAACTAACGAGCATTACAGCCTGAAATATAATGTCCCCGACAAAATATTTAATTCGAAATAAATTGAAATAAAATTTACTTAATTATGAAGATTATTTTAAGCCATTAGATTTTGAATATAATTTGTGATTAGCTCTTAAAATAAAAATTTGAAAAATAGAAGGACTTTGAAATTTTGCACACATTCCTCATACTGTCAAAGTATAGGATGGACCGTGTACATTTTTGAATTAGAATAGGCTATAGAAAAAAGTACTGATTATTTTTTAAAATTTCTGGTTTTATTGGAAACATTGAACTTTGTCATTTAATAATCAACAATACAATATCACTACCACGACTGGCTCGGCTGTACCTCATCCCGATCAACCCAATTTGTCCAAAATCCACATCCAACAGTGACTCATTGTGGATGCATTGGCTTCTCAATAGTCATGTGTGGTTTATCTGAACCCCATATGCCGCAATTTTGCTTATTGACATAGCCACCGAGATGAAAATGAGCTTCATGAAGGCCGATCTCTTCTCGCAAATTTTCCATGTAAATTTCTTACAGTTTGCGTTAAAGATTCACTACTTTGGAAATAAGTTTTTAATATTTCCCAATTTTGTACGATTGTATAGCATCCCATTTTGCAAATGTCAAACATAAATCTGAAAATAAAAAAAAATAAAAATGAATCTTATTCTATCTTTCAAAGAATCGGTAGTTCAAATTTAAAATATTTTGACCCCAAAAAGTACGAATTTCGAAAAATCAGTTTATGTTCCGTGTCTACACAGTCAGAGGAATGTATACTCTGAATTTCATGACTCTAGCTGCGGTCATTTGATTGGTACTATTTTTATCCCCTTTTTTCATTTTAACCCCAAAAAGTACGAATTTTGAAAAATTTTGTGTATTTTACTTGTCTATGCAATCAGAGGAATGTATACACCGAATTTAATTATTCTAGGTGTAGCCGTTTGGTTGGTACCATTTTTATCCCTCCGTACCCAGTGTATCCCTTGAAAGTACGAATTTGAAAAAAAAACTTTTTTTCATGTCTACGTAGTCAATGGAATGTATACTCCGAATTTCATGACTCTAGCTGCGGTCATTTGATTGGTACTATTTTTATCCCCTTTTTTCATTTTAACCCCAAAAAGTACGAATTTTGAAAAATCCGTGTATTTTACTTATCTATGCAATCAGAATATCACCGAATTTCATTATTCTAGGTACCGCCGTTTGGTTTGGTACCATTTTTATCCCTCTATTCCCATTTTGGCCCTTAAAAGTACGAAGTTGGAAAAAATACTTCTATATATTATGTATCTACTCTATTAGAGGAATGTACACACCGAATTTCGGGTTTCTAGCTGTTGTCGTTTAGTATGTACCATTTTTATCCCTTTTTTGCCCCATTTCACCCCCTACGAATAAAAATCACTTTGTGGTGCACGTTTTTGTTACAGGGGGATTGCGCATACCAAATATCAAGCAAATATAAACAGACATATTCAAAAAACATGCTTAAATACGCTAAAATATTAGGGATTATTATGGGTATTTTTAGTCCTTGTGAGGGAAAAGATTTTCCCTTTGGGCCGATTTCGCCCCATTTCAATCCCAACCGATCTACGACTATAAGAAACATTTATGGAGAATTTGGACGTCCTAGCTCCTTTCGTTTAGATGCTAGCGTGCTTTCAACAGACGGACGGACGGACATGGCTAGATCGTCTTTGAATTTTATGACGATCAAGAATATATATACTTTATAGGGTCTCAGGTTAATATTTCAAGGTGTTACAAACGGAATGACAAAGTTAGTATACCCCCATCCTGGAGGTGGAGGGTATAAAAATATAATAAGTGCTCGTAGAGCGATGAAAATTGGCACCAAGTATTTTCAGGATGCAATTAAGGGAAATATGAAGTTTTATCAAAATCGGCCACGCCCATCTCACAACGTCCATGTAACATAAAATGAATTTGTCATACAAAATTGTTTGTTTCGTTCCGAATGCTTCGAAATTTTCCACAGAGTTTACAATTAACAAAATGAAAAAGTTCGAAAAATTTCCTCAAAATCGGCCACGCCCATCATATAACTCGCATATAAATCAAATTTAATTTTCCGAATGTCTTGACATTTTGCAAAGTGTTTACAATTAACAAAAGAAGCTCCGAAAATTTCATTAAAATCGACCATGCCCAACATATACCGCCCATATAACTCAAATCTAATTTTTCATTCATTTTTTTGTTTTAGTCTGAATTTACAATTAACAAATTAAAAAAAAAACTAAGAAAATTTAATCAAAATCGGCCACTCCTATTACTCAAATCAAATTTTTCATATCTTTTTTTTTAACGTTCTGAATGTCTTGCAATTTTGCAGAGTTTACAATTAACAAAATGATAAAGTTCGCAAAAATTCATCGATGTCCAGCATATAAGCTATACTATTGAGCTATATAACAGCTCAATATTTGCAAAGGAGAATCAGGGGATAATGTCTCATCATTTTTTGTTAATTAATAAATCAGTACACATATCCAGGAAAATCAATGCTATAAATGCTATCGACCGACAGAGAATATTTGTATTTTTCAAAGCATACTTTTAGGGTTATAATAAATTTACTATTGAACATTAGCATTGTTTGATAACACAGTACAATTTCTTGTTTAAATATCCACAAATTGATACTGATACTTTATTTATATATATTATATCTACAGCTTTCTTTTGTTCGGCGACTTATAGTGAAATTTAACGTAGAATATTTTTTACATTTACACCATTCCTCTAAAGTGCAGTTTTGTGGGTTAGTTTAGCACAAATTCAGAAGAAGTGCAAAATTAACCTTAAAATGAATTTTAAGTTTTGATTTATTTCTGGCCTTGAAATTAAGTTTTGGCATTTGGTGTATTCAGAGACTTTTGGTAGAATTGTATGGCAAATATTTTTATAGAATATGTTGACCCGTGAAAACCCTGCTGTAGGGGTGTTTTATATCGTTTTGCACAAAAGGGACCAAAAAGACCCCTATGCGGAGGAGCAAGAGGGTTAATATGTTCCACAAAAATGTTCCTCGTAGTGTTTTATGTAATATTGCTGAACATAGCCTATACTTAAAATGCAGAGATCACTAAGTTTTCTATGTCGATTCATCATAGGAATGTGCCACAAAAAAAAATTATAAATAATTTCCGGTTTAAATTCACCAAATTGTTACTGATATTTTATTTCTTTAAATTATATCTACAGATTTCTTTTGTTCGATGACTTATAGTGAATATAATATTTTTTCCATTCACATCAGCCCCCTAAAATTCAGTTTTGTGGGTTAGATTAGCGACAATTCGGAAAGTGGACGAAATTAACCTTAAAATGAATTTTAAGTTTTCAATTATTTGCGGCATTTAAGATAAGATTAGAGTTTTGGTATATTCAGAGACTCAAAGTAGAAGTTTATGGCAAATATTTTTGTGGAACAGTTTGACCCGTTAAACCTGTGTTTTAGGGGTATTTTTTTACCCTCTTGTACAAAATGGACCAAAAGACCCCTTTGTTGAGGAGCTAGAGGGTTAAAATATTCCACAAAAATGTTCCTTGTAATGTTTTAAGTAATATTGCTGAACACATCTAATGTCTAAAATGTAAGGATCATAATGATTCATATGCCGCTTCGGACAAAGTACAAAATTAACCCTTAAATTATTTATTTTTTCATTTTGACTTATTTCTAGCATTTAAGTTGAGTTTTTATATTTGGTGTATTCAGAGACTCAGATTCAGAGAGAATTTGATGGCAAATATTTTTGTAGAACATTTTGACCCGTTAAACCTGTGTTTTAGGGGTATTTTTTTACCCTCTTGTACAAAAAGGACCAAAAATACCCCTCTCCGTGCGGAGCTAGAGGGTTAAAATGCTCCAGAAAAATTTTCCTAGTAATGTTTTAAGTAATATTGCTGAACACATTGTATATTTAAAAAGTAAGGATCGTAAGGTTTCCTATGGGCCCAAGCACTAAAGGGCCCAAAAAGACCCCTATATTGAGGATCTGGAGGGTTAAGATGTTCCACGAAATTGTTTCTCGTGGTGTTTTAAGTAATATTGCTGAACACATCCTCTACTTAAAATGTAAGGAGCACAAGATTTCCCTTGCAGATTCATAATAATAATGGGCAAAAGGGGGAATGCACAAAAGGTCCCAAGAAGACCCTTTTTACTGACGAGCTAGAGGTTTAAAATACTCCACAAAAAATTTTCCTCACAGCGTTTTAAGTAATATTGCTGAGCACATCATATACTTAAAATGTAACGATCACAAGGTTTCCGATGTCGATCCATCATAAGAAAGTGCGAAATGGGGAAATGAACAAAAGGGCCCTAAGAGGCCCCTATATTGATTAGCTACAGGGTTAAAATGTTCCACGAACATCTTGTAAGCAATATTGCTGAACATATGCTGTACACTTAAAATGTAAGGATCACAAGGTTTCCTATGCCGACGCATCATAAGAATTTGCAAAAGGGAGAAATGGACAAAAGGGCCCAAAAAGACCGCTATATTGAGGAGTTGGAGGGTTAAAATGTTCCACTAAATTGTTTCTCGTGGTTTTTTAAGCAATATTGCTGAAAAAATCCTATCGTAAAAATGTAAGGATCACATGGTTTCCTATGTTGATTCATCATAAGAATGTACAAAAGGGTGAATATTATTGACCTCCCCTCTAATATGACAACCATATGTAAACTTTCAAAACGCCGATACATGTGTAGTCGTTTTTTATCCTCTCTAATATAAACCGTTGTCAGATTTATTGTCTATTTATTGAACCCAAAATGTTTACAAAATACGGAAGTTTTATTGACAAAAATTAAGCAATTTTTTAGGAAGACCTTTTGGAGGTCTCTCTGCTTTCAATAAATAAAAACCAAAATTTATATTAAAGTGAAAGTATGGAAAATTTCATATTTTTTTCTCTTCAAAAAATTCCACGAGGTCCTTTTGAAGGCCTGTCTCGTTCCTTCAAAGTCTACACAAATGCAATTTCGGTTATAAGTTTATTTTTTCTCTCAACATAAACCACCATTAGTATTTTTAATATTCCAAATGGTTACTAAGACAAAAAACTGACATTTATTCCCGGCGGTCTTCAGAGCATATGATCCCCGTGACCCGCATATGTTATTCAACCCCGTGGGAACAGTTCAGCTACTACTTCCGCATTCGTGGCTACTATAGGCTTTCTATATTTTAGCAACAAATAACGCAAAAAACAGACTCTTCCTCCTCCCCAGTCCCCAGTCCACAGTTCATTATCAGAGCTGTCACATACACATTCCCCCATTTAATTTGCAAAGAATCACCAAAGCCTATAAATTTATATATTTCTCTGTTCGTTATCCGAACATTTAGCATTTACTCGCTCGGCCGGCCTATTGGCAGATGATAGAAATTCGTTTAGGGTGTTTCATAGCAAGCAACGATGGATGGCTGGAAGATGGGAATGCGTCACAGCTTCACTGTCGTCCCTTGTCCTTCAAGCAATAGCCTATATCCTTCGGAACGAAGATAGTGGGTGTTTATTGGCCATTTGTTGTTGTGTTTATACAACTTTCATATTAGTTTTAGTATTCATTTTCTCTGCGCTTGTTTTGTTTTCACTTCTTCTCCTTCTTCATAATTTCTCATCAACGATGTATGTACAAATAATGTTGAGGGGGGTTGATGGGTGTCCTTGTTTGTTGTTGTTGTAGTAGTCCTTGTTTGTTGTGTAGTTCCTTTCCGTTTCGTTTTCTTTTCATTTGACATATTGTTGTCTTTGGGGTTTCTTGAGTTTGAACTGTGTCATCGTGTCATCGACAGAAGCAATAGCAGTAAAAACAAGACCATAATGAATGAATGAAATGAAAATGATGATAACGCACACACACATATACACATGCGGACGCAGGCAGCCTCCCACACCCACTTGAAGACGTTTCCATTTAGAACTGCTCTCTCACCACCACCACAATTTCTTGACAATATACACTGGCCTCTAAAAGTCTGAATACAGATAATATGATGAAGAAAATCAATGAAAAAAATTCTTGTATCCTTGATGTTAGCTTGTTGAACTGCAAAGTTGTTGAAAAGTTTAGAAATTTGAAGTTGATCGTTCCTCCTTTTTACAAGACTTTTAATTTCAAAATAATATTGACGTTTTAATAATTTAATTTCATATTTTTCCAAGTCCTACATAGGCGATATGGGTATCAAATGAAAGAGAAGAATATTTTTTAAAAATACTTTAGATTGCATGACTATATCTGGGCTAGTTTAGCTTTGACAACCACTTCAAATTTCCCCCTCAAAAATAAAAATAATGAAATTTAAATTTTTGAGAGGAAAATTTTGAAATATTTTTAATGCTTATCTAATACAGATATATGCATGAAATTTGAAGTATTTTTAGCAGACATTCTTCTCTTTCATTTGATATCCATATCGCCTTTGTGTGACTCGCAGCAGTACGAAAATATATTATTAGAATTTCTATAAAAATCTGAATACAGATAATATGATAATGAAAATCAAAATCAAAGAAAAAATTCTTGTATCCTTGGTGTTAGGTTGTTGAATTATAAAATGTATTTTTCCAAGCCCTACAAAGTCGATATGGGTTTTAAATTGAAGAAAGGGATATCTGTTAAAAATACTTTAGATTTCATGATTCTATCTGAACTAGTTTAGCTTTGACAACCATTTAAAATTTCCCCTTTAAAATTAAATAATTAAAATTTAATTTTTAAGAAGGATACTTTGAAATAAATGAATCTAATACAGATATATGCATGTAATTTAAAGTATTTTTAGCAGACATTCTTCTCTTTCATTTGATACCCAAATCGCCTTTGTACGACTCGCAGAAGTACGAAAATAAATTATTAGAATTTCTACAAAAATCTGAATAAAGATAATATGATAATGAAAATCAAAGAAAAAATTCTTGGTGTTAGGTTGTTGAATTATAAAAAGTATTTTTCCTAGCCCTACAAAAGCGATATGGGTTTCAAATGAAAGAGAGGGATATCTGTTAAAAATAATTTAGATTTCATGATTCTATCTGAACTAGTTTAGCTTTGACAACCATTTCAAATTGCCCCTTTAAAATTAAATAGTTAAAATTTAATTTTTAAGAAGGATACTTTGAAATAAATGTTATTTCTAATCTAATACAGATATATGTCTTAAATTTTAAGTATTTTTAGCAGACATTCTTCTCTTTCATTTGACACCCATATCGCCTTTGTCGGACTCGCAGAAGTACGGAAATAAATTATTAGAATGTATTTATACTTTTGAAGTAAAAAAGAGAAAGTATTACCAAATGGAAAACTGAGTACACAGTTTTTCTACATACGATCTTCATTTTGCATATCTGGCGCCCAATGTAAAGTATTAATTGATACAAATTAAAATGTTCGATAGATTGAGAACTTCCCATTGTATAAATGGCGCCCAACGTGAATCAATCAATGATAGCATAACATTTTCTAGATAGATGTGAAAAACTACAACTTTCGGTTGATTAACATTCATTCTTTATTCTTTTTATTACATTGCATAAATGGCGCCCAACGTGGAGCAAATTCTACAATAATATTTTCCAGACAGAAGTGAGAAAAAATGATTTTTCGATTGATTGAATTTATTTTTATTACATTAAATAATTAAAATAATAACTAAGAAAATTCAAGGTGTTATTTTATTTTTCAATTTTTGTTCTCGATATTAAGAACGAATTTCGGTAATTGAAGTCATCCTCAGATGACGTTTTTTATTGAAAAAAAAAATAAAACAATTATTTCATTTCAATTTCACAAGTTTTATTTATTTTTAAATTTTTGATAAATTTCTTCTTTATTTAGTATTTTTTTTTTTCGAATATTCTATTTCTTTACGTAGACTCTTTCCAATCACTGTACGCATTGTTGAGTTTCTTGTGGTCTTGCTATTGTTTTCGTTTTCCATTCATTTTCATCTGCTATTGCTGCTTGTAGTGACTTTAGTGGTGTTCTTTAACTAAACTATTCCGTCTATGTCATTTAAAGTAAAATGAAAATGATTGACTTTATTAACACACAAAAAACAAACGCAAATATATGTATATGCATTTCTTCTAATATTTGCCAACAGTCATGCTGATAACAAATATAAGTTAGAGAGTCAAACATTGGCCAGGCAGTGTTGGACAATCTTATAGCAGCGAAATGAACAAATAAACAGAATCTGGAAAGTCATCCAAATGAAATATGATGACTAAACGAAACGTAATATGATGATTAATTAATTAAAATTAATGATTTTGTCATTGGCTGCAAGTTGGGCGCCAGTTATGCAATCTTGTTCAGAAGGTTGTAATGAGAAGAAAATAATAAAAAAGAATAATTTTTGTGTTTTTTCTAATCGATCACTAATCAAACAACATAAAAAAAGAGGAAAAATATATTTTTCAAAACGATAGCATCGTTTACTTCACTTTAAGCGCCAGTTATACAAACGAATATTTATGAATTAAGAATTTTAATTTTTTGTATTTTTTAATCACTATTTTCTTCATTTATTCAACAAATAAACCAAAAATATTGGTTTCATAATTTTCTTTTAAAGAATTATTGTGGTTGGTTGTTCTTTTTTACGTCAAATTTTTATGTCTTTTCAAATCGATCACCAATCAAACAATATAAAAATAATTAAAATAAGTTACTATAATTTCAAGTTCACGTTGGGCGCCATTTATACAATCCTCTTTGTGACGTAAAGAATATCTATGAATGAGGAATTTTATTTTTTCTCTCAAATTTATTCTCAAAAATACCCAAGGGTCTCATAGAATCCAATTGTTGTTGGAATCGGATATAAAATCTGAAAAAATTTACTTACTTATTAATAAATGTGTAATGAGATGCATGCCAATCAAATGCAAATTTTATTTTTTGGTAATTTTCGTCTTGTTATTTGCTCCACGTTAGGCGCCATTTAGATTTTTTGATGTTGAGATGACAATTTCAGTAAACAACATTTTTTCTTCAATCTTTATAGTAGTATTGTGGCTTTGCTCCACATTGGCCTCTAGATAGGTAATCTTCTTTGTTGGGCAGAGGCTATAAGAATATAAATAAATCGAAACATTTAGTTATTCAATGCTCTTTATATGGTTGTAATAAAAATAATGTAAATTTCCACGTTGGGCGCCATTTATGTAATGAGAATAATGCCAAAGAATGGAGGCATTTTTATCGCTTCAATTTTGAGAATTTGATTTTGTCATTTACTCCAGATTGGTCGCCAGTTATACAATTTTTATTTATTTTTTAATTTTTATCACTTCTGCCTTGAAAATATTACTACAATAGTTAGTATTTGCTGAGAGCCATTTATACAATGTAATGGGAAGAATGTTAATGAATGAAAACTTTATTTTTTTTTAATTTTTCTACACGTTGGTCGCCACTTGAATAATCCTCTTTGGATGGATATAGGAAGAAGAATGATCATGAACCGAAATTGAAATAATTTTCATTTCTGCTTTTAAAATATTACTATAGTATTTGCTCCACATTGGACGACAGTTGTATAATGTAATAAGAAGAACATTAATCATCTGAAAAAAATATTTTTTAATTCGGCATTGAAAATATTGTTGTGGCATTGCTCCAAGTTGGGCGCCATTTATAAAACTTGGTGAGAAGAATGTCAATTAATTGATTTTTATCACGTTGGGCGCCAATTACGTAAGAAGAATAATTTTAATCAAATATTATAAAATTTGCCCCACGTTATTTATAATATGTATTAAGAAGAATATTAATCAATCCTACATTTAAAATTTTATTAATTTAATCTTTAGAATATGAGTTTGCTATTTACTCCACGTTGGTCATCAGTTGTACAATCCTCTGTATAAGGTTGTAATAAGAAGAATCTTAATCTATCGAAAATGCTCACATTTGTCATGAAAATATTTTTTCCGCGTTCGATGTAATATGAAGAACGCAATCCAACATTTTTATGTTCATCAATTTATGATTTAAAAATGGTGAACATTAACTAATAACGTTGGGCGCCAGTTTGCTTAGTCTTCCTTATAAGGTTGTACACATATATGTATATTGAAAAAAAAATATTTTATTTTTTCCTCGTTGGGCGCCATTTTTACAATATATTAAGAATAATGTTAGAAAAATAAAAATTTATTTTTTTCACATCTGTCTTGAACAAATTTTGTAGCATTTAGAGCACAATGCTATGGCAAGAATCCAATTATTGCAACATTATAATGTTTGTATTCAAAATACTATACATTCGTAATTTCGTATCTAGTCCATCTAGGTTAGCAGAACATTTATTTTTGCAGTCTTGAAAATATTATTGCAAAATTTGCTTCAAAATTTGTCTTTATAATATAATAAGATTGTTAATCAATCAAAAATTTTATTTTTCTTAACAATTATCTTGAAAATGTTATTGTATTCGCTCCAAGTTGGGTTTCGGTCTTGAAAACATTACCCTCAGTCTTGAAAACATGCCCTCCACGTTGGACGCCATAATAATATAAGAATAAATAAATACGAATCTGTCATCTATACCACGTTGGGCGCCAATTATGAAAACATTTTGTCATTTAAAAAGATAATATTAAATCACTGATGTCGATGGCTAAATTTCCACAGAAATTGTTTCAAACGCATATTTTCATATTCAGCCTATTTTTTAATTGATTATATTAATATTAAAAATTCAAGCTCCTCGAAGCCTATTTTGGTATATTTGGTTGTGTTAAATATCAACAAAACCCAAAAATAACATTTAAGTTTAAATAAAGAATACAACCAATTAAATAGTTTTTTAATTTTTTAAACTATTTCTCAAAATGAAAAATGAAATATTTATTTAATTTATTATTTTAAATATAAATTACACCGTATAGGGCTATGTATGCAATTTCATATCGTAATTGCATTTGTTTCTTCGAGCCTTGATTCCTCCAGGGCAAGATCATCGGCATCATAGTTGAAAATGAGCCTCTTTGCTGAAGATGTTTTTTTGCGAAATCCTTCTTTTTTAAATATTTGCAAGGAATATTCATTGATCTTTCCCAGAACTGTATTGTATTTTTTTCAAAAACAACACGGAACCTTTCTCATTTCCAATGCATTCCTTTCGCAGATCTGAATGATAGCCTTGCAATCAAAATTTCATTTCTTAATTTTTCCAAAATTTCCATCACTGCTCTTTTGATGCCCACAACTGTGTTTTTGTGAACTCCCTCACTCAGTGTGCAAATGACATGTTGCGCAAGAAAGACATGTTGAATCACACACACACCCGCACACATATACTTCATACAACAACAACTACACGCAAAAACAAAAACTAAATCAAATCTATTTTTTCTATTTTAATTAAACTCAACTTGCAAAAAATAATAATGAATCTTCCTATTTTTGTTCTGTTTGTTTGTCTTCGTGTCATCTTCAATAACCTCAATGTCATTTTTCAAATTGCCTCGTCTGTTTGCTGTGACTTGTCGAGTCGAGTGGTGGCAGTGGTTGAGAGTGGTGGCTGGTAGTGATGATGGGCGAAATGAAGTTTACTTTTGTTTTTCTATCCTAATCGAATGTGTCATTCAAGTCATTTAACATTAATATCGTAATTTATTGAAAGGAATAGTTAGTTCCACACCCCTTTTCACTTGACTTAATGGTAAAGTAAATATTTAAATATTTAATAAGTGTTGGGGAATAATAAATTGGGAAGTACTTTAAGTACCCTACCTAATGCATACAGTGATTCGAAACGAATGAATATTAAGGGATTTGGGAATTCTAAGTCTGAAAATACGCTTTTAAATTTCTAAAATATTTTTATATTATTTGTGTAGCAATTTTGTATTGATTTAAACTATCGCCTGAATCCAACTTACCTATAAAAAATACAATCACTATTCTATGGCCATAAATCTGGCCATATCGGCTGCTTTTATTACCAGCACTTGTTCATTCCCCCACCTCCCCCCACTGTATATTTGATGACTATTTTGTTTCGGCATTTGACATTTCCATTATGCCAATGAATGACTGAATGTTTGATGCCTTATCGAAGGGTGGGTGTGGAGCCAGCCATAAAACAACCCCCACCATACACGAACGCCTACTCAACCAACCACCCCCACCCACGCTTATCCTTACAAATGACACGTGCCTCGTCTCGTCTGTCTGGCTGTGCGGTGTCAAAAATATGTCTTTATGATAATTTGAATATAACGTCGTTTCTTTTGTTTTATTTACTTTTTCACGGTGTATTCTTTGTCCATATTATATATATATGACAGTCATAAATGTTACTATTTTTGGGCCATGTGATTTTCTTTATGTTCAATTTTGTCAGAAACATAATATGGTCCTAGCTGTTGTATAGGTAATAATATAACATGGCCTGACCTGGAACATGTACACACATATATACGTACGTGCATGTACGTATACGTACTCACACAATAAACATATATAAGAGGATTTATTTGGATCACAGGCATAAAGTAAACATGAAAATGTAATAAATGTAACGACGATGATGATAATAATCTTCTTAAATTATGACATTTATTTTCTGCTATAGAATAGATATCTTCGATTCGGAGAAAAGCTCAAATCATATGTGAAAATACAAAATTACAATAATTAAATTAGGTGGTATTGGGGATTCTGGGAAAACCAAAATCAAAGTCGAAGAAATTTTGGCAACAGTACATTCCACGAGATCGTTCTCGAAAAATGTGTGCGAATAAATAAAATTTAATAAATAAATTAAATAAATGAAATAAAACTATGAAAATGATATATTAAAAAACAAAATAAGAAAATAAATAAAAATATAAAGTAAATAAAATAAAAAAAATATAACAAGTCAGAAAATAAATTATGTACAAAATATGAAAACTAGAAAATTAAAATACATAAAATGAATAATATACATAACATAAATAAAAAATAAAATAACTAAGAAAATAAACTATTAAAATAATCCAAGTAAGAAAATAGTAAAATAAAAAATTAAAATCTTGCTAAATTTGGAAAATGAAGCAAATCAAGTAAGGAATAAAATACTAGAAAACAAAATCTGAATATTAGAAAATAAATAAATAAGGTAAAAAATAAATAATTTAAATAAAATAATTAAGAAAATAAAATATTAAAATAATAAAATAAAAATCTTTCTAAAAGTACTAAATAAAATACTAAAACAAAACACAATAGAAAATAACCATAAAGAAAAAAATCTTGATAATTTTTTTCCTTTTGAAGCAAATCGAGAGAATAAAATAAATCAAATAATTAAAATAAATAAAATATAGAAGCAAAATAAACAAAAAAACATAAGTACTAATATAAGTTAAATAATTATATAAACAAAACAATTTAAATAAATAAAACAAGAAAATGTATAAAAATAATAATATTGTAAGGGAAGAAAACTCCTTTTTGGGAAAAATATCCTAACATAGGAGAATAAAATATAAAGCAACTATTTTTTAATAAAAATAAATATAATAAAAAATAAATAAAAAGTAATAAAGTAAATAAAAAAATAGAAAATAAATCAAATAAATAAGAAACTGAAATACTAAAATAACAAAATAAGTAAAAAAATCTTTCTAAATTTTGAAAATCAGGAAAATAAAAAATAAAATACAAATTAAAGTAAGAAAATTAAATATTAAAACAACACAATAAGAAAACAAAAAATAAAATTTTGCTAAATATTATTCTCTTGAAGCAAATCAAGAGAATAAAATAAAGAAACAAAATAAATTAAAAAACATAAATTCATTAAATAAAAACAATTTAATAGGTTATATAATTATAATATAATATAATAATATAATTATAATAAATAAAACAAATAAAATAAATTAAAACAAATTAAATAAATAAAATTAAATAAAATCAAGAAAATATGTAAAATAAATAATAGTGTAAGTGAAGAAAACTCCTTGTGTTGCAAAATATCCTGACGGTGGAGAGCAAAAATCAAATATGTAAAAATTAAACATTAAAAATAAAATAAGAAAATAAATAAAAATAAAATAATTAAGTTAATAAATATAAATAAAATAAATAAGAAAATAAAATAGTAAATATATGCAAATACAAAAATAAATACATAAAACATATAACATAAAATGAATAATAAATAAAATAAAAGAACTAAGAAAATACTAAAGTAAAAATAAAATCTTTCTAAATTTTGAAAATTATCAAAAAAAAAAAATAAAAAAAAAATAAAATCAAGAAAATAAAAATAAATTAAATAAAAAGTAAAAAATCGGGAAAATTAGGAATGCAAATAAAATAAAAATAAATAAATAAGATCAAGAAAATAAATCTAAATAAATTAAAAAAGAAAACAAGAATATAAATAAAATAAAACAAAATGAAATCAAAAAATAATCGAAATAAATAAAATAATTTAGTTATAGAAATAAAATATATAAAATAAATATAACATTAAATAATTAAAATTAAGAAAATGAATGAAATAAATAAATTATTGTATTCATATAAATACAAATATAAAATAAGTACATAAAATGAAGAAAATCGAAAAAATACCATAAAAAAAATAAAATAATATTAAATTAAAAAAAAAATTAAACATATATATTTTTTCTCGTCGTTCCTATAAGGAGTATAGGGCCTTCACATAATGATATATATAAAATATATTATTTATATAAACAAAATATATAAAAAATTAAAAATAAAAAATATATTATTTATATAAACAAAATATATAAAAAATTAAAAATAAAAAATATAAATAAAAATATTTTATTTATATAAATAAAATATATAAAATAAATAAATTAAAAAATTGAGAAAGAAAAAATAAAATAAATATATAAAACAGCTAAATCAAGAAAATGAAGAAACAAAATTAAATAAATTAAAATAAATAAAATAAAAATAAATCAAATTAAGGAAGTAAATGAAATGAATAAAATATTGCATTTATATAAATAAAATATATAAATTAAAAAAAGAAACAAGAAAAAGGAATAAAATGAAAATAAAAAAATTAATAAAATAGAAAAAAAATTAAAATAAATAAAATCGAAAAAATCAAAATCAAACGAAATAAAAATAAATAAAATCAAGAAATAAATAATATACATAAAAATAAATAAAATAAATTAAAATTAAAAAATCAGGAAAATCAAGAAAGTAAATGAAATAACACATTTTATTTACGCAAATAAAATATATAAAATAAGTAAAGTAGAAGCAATAAAGTGAAAATAATAAGAAAATAAATGCAATAAATAAAATATATAAAATAAATAAATTTAATAATTAAGAAAATAATAAATAAATAAAAATAAAAAATAAGCTAAGATAAAAAAATCAGGAAAGTCAAGAATATAAACAAAATAAAAATAAAAAAGCAGAAAAATAAAGGAAATAAATAGAACATTATATTTACTGAAATAAAATAAATAAAGTAAAAATTAAAAAAAAATAAAATAAATAAATTATAATTTGATTTGAACTGGGATATTGTCCTGGCTCAAGACCATTTTGCATCTATATTTAATAGAATGCAAATTTATTTACAAATGGCATGGTGACATTTATTACTTGGCTGCAGACTACCACTATCATGATTTCCCCCCCCCCCCCCTTTGTGAGAATCATCTCCTTATAGAGGCCGGGTTTGAAACGAAACCTTTAGACAGGGTGGAAATCATGATAGTGGTAGTCTGCAGCCAAGTAATAAATGTCACCATGCCATTTGTAAATAAATTTGCATTCTATTAAATATAGATGCAAAATGGTCTTGAGCCAGGACAATATCCCAGTTCAAATCAAATATTGATTACAGACCAAAAAAATACAAACGAAAAAACTAAAATAAATTATAATAAATAAAGTTAAAAAAAAATAAATTATATAAAGTAAAAATTATATTAAAAACATAAATGAAATAAATAAATTTAAAAACTCTGGAAAATCAAGAATATAAATAAAGTTAATACAAATAAAATCAAGAAAAGTAAAATAAATAAAATGAAATAAATAAAATATTCTATTTATATGAATAAAATAAATAAATTAAAAAAACCAAGAAAGTAAAAAAAAATAAATAAAATCAAGAAAATAATAAATAATTTAAAATAAAAAATTAGAAAAATCAAGAATATATGTAAATAAAATCAAGAAACAATAAATAAATAAAATAATATATATTAACAATATTTATATAAATAATATAAATAACAATAAATAAATAGAGTAAAAATAAATCAAATAAAATAAAGTAAGTAAGAAAATTAGAAAAAATATAATAAGTACAACAAATAAAGTAAATATCAATAAATAATAAGATAAAAAATAAATATATATAAATAAAATAAATAAATAAAACTGATAAAATCAATAATATGAAAAATAAATGAAATCAATAATAAAAATAAAATAAGTAAAAAATAAAATTTTTGTTGTGTGATTGATTTTCTATGCGACATGGAAAATAAAAATTATTTTGTTGCCCAATTTTTGATTGAATTGCACATCTCTCCCTCTAGGTATGCGTTCATATATAATTTGAATCCCAATTCAATTCTGCAACAACCTGTCAAATTGGAGTTTAAATTGCTGTTATTTCTTCTTGGCTACTTTTGTCTCATATTCTCGTACAGAAAGCAGTGATGAATTGTGGCCATTCAACATTTTCCCAACACTTTCACGGAACCTAAAGAAAGTTTCTACACTTTCTTCTTCGCGCGCAACGAAAGAAAGACTTAACCCAGACTGGAAAATTCTCTCTTTTGTGAATTGTATGAAAGACAGGGTATGCTGTTGCTGTTGTTGTTGTTCATGTGCTTATGTACTTAATCCTCTTTTGCATAAGGCCTACCACTTGCGACGAATGTGTGTGTGCGGGTGTGTGTGTGTGTGTGCATATTTTCGCATGAAAGCGCTTCTTAGTCCGGACTAGAAAATTTTCTTTTTATGACATAATTGTCTTCCTTCTTTTAAGTGATATATATATTTTAAGTTAATTAGCTCTACACACACACACACACACCAAATCACTCACTATTCGTACATTCAAAACAAATTTTACCCGGCCGGGCCTCCACACGCGCGCATACATATACGGGCTCTCATAACGAGAGGACGAAAATGTTTCCTTTTCCTTTTGTGTGCGTGTTTGTGTGTGGACACAAAAAATATGTTATAGTCGTAAAAACGAGATTTCCATTCACATATTTCACACATTTTTATGGCGAGGTAACCAAGCGTCCTCTCACTCACTCTCTCTCTCTCCTCATGTTCCCCAAGAGCTCTAAGCACATTCCGGTGGGGTTCTATGGCGCGTTTAACAACCCAATTCCCTCGCACGCACACACTCACAATACAAATCCTTTTCTCTTTTTATGAGAAGGTGTAAAGCACACAAATACACACGCACAGCCGCCCAAACAAACAAAAAGAGAGAAATGTTTTCATTTCGTGAGTATGTTAAATAAATACTGACATGTCGATGTATGAGTTAGGGCTAGGGTCGGTGTAGTCGATTGTGTGTGGGTGTGTGTGGTCATACATATATCACAATGTAGTTAAATGTGTTAAATGAATGCTCTGTGTATGTGTGCATGCATGTATGGGTAAATTTATTCATAAATATATTGTTAAATATTTTTTGTTTAATTTCCCAAATTTATTTCTTGTCACAACGAAGCCTAAGAAAAGGAGGCAGTCGGCCGTTCACATTGAAAAGGGTCAATGGCCCACAACTTTCTGTATTTTTTTTTTTTTGGAAAAAGGGATTGACCTTTTGAAATTCAATCATGCAAAGGACAATGAAAGACCAGATTAGTTTCATTAAATATTAATGGGCATTTTATGTTTTTCTTTTCGTTGTTGTTCGTTGAAGGAACATTCAAATTTGAACATTTTTGGCAAGTTCCCTAACAGCTTTTTGGGAAAGTGAAATAGTTTCGAAATCGCCCACATTAATTCTGAAAGTGTATTCGTTTTTAGAGGAGGAAGGGCTGGGGAAGGTAAAAATAGTCAGATGGACTATGAAGAAAATAGAGCATGTTTTTTCAGGATACATATGGAGAATCTGTCTGATGGTTTCGAAGGAAATGAATCGTATAAGGGGATGAAAATAAGAAGGAAAAGGATGGTCTAGATAAAAAGGAAACAGAAGCGACCGTGTCCGAATGTGATAGATAATTTGAATAATGTCTTGTGAGAAAAATGAATGAGAGGACCGATAAATTGTTAAGAATGAGAATAGAATAGAATTGAATGCTGAAAGTCAAGATATTTGTGAGAAGACATTCAAAAGGATTACGAACAACAGATAGCCAAGATGATTGCCAGAGGACATATAAATGTATTATCAAAAACTAAGCTTTACAAGATAAAGGCTATACAAGAGCCTATTTGAAAACTAAAGGGGGGAAGAAAAATCGCCAAGTACTAAATAACTGGAACTAACAGAAACAGAAGGAAATTGACATTCTCAAGCCTGATTTTCTTATACCGATAAATATAAAAAATGATACAATTTTAGATGTCGCTTATTTAAAATTATATTTATCATAAAGTCAAATAATTGAGATTTTAGATTTCATTTCACATTTATCCATACTCAACTTAGCAAATTTTTTGCTTTTATTTGAAACATTTAATATGCGACATTAAGCTTGCAATTGTTAAATAAATTAAGAATTCAAGAGGAATAAATAAAAAATAAATTTAATTTAATTGAGAAAAATAATAAAAATAAAATAAAAGCAATAATCTACAATGTCATTTAACAAAAAAAATAAATAATAAAATCAAAAAATAATTTTAAAAATGTATTGAAAGTATAAATTAACAATAATAAAATATAAGTAAGAGAATCGAAAAATAATTAAAAAAAATAAAATAAAATAAATTAAGTAGAATAAAAATAAATTTAAGAAAAATATGGCAAAATGAAAAGAAAAAAAAAATAAAATAAAAATAAATAAAAACAATGAATAAAAGAAAATAAACAAACCAAAATAAATATAATTCAGTAAAAATAAAAATATTTAAATAAACAAAAATGAATAATATAATCGAAAAATAATTTAAGAAAATAATAGAGTAACAAATAAAATAATAATAATGAAAATTATAAATAACAGAATAGGAAAAGAATTAATAAAAAATAAATTAACAATAATAAATAATAAATAACAGAAACGATAAATAATTTATAAAAAATAAAATAAAAATAATTTTAAGAAAATAGTGTTAAAATGAAAAAATAATAATAATAATGAATAAAAAATGATTAAAAAATAAAAATAAATAAATAATAGACTCAAAAAACAATGTATAGAGTAAAAAATAAAATAATAATAATAAAAAAATAACAGAATCGGAAAAGAATTAATAAAAAATAAATTAACAATAATAAAAAATAAATAACAAAATCGAAAAATAATTTATAAAAAATAAATAAAATAAAAATAAATAAAAACAATGAATACAAAAATAAACAAACAAAAATAAATATAATTCAGTAAAAATAAAAATATTTAAATAAACAAAAATAAATAATAGAATCGAAAAATAATTTAAGAAAATAATAGAGTAACAAATAAAATAATAGTAATGAAAATTATAAATAACAGAATCGGAAAAGAATTTATAAAAAATAAATTAAAAATAAGTTTAAGAAAATAGTGTTAAAATAAAAAAAAAATAATAATAATAATGAATAAAAAAATAATTAAAAAATAAAAATAAAGAAATAATAGACTCAAAAAACAATTAATAAAAAATAAGGTAGAATAAAATTGAATAATAATAAATAAAAATAATGAATGGAAATATTTAAATAAACAAAAATGAATAATAGAATCGACAAATAATTAAAAAAACAATAATTTAATAATAAAAATATAAATAATAAATTAATAAATAAAAATATAAAAAATCAAAAAAATTAATCAATCAAAATAGAAGAAAAACAATAGATTTAAAATAAAAAATAATAAATTCAATATTAAAAAATATAAATTAAATAGAATAAAAAATCATAAATAATAAAGAAACTGGAAAAGACTAATAGTAAATAATATAATCAAGAAATAATTGAGAAAAGGTCGTAAAAAAAAATCAAATATAAATAATAGAATCGAAAAATAATTAATAAACAATAATAAATTAAAAAATACAAAATATAATTGTTGATTCAAGTTTTTATTAGACTGAATTCAAATTACAAATAAAATATTAGACAAAAGAAAAATATAAGACAAAGCCTACTACTATTTACATTGTACAATATTAATACAGTTGGATTGGCTAAAGCACAAAATTCAAATATTCTAACGATAATAAATTAAAAAATAAAAAATAATAAATAAAAAAAAACAAATGAAAATGAAAATTAAAATATAAAATAATAAAAAAATAGAAAATTAAAAAGCCAAAAAAAATTGATTTGATTTTAACGAATATGTGAAAGAAAATATCAAAGATTCACTGGAGTCAAAATATCATATATACTTATTATTTCAAAAATATTAAAACAATAAATAATCTTGGCAAATAATTCTTATAGCGAAGGTATATTTCTTAGTAAGAATTATTATTTTTTTTTTTTTTTTTTTCAAATAAAGAAATTAAATTAAGGAAAATTTAAAAATAAATCAAATTTAGTAAATTTAAATAATATAAAATTAATTAAAAAATAAAAATAATATAAGAGAAAGTAAATACTAAAAAATAGAACAAGAAGAAAATAAATCAAAAAATATTAAAATCCAAAAATAAAATAAAAAAAGAATAATTAAAAAATAGAATGAAAAATAGAAAAACTAAAAAAGTATAGAGTATTCACTTTCTCTATACTTTTTATTATTTTAAAAATAGAACGATGAAATGATAAATTTAAAAAATATAAAAATGCACAAAAATAAATGTAAAAAATCGAAATTTAGGAAAAAGAGAGCCGCCCACACAAACACAAAGAGAGAAATGTTTTCATTTCGTGAGTATGTTAAATAAATACTGACATGTCGATGTATGAGTTAGGGCTAGGGTCGGTGTAGTCGATTGTGTGTGGGTGTGTGTGGTCATACATATATCACAATGTAGTTAAATGTGTTAAATGAATGCTCTGTGTATGTGTGCATGCATGTATGGGTAAATTTATTCATAAATATATTGTTAAATATTTTTTGTTTAATTTCCCAAATTTATTTCTTGTCACAACGAAGCCTAAGAAAAGGAGGCAGTCGGCCGTTCACATTGAAAAGGGTCAATGGCCCACAACTTTCTGTATTTTTTTTTTTTTTTGGAAAAAGGGATTGACCTTTTGAAATTCAATCATGCAAAGGACAATGAAAGACCAGATTAGTTTCATTAAATATTAATGGGCATTTTATGTTTTTCTTTTCGTTGTTGTTCGTTGAAGGAACATTCAAATTTGAACATTTTTGGCAAGTTCCCTAACAGCTTTTTGGGAAAGTGAAATAGTCTCGAAATCGCCCACATTAATTCTGAAAGTGTATTGGTTTTTAGAGGAGGAAGGGCTGGGGAAGGTAAAAATAGTCAGATGGACTATGAAGAAAATAGAGCATGTTTTTTCAGGATACATATGGAGAATCTGTCTGATGGTTTCGAAGGAAATGAATCGTATAAGGGGATGAAAATAAGAAGGAAAAGGATGGTCTAGATAAAAAGGAAACAGAAGCGACCGTGTCCGAATGTGATAGATAATTTGAAGAATGTCTTGTGAGAAAAATGAATGAGAGGACCGATAAATTGTTAAGAATGAGAATAGAATTGAATGCTGAAAGTCAAGATATTTGTGAGAAGACATTCAAAAGGATTACGAACAACAGATAGCCAAGATGATTGCCAGAGGACATATAAAAGTATTATCAAAAACTAAGCTTTACAAGATAAAGGCTATACAAGAGCCTATTTGAAAACTAAAGGGGGGAAGAAAAATCGCCAAGTACTAAATAACTGGAACTAACAGAAACAGAAGGAAATTGACCTTCTCAAGCCTGATTTTCTTATACCGATAAATATAAAAAATGATACAATTTTAGATGTCGCTTATTTAAAATTATATTTATCATAAAGTCAAATAATTGAGATTTTAGATTTCACTTAGCAAATTTTTTGCTTTTATTTGAAACATTTAAGCTTGCAATTGTTAAATAAATTAAGAATTCAAGAGGAATAAATAAAAAATAAATTTAATTTAATTGAGAAAAATAATAAAAATAAAATAAAAACAATAATCTACAATGTCATTTAACAAAATAAAAATAAATAAATAATAAAATCAAAAAATAATTTTAAAAATGTATTAAAAGTATAAATTAACAATAATAAAATATAAGTAAGAGAATCGAAAAATAATTAAAAAAAAAAATAAAATAAAATAAATTAAGTAGAATAAAAATAAATTTAAGAAAAATATGACAAAATGAAAAGAAAAAAAAATAAAATAAAAACAATGAATAAAAGAAAATAAACAAAACAAAATAAATATAATTCAGTAAAAATAAAAATATTTAAATAAACAAAAATGAATAATAGAATCGAAAAATAATTTAAGAAAATAATAGAGTAACAAATAAAATAATAATAATGAAAATTATAAATAACAGAATCGGAAAAGAATTAATAAAAAATAAATTAACAATAATAAATAACAGAAACGATAAATAATTTATAAAAAATAAAATAAAAATAATTTTAAGAAAATAGTGTTAAAATGAAAAAAAAAAAATAATAATAATGAATAAAAAATGATTAAAAAATAAAAATAAATAAATAATAGACTCAAAAAACAATGTATAGAGTAAAAAATAAAATAATAATAATAAAAAAAATAACAGAATCGGAAAAGAATTAATAAAAAATAAATTAACAATAATAAAAAATAAATAACAAAATCGAAAAATAATTTATAAAAAATAAATAAAATAAAAATAAATAAAAACAATGAATACAAAAATAAACAAACAAAAATAAATATAATTCAGTAAAAATAAAAATATTTAAATAAACAAAAATAAATAATAGAATCGAAAAATAATTTAAGAAAATAATAGAGTAACAAATAAAATAATAGTAATTAAAATTATAAATAACAGAATCGGAAAAGAATTTATAAAAAATAAATTAAAAATAAGTTTAAGAAAATAGTGTTAAAATGAAAAAAAAAATAATAATAATAATGAATAAAAAAATAATTAAAAAATAAAAATAAACAAATAATAGACTCAAAAAACAATTAATAAAAAATAAGGTAGAATAAAATTGAATAATAATAAATAAAAATAATGAATGGAAATATTTAAATAAACAAAAATGAATAATAGAATCGACAAATAATTAAAAAAACAATAATCTAATAATAAAAATATAAATAATAAATTAATAAATAAAAATATAAAAAATCAAAAAAATTAATCAATCAAAATAGAAGAAAAACAATAGATTTAAAATAAGAAAATAATAAATTCAATATTAAAAAATATAAATTAAAAAATAATAACAAATTAAATAGAATAAAAAATCATAAATAAAAAATAAACTGGAAAAGACTAAAAGTTAATAATATAATCAAGAAATAATTGAGAAAAGGTCGTAGACAAAAAAAAAAAACAAATGTAAATAATAGAATCGAAAAATAATTGTTTCTTAATAATAATAGATTAAAAAATACAAAATATAATTGTTGATTCAAGTTTTTATTAGACTGAATTCAAATTACAAATATAATATTAGACAAAAGAAAAATATAAGACAAAGCCTACTACTATTTACATTCTACAATATTAATACAGTTGGATTGGCTAAATCAAAAAATTCAAATATTCTAACAATAATAAATTAAAAAAGAAAAAATAATAGATAAACAAAAAACAAATGAAAATGGTTAAAATATAAAATAATAAAAAATAGAAAATTAAAAAGCCAAAAAAAAGAGTTGATTTGATTTTAACGAATATGTGAAAGAAAATATCAAAGATTCACTGGAGTCAAAATATCATATATACTTATTATTTCAAAAATATTAAAATACTAAAATAATATTGACAAATAATTCTTATAGCGAAGGATATTTCTTAGTAAGGATTATTTTGTTTTTTTCAAATAAAAAAGTAAATTAAGGAATATTTAAAAATAAATCAAATTAAGTAAATTTAAATAATGTAAAATTAATTAAAAAATAAAAATAATATAAGAGAAAGTAAATACTAAAAAATAGAACAAGAAGAAAATAAATAAAAAAATGTTAAAATCCAAAAATAAAATGAAAAAAGAATAATTAAAAAATAGAATGAAATATAGAAAAAAATAAATAATAAAAGTATAGAGTATTTACTTTCTCTATACTTTTTATTATTTTAAAAATAGAACGATGAAATGATAAATTTAAAAAATATAAAAATGCACAAAAATAAATATTAAAAAAATCTAAATTTAGGAAAAAGGAAATACACGCACACAGTTGATGATAAAATAAATAATAAATAATAAAAAAAATGAAATAAATAATACATAATAACTTAAAAATATTAAATGTAAAATAATAAAGGAAAATAATAAATTAAATCAATGGAAAATAATAGATTAAAATACAGCGGCAAATAAAAAATTGAAAAATTAATGGAAAATGGAGAAAGTAAATAATAAAAAATATGAAAAGATAAATAGATTGAAAAATATAAAAATGCAAAAATAATAAAAAATAATAAAGCAAAAAGGATATGAATGTTTAAAGTTTATTAAAAATTAGAAGAATAACAATTCAATTTTCTATTTCATCTTTATTGATTTTTCATTTATACATATTTACAATTAATTTCTATGCGAATTTATCTAAATAGATATTACTACTACTGTTAGGGTTTAATATACACATTTTAAAGGAAAAATTAGGGAAAACCCTTTACAAAAGCTTCAAATATTGTTTGAAAATGTATATATATATATATGTACAATAGATCATTGAACACAATAGTCTATCGTAAACATCAACTTTTCAATTTGAGGATTTCTAAGTAGGTACTTATCACCTATAACTATGAAGATTCCATACAAGACCTTATCATTCGATAAGGGGAATTTTCTATTTTACACATATAATTGATATTAAGTTTAGAAAAATAACGTTGATGATAATATAAATGAAAAATAATAAAGTAAAAGAGAATGAATATATAATAACATAATAAATATTATACATAAAAATGTAAAGAAACTTATAAATAATAAATACGAAATATAATGAAAAAATAATAAATTAAAAAAACGTAAAAAATACTTTGAAATTATCAAAAGAAAAAATAATAAATTAATAATTAGAAGAAAAATTATTTTTTTATTTAAAGATCGAGTAAAATGGGAGATTAGAGGGTGTCGGCTTTACGTAGAAGTGCAGTATCACATACAAAAAATTGTATTGCAGTAATTTCCCAAAATTTAAGTTCACAAAAATCTCATCTAGAAGAGTACAAGACTGCTTCAAAGTATGGTGTCATCTTCAAAATATGGTACTATTAGAAGCATATTTTAAACCCATCATTGTTAAAATGCTAAAAAATCATATAAACAGTTATCTGAATAAGTTAAAGGGTGTGAAGATAAATTCGTAAGTTAAATTCGTCCCACTTGAGATATCGGGCAATCAATATTCTATATGTATATACCCGTTATCTGAAAAGCTATATATCTCCGATCTCAAACGGAATTTGGACCCACTCTTTTTTGGAAAATATTCTACTTACCAAGGGCTAAATAATTGCGTTTGGAATACCCGATTCATGTATTCTAGTTTTTGAGATAGCAGACAATCAAAATTCGCTATATATACCCGATATCTGAAAAGCTATATATTTGGACCCACTCTTTTTTGGAAAATATTCTACTTACCAAGGGCTAAATAATTGCCTTTGGAATACCCGATTCATGTATTCTAGTTTTCGAGATATCGGACATTCAAAGTTCGATATATATACACCCGACATCTTAAAAGCTATATATCTCCGATCTCAAATGGAATTTGGACCCACTCTTTTTTGGAAAATATTCTACTTACCAAGGGATAAATAATTGCCTTTGGAATACTCGATTCATGTATTCTAGTTTTCGAGATATCGGTTCTTCAATGTCACATAAATACATGGCCTAAAATGGCCTATTTTGTATAGTTTTTGTACTTTTGACTGATTCGATGCATTCAAATAATTGGAACGGAAAATATTGTTAAAAAATAATTACATAAGTCCTTTTATTTTTATTATTTTAAGTGTTTTATGAAAAAAATATTTTTTTAAATACGTTCCACAAGCTAAATTGGTTTGTGTCTTGGGTGTGGGACGAATTTAGCTTCACACCCTTAAAAAGTTATCATTAGAATAATTAAATTTTATATCATATTTTTTTCTATCAATTAATATTTGTTGAGAAAAAATAGATGGATGGCAGTACATTTGGCCTAACTGTTGTATTTCTTTAGGTCACATTAATTAATGGGAAATTCAATTGTATTTTAAGTCGATGATAAAAGAAAACATATCTGTCGATGCATAATTAAATTCCGTAGGCTAGAAGAAAAAATCTGTCAAATAAACATATTTTCGTTGCTTTTATTTTGTCCTGTAATCAATATTTGATTTGAGCTAGGATATTGTCTTGGCTCAACATATACAAATTGGGAAAATATTTATAAGTTTTCTCTCCTTTGGGGTTTCCTATCAAAACACTGCTTCATTTTTGGGGCTACATTCAGAAAAAAATATCCTCTACACTCCAGCCGTGGAGTGTAGGTGGAAAAAATTAGACCTTTAAGTTCATTTCCTTTAGATACTAGCGTGTTATCCCCTCGTATTCATATTGTTCGCTTGCCACAAAATCTACTTTATTTTCATATACAAACAAAATATATATGTCCATATGTATAGAGCATTATAAATTAATAAACTTTATTTGTTCTTTCAAACACACGCGCACATGTTCCACACACACTCACACAAACACACTCACTTGGACAATGCCAAAGTGGATTGGTCCATTAAAAATATAACAACGACAACAAATAATAAAAGCAAAGGAAGTGGTGGAACAGGGAAGCGGAGAGCGGGGCCAGAAGGAAAAAAATCAATAACAATTTCATTAATGAAGTTTTATATCGACCATATAAAACATGATTCCTTTTAAATGGGTGTGTTGGTTGGTAGTTGTTGGTAGTGGTGATCTGAGTGTGTGTGCGTTTAAGGAGAAAATATTATATGTGCGTGTTAGTGTAGTGCTGGCAACATGTGTAAGTGCGTGTGTCCTTTTGTTTGTTTTTGTAGTTGTATGTGTGTCTGTGTGTGTGGTCGAATATGTTGATTTATGTTGATCGAAGGCCCCCATAAATTGCAATTAATTGTAACTTTATTTAATTAATTAAACGCCACTGCCATCGCCATCGACTGACTACAGGGAAATGTTGCTCTCGATGCCATTCCATTCCATTCCATGCCATTAATGCGAACGTTAAGTGTGTTTCCCGGTGATTAAACAACAAAATCAGCAGTTTTTTTCTTCTTCTTCTCCTTCAACAATGTTAATAAATGACAATGGAACTGTTGAAAGTCTGCTGCTGCGTGCGTGTGGTCAGGGGTGGGGGCATAATTGGCCATGGCAAATGAGGAGTATAAATTAAATGCCTACACAACTTTGCATAGTCGACAGCAGCACGAGTGGTGGTCAATTTGGATGTGGAAATTGGAGTAAATGGAATCAGAGATTTTCGTTTAAGAAATATTGACACGAAGTCAAGGTGATTTTTTTATTTACTTTATCCATTACCCATGAAAAGCTTTATATTTTTTTGATTTCCTTGTAAGAAACACTGACTAGAAGCTGACGTATTTTTTATTTATCTACTTCCTCCATTGTTCATGGCAGGTAGGTCCAGAAAAGCACTGCAATTTTCCCAAAATGCTAGCAATACATCGACATTATTGTAGCCGCCAAATCATTTATTTCTTAATAAATAATAAAATGTAAATTTCAATAAATTCACTTCCTAAGCTAATTAAAGAATCTCTTATTTAAGTTATAAAATGTTCAGAAATCGAACAATGGACAAAGTAAGCCAACAAATATGTAATTCGAAAGCGTAAATTTGTGATCGTCTGAAATTTGCTGTGTGTGGTATGAATACTTGTAATTGATATTGCTCATACCACCCAGTGTACTCTGTGAACGGTACATCACTCATATTAAAATTACTAATACCACCTATAGTATTTCATATATATACCATCAATTTTTGATATATTTCTAAATATTAATATTCATTTTAATCGAGTACGGGAATTGATCTGTGAAAACTGAAAATCAGAGATATTTCATTGTTAATTGTTCTTTCAAAATATATTGGATATTTGCATGTGTGCAAAGGTAAAACTGTATCTGCTGCACAAATTGATTTTCTTTGCCACATTCAATAATTTTATTAGTAGTTTGTTTAGATGAAAGTAAATGCCAGAGTAACTCAGGAGCCAATTTTATTCTTCATTTAAACTAATTCCCTGCGAAAAGGGAAATTTCAATTACACTTTCATTCTGTATTTTACAAAAGATTTTAGACGACAAAAGAAAATTAATTAATTTAAAAATATTTTCGGATGCATTTTATTTTCTATTACATCTTTACAAATAATTCAATATTTCTTGTCAAATTGATGCGGAGGTATTTTTATGAGGAAATTTATATCACATTCAGATAATATGTTCGACTTCGGAAATTTTCTGCCGCATGGGAAGTTATTTACATCTGAAGTAGGGGGATGATGTTTGTCTAGAGAAGTTGTACTAGGCAAACATCACTCCACTACTGCTCAAATATGCTAAGAGATTTTGAAAAACTAGGTGTTCATATGTCAACGAAAATTCAAATTGTTGAATTCTCTTATGGATTACTACGAGCATAAGTTGACCATAAAGTTCGATGAACAAGGTGAACAGATTCATCAAGCGCCTATTGAAAAAAACGTCATCATAATCAAGAGTATTCATTCCCTTATAGGTGACATTTGTTGGACCTTTTTTAAATTACCAAAATCTAAAAAAAAAAATGTGATTAATAATTTCTTGTTTGAATACCCAAATTGTCCCTGATATTTTTTATATATATTAAAGCTACAGTTTTTCTTTTGTTCGGTGACTTAGAATATTTTTTCTATACACACCGCTCCCCTAAAGTGCATTTTGTGGGGCAATTTAGCGTTATTTCGGCAAAAGTACCAAATTCAAGGAAAGGAATTTGAAGTTTTGATTTATTTCTGGCATTTAAGTTAAGTTTTTAATTTTGATATATTCAGACACTTAAAGTAGAGTTTTATGGCAAATATTTTTTTAGAACATGTTGACCCTGTCTTTTAATGGTGTTTTTACACTTTTGCACAAAAGGGACCAAAAAGGCCCATATCGTGAGAAGCTGAACACATATCTACAGTTTTCTTTTGTTTAGTGACTTCTAGTGAAATTTGATATAGAATATTTCTTCCATTCACACCACACATCTAAAATTCAGTTTTGTGGAAGAGTTTTGCACCAATTCGGAAAAAGTACGAAATTAACCCTAAAGTGAATTTGAAGTTTTGACTTATTTTTGACATTTAAATTGAGTTTAGAGTTTGGTGTATTCAGATACTTATAGTAGAATTGTATGGCAAATATTTTTGTAGAACATTTTGACCCGTGAAAACCCTGTTTTAAATGTGTTTTTACCTTTTTGCACAATAAGGGACCCAAAAGACCCCTTTGTTGATGAGCTAGAGGCTTAAAATGTTCTACGAAAGTTTACCTCGTAGTGTTTTAAGTAATATTGCTGAACCCATCGTATACTTAAAATGTAAGGATCACAAGGTTTCCTATGGCGATTCATCATACGACTGTAGAAAGAAAATAATAATGAATTTTTTGTTTGAGTACCTCCAAATTGATAGTGATATTTTATTTATATATATTATAGCTACAGCTTTCTTTTGTTCGGCGACTTATAGTGAAATTTTCCGTAGAATATTTCTTCCATTCATGTCAACCCCCTAAAATTCAGTTTGGTGGGTAAGTTTAATAGAAATTCGGAAAAAGTACGAAATTAACCCTAAAAGGAATTTTAAGTTTTGACTTATTTCTGGCATTTAGGTTGCGTTTTAAATTTCGATACATTCAGAAATTTATAGTAGAATTTTATGGCAAATATTTTTGTAGAATATTTTGACCCGTGAAATCCCTGTTTTATGGGTGCTTTTTACTCTTTTTCATATAATGGACCAAAAAGACCCCAGTATTGAGGAGCTAGAGGGTTATAATGTTCCACAAAAATGTTGCTCGTAGTGTTTTAGGTAATATTGCTAAACACATCGCATAGGTAAAATTTAAGGATCATAAGGTTTCCTCTGCCGATTCATCATAAGTATGTTTTAAGAGTTTTTACACTTTTTGTAGAAAAGTAACCAAAAGTGTCCCTATAGTGAGGAGCTAGAGGGTTAAAATGTTTCACAAAAATGTTCCTCGTAGTGTCTTACGAAATATTTCTAAACAAATCCTTCACAGCACCACACGTAAAATTCAGTTTTGTGGGTTAGTTTAGCACCAATTCGGAAAAAGTACGAAATTAACCCTAAAATGAATTTTAAGTTTTTACTTATTTCTGGTATTTAAATTGAGGGTTAAGATGTTCCACAAAATGTTGCTCGTAGTGTTTTAGGTAACATTGTTGAACACATCCTTCACATCACCCCCCCAAAATTCAGTTTTGTGGGCTAGTTTAGAACCAATTCGGAAAAAGTACGACATTAACCCTAAAACGAATTTTAAGTTTTTACTTATTTCTGACTTACGCTAAATGAGCATAGCGAGTTGATGTAGAATTTTATGGAAAATATTTTTGTAGCACATTTTGACCCGCGAAAACACCGTTGTGGGGATGTTTTTCACCCTTTTACACAAAAGGGACCAAATATACCCTTTTGTTGAGGAGCTAGAGGGCTAAAATGTTCCACAAAAATATGGCTCGTAGTGTTTTAAGTAATATTGCTGAACACATGGTATACTTAGAATATAAGGATCAAGGTTTCTTATGCCGATTCATTATAAGAATATATAAAATGGGGAAATATTAAAAGGGACCAAAGAGACCCCTATCGTGCGGAGCTAGAGGGTTAAAATGTTCCACAAAAATTTTCCTTGTAATGTTTTAAGTAATATTGCTGAACACATGCTATAGCTAAAATGTAAGGATCACAAGGTTTTCTATATCAATTCATCATAAGAATGTGCAAAAGGGGGAAATTCAGATTCCCCCTCTAAAATGGTCGCTATATTTAAACTTTCAAAACGCCCATACACATATATTCCTTTTTTACTTTTTTTACAAAATCCGTTGTCAGAACTTGGTTATTTTTTGTTTTGCGTTCCACAGTGTAAATAAGCCTTCATTTAAACCAGTTTTTATTTAGCAAGACTTACGATTTTTTTTCCAGAAATTTATTGATTTCTCTTTGACATTGGAATTCATATTCCTCATTTTTTTATTTTCCACCTATTTCTTTTCCGCGCACTTTATGTTAAAAATTAATTTAAAGAATTATTCTAATATATTTCATCTACGTAATAACAATTTTGTTTGTTTATATTACAAATTTTTAATTACAATGTTTATATTGCCGGCCAATATATCACCTGGCAAACAACTAATTACTATTCGTTGAATAGTAAATATTGTAATTAGAGCCGTTTAAATTTATGGTAATTAAACTGTTATAAATTGTATAGAAATGCATAAACATAAAGAGTGATTTTTTTGAGGTTAGGATTTTCATGCATTAGTATTTGACAGATCACGTGGGATTTCAGACATGGTGTCAAAGAGAAAGATGCTCAGTATGCTTTGACATTTCATCATGAATCGTCTTACAAACGAACAACGCTTGCAAATTATTGAATTTTATTATCAAAATGCGTGCTCTGTTAAGAAAGTTCATTGCGCGCTTCCATTTTATGGTCAGTTTAATCGACCCACTGAAGCGGCTATTCGGGCTATTGTGACTAAATTTCGCACCAAATTTACATTGTTGGACATTAAACCACCAACACGCTTACGTAGAGTGCGAACTGAAGAAAATATCGCAGCTGTATCGGCCAGTGTTAATGATGACCACCAATTTTCGATTCGTCGCCGTTCGCACCAATTGGGTCTCTGTTACTCAAAAACGTGGAAATGCCAAAATTGGACTAAGCGGATGGACCACCTAAGACGCAGCCGCGGTCAACATTTAAATGAAATTATCTTAAAAAAGTAAATGTCATGGACCAATCTAACGTTTCAAATAAAGAACCGATGAGATTTTGCAAATTTTATGCGTTTTTTTAAAAAAAAAGTTATCAAGCTCTTAAAAAATCACCCTTTACATCAATTTTTAATTTCACATTCGAAACAAACACTGCAATGTTAAAGTAGGGCAGGTAACGAATAAAGGTTTAAATTATTTTTGCGGCGAATATATTAAACGAAATATCTGCAAAATATTTTCCAATAAATTTCTCTGTCTCCTTTATTTCTCTGACTTCCTTGTTTCATCATCCTACTCCCCATCATTCTGAGTTTACCCAAAAAGGGGCAAAAGACCATCAACATTTATTAAGGGGCAAAGCAAACAAAAACCTACCTAGCCTCCGTATGGCATGCCTTGAATGTATTGTTTTTGTGCATTTGCTTTATTTGGTATCTTTCCTGGTTGGCTGTCCTGCTTGTCAAATGTCTGTGTAAATATCCGGCAAAAAAGGACATGTACACAAAACGAAGTACAACAGCCACTAGTTTCGCAGCGAGTACAGCTGTTCGTTTGTTCTCCGCATGTCGCATGTTCTTCCTTCCTCCACGTTCGGCCAGACGGCCAGGTCTGTCGGCTGTCGCATTTGCTGCAAAAGAAGAAAATTTATTACCACAATTTATCTAAAAATGATAAGAGAAACAAGCTATACATATATATGTACGTACGTTGCTATATGCCGACTGATAAGAAAATATATTTTATTTATCGTTTAGATTTATATTTACAGATGATGTGGGGGTGCATAAACATTTGTCCACAGATGACATTTCACATATGAGAAATGAATCGGAGTTCAGGGTACACATCACAAATTGGAAGGACAACGAACTACATGAGATATGAGATATATATTTACAGCCGTTGATTTATTTACAAATTTGTGGGGGGTTTGGAGAACCAGACAGGGAAAAAATCATCGCCAGAAAGTTCTACTACTTTTTGAATATATTTCTTACTTTCTGTCTCAATAGTGAATAGAAATTTTATTGCAATTTTTGAATATAAATTTGACACAAAACTTAATTATGAGCCTAATCACGAGGTCAGTTTTCTGCTGAATTTTATTAAAATATTCACAAGATAAAATGCTGAATTGTCGCAATACATACCTGAAGAAAGTCTATTGTATTTGAAATGTAGTCAGTTATTGTATTCTTAGACATTTATTGTATTCTTAACATAAATTTATGGCAGATCAAGTGATTTTTCCTCCGCTAGGATAAATCGGAATTGAATGATATTCTGCCTCATATACGGGTATTCCCAATTTTTCCCAAGGAGTTGATAATAATAGAAAGCACTATGAGTGGTATTAGTTATTTTAATTTAAATTGCTCATACCACCTGTTGTACTGTATATACCATCAGTATTTAAATTACTCATACCACCTGATGTACACTTACTATGCTACTTCTAAATGAAATTACTATACCACACACTGTATTTCATTTTAAACAAGAAAACGAATTGATTTTGAAAAACTGAAAATCAGGTATATTTTATTTTGAACACTACTTTCACAATACCATGGCTTGATGTGTGCAAAGCCAAATAAAAAATAATACTTAAAAATTTCAAAAATTGAAGAATGAAAAAGTTAAATAAAAATAAATAAAAAAAATTAAAATAAAGAATTAAAAAGTTAAATAAAAATAAATAAAAAAATTAAAATAAAGAATTAAAAAAATTAAAAATTAAAATTCTAAAAATTTAAAAATTTTTATTTTTTCCTTTGTTTTATTTTGGTCTGGGTATTTTCCTGACGCCAGACAATTTTACATATATGTTTTATAGAATGCAAATTTATTTAGAAATGGTAAGTTGTTGAAAAGTCGCTGGGAAGCCACCTGAGGAAACCTACAAATCATGATAGTGGTAGTGTGCAGCCATGTAATAATTGTCAGCATGTCATAGATAAATAAATTTGCATTCTATAAAATATAGATGGAAAATGGTCTTGAGCCAGGAGAATATCCCAGTTGAAATAAAAAATGTAAATAATTAAAAATGTATAAATTCAAAAATTAAATTATAAAAAATATTAATTACAAAAAATAAGTAAGTGCTAAAAAATAAAGAATTATAAAATGAAAAAAAAAAAACAATTAAAACTAGTAAATCAAAAAAAAATTTTTTTCAAATCCATGCTTTATGCAAGCAGAATTCTATTGGGCCTAGAAATTCTTTTTTAGTTATCTTTTGTAGAAGGAAAAATTACTGCGTTATCAGGAGCAGAAATAATAGATTTTTAATTTGTGGTTTGTATGGGAGGTACCACGCCCACTTTTGCATTACCGCCCATTTTTGGCACAACTATGCGAATTGATGCTAGATGCACTTACACAAAATTTCAGCACTCTAGGTGTCATAGAACTGACAATATTCAATAATAGGTTTTAACTTCGTATGGGAGGTGCCACGCCCACTTTTCCAATACCGCCCCTTTTTGGCACAACTATGCACATTGATGGTATATGCACTTACACAAAATTTCAACACTCTAGGTGTCATAGAACTGACAATATTCAATAATAGGTTTTAACTTCGTATGGGAGATGCCACGCCCACTTTTCCAATACCGCCCATTTTTGGCACAACTATGCGAATTGATGCTAGATGCACTTACACAAAATTTCAGCACTCTAGGTGTCATAGAACTGACAATATTCAATAATAGGTTTTAACTTCGTATGGGAGGTGCCACGCCCACTTTTCCAATACCGCCCCTTTTTGGCACAGCTATGCACATTGATGCTAGATGCACTTACACAAAATTTCAGCACTCTAGGTGTCATAGAACTGACAATATTCAATAATAGGTTTTAACTTTGTATGGGAGGTGCCACGCCCCTTTGTCCAATTGGTCAAATTTTTCCATTTCCTTGTATTGTCATCGAAAATGATTAAGTCTGCAAAATTTGAGCAAAATTGGTTGAGAAAAAAGCTTTCAAAAATTGATTTCAAATTTTGTGGCACACAAACATATATAGAAAGTAACCTTATAAAAAGCATGAAAAAAAAATAATTAAAGATTGGTTCGCCACTAAAATTAAAAAAATAGATAATGAAAAAGTTTAAAATTAAAAAAAAAATAAAAATTTAAAAGTTTAAAAAATAACAAAAAAAAAAAACAAATTTTAAAATTCAAAAATTTAAAAAAAGATTAAAAATTTAAAAAAAACGAAATTTTAAAATTAAAAAAAAAATAAAATAAAAAAATTAAAATTTGAAATAATTAAAAATTTAAATATTAAAAAATAAAAAGAAATAACGATTTGTAAAATGAAAAATAAATAATTAAAAAAATTATTAATTGAAGATTGGTTCGCCACTAAAATTAAAGAAATAGAGAGTGAAAAAATTAAAAGTTGAAAAAAATTAAAAATTTAAAAGATTGAAAGTTAAAAAAAATTTTAAATAAATTTGCATTCTATTAAATATATGTAGATGCAAAATGGCCTTGAGCCAGGACAATATCCTAGTTCAAATCAAAAATTGATTACAGACCACAAAAATACAAACGAAAAAAAAACTAAAAAAAATATTTTAAAATTCATAAATTAAAAAAATGAAAATTTAAAAGTTTGAAAATTCAAAAATTGAAAATTTGAAACAATTAAAAATTCAACAGTTTAAATATTAAAAATTTAAAAAATATTTCAAAATTAAAAAAATCGATAAATTTAAATAAAAAAAGTAAAAATAAGGAATAATAAAAACTAAGGAATTATAAATAATAAAAGAATAAACAATTTAAAAAATAATTAATTAAAGATTGGTTCGCTGCTAACTTTTGTATTTTTTTAATTGTTTTTGGGTTTACGATGATGGTTCTTAAGTTATCAAAAACATTGCAGTCAACAAAAAAATATTTTTTTTAAAGAAAACAGTCTTAAACTTAAACTCACTTAAGTCACTTTATCCATCCATTACACAAATGTCCTGTTTCTGTTATCATTTTAATTAACTTAACTTTATGCTTAACAATAAAACAATTGCTGTTGTTTTTAGTACTTTAAGTCCTTGGATTTTTGATAGTATATATTGCTAATGGTTATAATTTTCTCTCTCTTTTATTTGCAGGTAATTTCCCTTTTTTTATTCTTCCTACATTGTTCATGTGCGAAGTTGTTTTTCGTTGTATTCTCATATCCATTTGAGTCAATGTCGTAAGTAACCACCTGAACGACCGACCGATCGATCGCTTATTCTTATAAAATTTTTAAAAACAAACCAAATCCTTTTAGGTTTATAAATATATGAATGTCATCATCCAGCGAACGCTGCGTGATTGTGTGGGTGACTCAAACAATTTTTTTAATCTTATTTCGCAATATAATGGATTTCAGGGTCCTAGCTCATTACCTTCTAATTTTTGATTTAGCTTGTATAAAAATACTCCACCGTGCGGTATATAAAGAGTGATTTTTTTGAGGTTAGGATTTTCATGCATTAGTATTTGACAGATCACGTGGGATTTCAGACATGGTGTCAAAGAGAAAGATGCTCAGTATGCTTTGACATTTCATCATGAATCGTCTTACAAACGAACAACGCTTGCAAATTATTGAATTTTATTATCAAAATGCGTGCTCTGTTAAGAAAGTTCATTGCGCGCTTCCATTTTATGGTCAGTTTAATCGACCCACTGAAGCGGCTATTCGGGCTATTGTGACTAAATTTCGCACCAAATTTACATTGTTGGACATTAAACCACCAACACGCTTACGTAGAGTGCGAACTGAAGAAAATATCGCAGCTGTATCGGCCAGTGTTAATGATGACCACCAATTTTCGATTCGTCGCCGTTCGCACCAATTGGGTCTCTGTTACTCAAAAACGTGGAAATGCCAAAATTGGACTAAGCGGATGGACCACCTAAGACGCAGCCGCGGTCAACATTTAAATGAAGTTATCTTCAAAAAGTAAATGTCATGGACCAATCTAACGTTTCAAATAAAGAACCGATGAGATTTTGCAAATTTTATGCGTTTTTTTAAAAAAAAAGTTATCAAGCTCTTAAAAAATCACCCTTTATATTGTTATTCGATGTACATCAGAGTGCGCACACAGATGTTATTTTGCATTTATTTCCCTCCTCAATTCGTAATGACTATTATCTGTTCTATTTATACATATATACATATATGAGACACGCACCGCCCACCTCACACAATCCGCCTTATCACCAGGATAGTGACAATTGAATATCTTGAGTATTCGGTGCGTAAACCGATTTATTTTCTTTTGCCATGACAGCCGCCGTCAAGTCACTTCAAATGAAATGAACCTCCCAGCGTGAGTGCGTAACAATCAATTTTCTTCAAATTGTAGCTTTTAAGTCTGGTGCCATTGGAACAGAATCAGTGTTGCGATATTACATTTTTGTCATTTTGTCAATCCGTGTGGGGGAAGTGATGACTATTTTTTGTATTTCTCAATTTCAAATCAAATTGAATGTATTTTATTTTTTTTTGAGTCAATTCTCTATGGTAAAATGCAAATATTTATAAATTTCATTTCCGCCAAACAAAGATCCCCTCCATTTGTGCAAAGAGCATTCCATTAAAAATTTATTGTATTTTCTGGCATCACGGCAATTTGTGCGGCAATTGGTGTTAACACCACCATCACCACCACTACATGTGCACAGTTTCACACATATTGGTTGAATTACCCCTTTTTTTTGGTTGGTCATGGTATTGAAACAGTATTTACAAAAGTGTCAAAAACAATAACTACAGCCATATTCAAAGCTGCCAAGCAGCAAGACGTGTGTGTGTGTGTGCGGGTGAAACTATAGTACACCTCCGGTGGCGATAGGTTTAGGTTTAGACTGAGGCACGGGAGCACTTCGCTACCACCCACTCAATTTGCATTTAAATGATATGTTTTGTCGGATTATTTGTTTATATGTACGTGAATGTGAGTTTATTTGGCTTGGCTGTGTATATTTGTGGGTACGTAGGTGTGTGTGCCTAGTTTGTTCTGTTATTGTCGTAGTGTTTGTGAGTATTTCTGTTTTTTGTATTTGTTTTTACATGTATGCACTGGCTGGCTGTGTGCGTGTTAAAAGGAAATAAAATGGGAAATTATAGAGGATGCTAAATATTTCGAATGTGTTTAGCACCGGTTCGGATGTACCTTAGGGTGGAACTTAAAATGAAGGTGAATTATTTGTAGTTGGGTTCGCGAACAAAATAATTCCAAATCATTTAAATGAAAAAAAAAATAAAAAGTACTTACAAATAAATAAATAAAATATATTAAAAATTTAAAATTTTCCATAGATAGAAATAAATAATAACCAAAAGTAAAAATATTAACATTAAAATAAAAACAACATAAACTTAAATACTAAAAAATAAAATAAAAAAATAAAAATTAAAGAAATCAAATATACAGATATGTAAAAATAAAAATAAAACAAATAAAAAAGTTCAAAAATTCAAAAACACAAAAATTCTAGAATTTTTAAATTAAAATCTATAAATAAAAATTAAAATATTAAATTAAGAATAGAAATATAAATATTAAAAAAGTAAAAAAAAATTAAAATATAATAACAAAAAGTAAAAATAATAAAATTAAAGTAAAAACAACATCAAAACAACAACAAAATAACAAAATTAATATACAAAAAATAAAGAACTAAAAATTCAAAATATTAAAAAGTACAAAAATTAAAAAAAAACAAAAATTCTAGAATTTATAAATTAAAATCTATAAATAATAATTAAAAAAAAAAACTAAATAAAATAAAAAATATTAAAAATAAAAAAAATAAAAAATTAAAAAATTAAAAAATTAAAAAATTAAAAAATTAAAAAATTAAAAAATTGAAAAATTGAAAAATTGAAAAATTAAAAAATTAAAAAATTAAAAAATTAAAAAATTAAAAAATTAAAAAATTAAAAAATTAAAAAATTAAAAAATTAAAAAATTAAAAAATTAAAAAATTAAAAAATTAAAAAATTAAAAAATTAAAAAATTAAAAAATTAAAAAATTAAAAAATTAAAAAATTAAAAAATTAAAAAATTAAAAAATAAAAAAATTAAAAAATTAAAAAATTAAAAAATTAAAAAATTAAAAAATTAAAAAATTAAAAAATTAAAAAATTAAAAAATTAAAAAATTAAAAAATTAAAAAATTAAAAAATTAAAAAATTAAAAAATTAAAAAATTAAAAAATTAAAAAATTAAAAAATTAAAAAAATGAAAAATTAAAAAACAACATAAAATTAAAATGCTAAAAAATAAAAATTAAAGAAATAAAATATACAAATATTTAAAAATATCAAAATTAATATACAAAAAACAATAAAGAACTAAAAATTCAAAATATTAAAAAGTACACAAATTAAAAAACACAAAAATTCTAGAATTTTTGAATTAAAATCTATAAATAAAAAATAATAAATATTATAATAAAAATTTAAATATTAAAAAATTAAAATATTAAAATATTAAAAAATAAACAATTACAAAAAAATAAAAAATGCACAATTCAAAAACTTCGTTGATTTTCATTGGAAATGGGTTCAATAAAATATTAAGAAAAAAAAAAAACAAAGACATAAAGTAAATAATTTTAAATCATATATATTATATACTAGCTGAACCCCGCCCGCTTCGCCAGGCAAAAAAAGAAATGGTAAAATTAAAATCAGGTTTCATATTGATCTTATAGTGGTTTGTATATATACGTTCCAATTTTCAGCCTTCTAGCTTAAAACATACTATAGCTTCGCCCACTAAACGAAAATCCAAATTTCGGCATCAAATTGATCTTTCTCGTGGTCAGTAATATATATGTAGCAATTTTCAGCCTTCTAACTCAAAGAACACTATTGCCACGCCCACTCCGCCTACAAAACGAAAATCAAAATTTCGGCATCATATTTATCTTTCTCGTGGTCAGTAATATATACGTTCCAATTTTCCGCCTTCTAGCTCAAAGAACACCATTGCCACGCCCACTCCGCCCACAAAACGAAAATACAAATTTCGGCATCATATTTATCATTCTCTTGGTAATATATATGTTCCAATTTTCAGCCTTCTAGCTCTCAAAAACACTTTTGCACGCCCCAACGCCCACAAAACGAAAATCAAAATTTCGGCATCAAATTGATCTTTATCGTGGTCAGTAATATATATGTACCAATTTTCAGCCTTCTACTTCTTCTTTTGCCACGGCCACTCCGCCCACAAAATGAAAATCCAAATTTCGGCATCATATTTATCATTCTCGTGGTCAGTAATATATACGTTCCAATTTGCAGCCTTCTAGCTCTCCAAAACACTTTTGCCACGCCCACTCCGCCCACAAAATGAAAATCAAAATTTCGACATCATATTTATCATTCTCGTGCTCAGTAATATATATGTACCAATATTCAGCCTTCAACAACAACATCTGTTCAGCAGTTCAATTAAAAAATAAGAAAAATAGTAAATTTTTGGATAATTTCTCGATTTTCAATGTTGCCTAATTTATTTTTTTTTACAAAACTCAAAAATGTTTACCAAATCAAAATTGTTGTTTAATTTTAGCCGATTAAATTTGATTCTGTACTATTGTGCACGTACGCCTATTACGACGTACACGTAATTTCCATATTTATCCATGGATTTTTTTCCAAAGATTAATCTTCTCTGAATTCATTCAGAAAGAATGCTGATATCTACTACTTTGAAAAATTTGCACATTTTTTGTGTGAGTAGATTTTCGGCTTCACATTTTTTCTTGCGATCCACCCTATTAGATTTGTTTTATATGTATTTACTTTTATAGGTATAATAACTACATCTATGCGTGGAAAGGGGACATACAGAAATATATGTGAGAGCATAGGTGTGTGTGTGCGTGTGTGTGTTAGAGACAGGAAGTGAAATTCACATAAATTTCAAAAAGAAATCGATGTTTCTTTCCTCATTTTATTTATGAACATGCATACATATAAACACATAATTTATTTGGGTGTTGAAATGTGTTTATAAATGTGGAAATTGACTTTATTTTCGAATGCAAAGAACGTAGGTTGTAGTTAAAGATTGGATAATTGTGGAAAGTCAGGATTATTTTTGAAATGCTTTAAATTCTATAAAATAAAAAATAAAAAAAAAAACTAAAAAGTACAAAAATAAAAAATTAAAAACTAAGAAAGCGAAAAATTATCGAATAAAATAATTCATTTCATTTATTTGTTTATAAAATAATAAAAAATTATAAACTAAGAAATTAAAAAATTATCGAATAAAATGAAAACTCAAAAAAAAAATAAAAAATTCAAAAATTCCAAGATTCAAAAATTAAAAACAGAAATTAAAAAATTATCGAATAAAATAAGTTCAAAAATTCATTTAATTTTTAAATGTGGAAATTGACTTTTTTCGAATGTAAAGCACAAAGACAGGCTGGACTGTATGATAAGTTTGGTTAATTGACTGGTCAATATTATTATTGAAATGCTTTTGGATAATTATCTGACACATAAAAGTGAGACTATCTATGAAATGTTTTAAATTCTATAAAAAATAAAATAAAACATTAAAAAAATAATAAAAAACTAAAAATTAAAAAAAACTAAGAAATTAAAAATTATCGAATAAAATAAAAAAATAAAATATAAAATTTCAAAAAATATTTTTTTTTTTTGAAAAATATTGAAAACTGTGGCATCAACATTGAAATATTTTATATTTTGGAAAAAGGGGTTTACTCAACTAGAAGACTATTATTATTTTTGCATGAGAATTGATGGGTTCAGCGCCAAAAAAAAATGAAAATTAGATTTTTACTAAAAAAGATTTTTTAAAATTTGTTATTGAATAAAAATTGAGAATTTGTGTGAAGATTTTTTTTGAAAAAGAATATATATTATTATTTAAAAATAGATATGTTTCACAACAAAATATTTAATTTTTTTTCCAAAAATTCTCTTTTTAAGAAAAATTAATAAAAATTAAATAAATTTTCAATTTATTTTTTCAAGAAAAAATTTCATTTCCTTGTCAGAAAATGCTCAGTTCATGATTTTTGCAATACATCGAAAACTGTGGTATCAAAATAGAAGATTTTAGCGCAAAAAAATTATATTAAAAAATATATTTTTCAGCAAAAATATTTTATTTCTTTTTCCAAAAAATGTCTTTTATAAGAAACATTTAAAATTTTTTTTTAGACAAATTTTCATTTTTTTTTTTTTTAAATTTAAAATTGTTTTTTTTTTTTTTAAGAAAAAAATTCAATTTTTGCTAGAAACTTCATTTTTTTCACAAAAAAAAAACCTAATTTTTTTCACAAAAACAACATCATTTTTTCACAGAAAAAACTTCATTTTTTTTTCACAAAAAAAATTTAATTTTTTTTTTTACAAAAAAAAATTTAATTAATCCAATAAAAATAATTTTTTCAAGAATATTGAAATATATTTTTGAAAACAATTCCATTTTTGTATTTTTTCCAGCAAAATGCCTAAACCTGTGTTCTAATTACTCTGTGTAACCGGCAGTTTTTTTCGATTAAAATAAAAAATGCGGTTTCGAAAAAGTTTTTAGTAACATAGCTTAATTACTTGTTCAAAGTTATTTATTGAATAAACTGAAGATAAATCTATCCTTCTGTTGACTTTTGAAGGCATTATTATTTCACCACTTCCAAATGCGATTTTAAAATTAAGATCAAAAATTCTTTTCATTTTTTAATTTTTGTTTATAAATGTGGAAATTCACTTTAGTTTCGTAAATTCTATAAATTTCATTATTTAAAATTTTTCTATTTATTATTTTTTATAATTTTTATTTTTGATAATTTCATTTTCAAATAAACCAAAATTTGCGGTATTAAAAATCATGACCCAATGCTGCTGCCTGTTAGCCAACTTCGTTTGCCATACATTAACTTAGCAAACATTATCTGGATGTGTCTTTGGTTTACAAAACTATCATATAATTTTGTCTTGAAGCCTCTATGAGACTTCTACAATTAATTTCAATATTCTTCAATTCAATTTTAACATAAAATTATTAATATATTCCTCAATTCTATTCCAATTATTTTTTTAATTTAATTTATTAATTTTTCTTTACCCATTTCATTGTGCCACACCTCGTATTTGCTTAGAAAACCCCCCATAGAAACTCTTCTATTAACATAATAACCAAGCAAATATTTCATTTGTTCTGTGTCATATTTATATTTATTTATTTATTATTATTTCTCAATCTACTTAACTTCAAACTGACACGAGTGGTGGTGTTGCTATGCCAATAAACATTTAGAGCAAGTCACTGCTCCGCAGATATGCTGCTGTGCGTATACTTAATATTAAATTGCAAATACATTAAATATCAATCATACGACGTGCAGGACGATGAGGATGTTATTGAACTCGCCTGTGTGCGCTGTGAACTCAATAACCGGGAATTCCTACAGATAGGCCAGAGTTTAAGGTATTTTATTTTTTTCGACGAACACAATTTTCTTTTGTCGGAATCATTACAATCATGCGGCATGTCTTCTATTTCATCTCCCTCCCCGAAAAAAAAGAATACCTTGAAATCCCTGGTTCTTTCTGGCAAATCCCTTCACGAGTGACTTTTTATTTTCTACGGCTTTCTATCTCTCTATTCTTCGCCTCTTCTTCAATTTTTTTATTATCTGCTCGACCATAAAGTGTACAATGCACGGAGGTCTACTACCACATACCTTTGTATACATCCACTTATGGTGTGTAGTCATGTTCACCTCTATTAGGCCAGAGCTCGTTTGGTTTTTGATGTTGTCGCTGTTGTTTGGTCGGTTGGTTGGGATTCGAGAATTGTTGTTGGAATTGAAATTCAATTGTAATGCTATCTTCCTTGGATGAAATCATTTGTGGTGGCTGCCCTGGCCTGTTGTTGTCCGTTTCCGTTTCCCATCACTCTGGGTTTCCTTTTGTGCCTTGCCCGAGGTCTCTTTTAGGCATTACGATTTAAAATTGCATGTCATGCAGGAATGTTGGAAAGTTAACCGCTTAAAGGGGGAAGGGTGGGAGCTAAAAATTATGATTTAGGTTTGGAAACAACACAAAGCGAAAGATGGGTGGATGGAACATCCGCCCCCCTTTCTGACTTACCTACAATCCCCAGTGGGTTAAACACTCAGGTTTTTTTTCAGAGATCAAATTTCTTTCTATCCCTTTCTCTCTCTCCTACTCTATTATTGATTCATGTTCACGTTTCCTACGCTTGTGTTCAATATCATCTACTCCTTATGTATGATTATTGTTTTTCAGTTGGGTTCATTTCATCGCGGCCAGCAAAAGAGCCAGCAACACGTACGTACGGACGTCCAGAGTAGCCAACATATTTTACTATGCCCTGGCTGGGCATACCAGCCATATCTCTGGACATTCCAATAACTTGTCATGAAGGAAGGGGCGGGAGGACCAACGGACGTGCGGAGTGTAATATTACTTCTTGTACAACGTACGGTCTTCCGGTCAGCCACCACCTCCAACTTGTTGTTGTTGTTGTGTCCAACATTACACATGTTTTTACGGGTACTTACATTTTTCTTTTGCCTCCCGAGCATGCGAAGATATAGGTACTCGGAAAAGTTTATTGTTGTTGTAATAACGTATAAATGCCCATCATGATAGGGCAGATATAGATATTGTACATTCATATGTATGTATGTATGTGTAGAATATCTGATCATTGCTGTATATATATATATATATATATATATTTAATATTAAAATTGTATTTAATGTTATGATAAGGAAATGTATGTAATCGAGAAGGTTGCTTGCGAGAAATGGCTAAATGAAAAATCGATTACGTGGTGAACTGAAGTCGAAAGGAATATCCTAATAATGGATAGAAGAAATACTACGGAAATCTATAACAAAACGTTTTACTAAACATGAATTTGAGAAAAGGAGATGCATCTATGGGTTATTTTGTAATTTAAAATATCAAAAGAAAACATTTGAAATTTTATTTATCAAAAAAAAAAAACTTTCAATTAGTTGTTGTATACACCGTTCGACAAGTTTACATTTATTTGTTGGACCAGAAAATATAAAAATATAAAAACATAAAATATAAAAATATAAGAATATAAAAATATAGAAATATAAAAATATAAAAATATAAAAATATAAAAATATAAAAATATAAAAATATAAAAATATAAAAATATAAAAATATAAAAAATATAAAAATATAAAAATATAAAAATATAAAAATATAAAAATATAAAAATATAAAAATATAAAAATATAAAAATATAAAAATATAAAAATATAAAAATATAAAAATATAAAAATATAAAAATATAAAAATATAAAAATATAAAAATATAAAAATATAAAAATATAAAAATATAAAAATATAAAAATATAAAAATATAAAAATATAAAAATATAAAAATATAAAAATATAAAAATATAAAAATATAAAAATATAAAAATATAAAAATATAAAAATATAAAAATATAAAAATATAAAAATATAAAAATATAAAAATATAAAAATATAAAAATATAAAAATATAAAAATATAAAAATATAAAAATATAAAAATATAAAAATATAAAAATATAAAAATATAAAAATATAAAAATATAAAAATATAAAAATATAAAAATATAAAAATATAAAAATATAAAAATATAAAAATATAAAAATATAAAAATATAAAAATATAAAAATATAAAAATATAAAAATATAAAAATATAAAAATATAAAAATATAAAAATATAAAAATATAAAAATATAAAAATATAAAAATATAAAAATATAAAAATATAAAAATATAAAAATATAAAAATATAAAAATATAAAAATATAAAAATATAAAAATATAAAAATATAAAAATATAAAAATATAAAAATATAAAAATATAAAAATATAAAAATATAAAAATATAAAAATATAAAAATATAAAAATATAAAAATATAAAAATATAAAAATATAAAAATATAAAAATATAAAAATATAAAAATATAAAAATATAAAAATATAAAAATATAAAAATATAAAAATATAAAAATATAAAAATATAAAAATATAAAAATATAAAAATATAAAAATATAAAAATATAAAAATATAAAAATATAAAAATATAAAAATATAAAAATATAAAAATATAAAAATATAAAAATATAAAAATATAAAAATATAAAAATATAAAAATATAAAAATATAAAAATATAAAAATATAAAAATATAAAAATATAAAAATATAAAAATATAAAAATATAAAAATATAAAAATATAAAAATATAAAAATATAAAAATATAAAAATATAAAAATATAAAAATATAAAAATATAAAAATATAAAAATATAAAAATATAAAAATATAAAAATATAAAAATATAAAAATATAAAAATATAAAAATATAAAAATATAAAAATATAAAAATATAAAAATATAAAAATATAAAAATATAAAAATATAAAAATATAAAAATATAAAAATATAAAAATATAAAAATATAAAAATATAAAAATATAAAAATATAAAAATATAAAAATATAAAAATATAAAAATATAAAAATATAAAAATATAAAAATATAAAAATATAAAAATATAAAAATATAAAAATATAAAAATATAAAAATATAAAAATATAAAAATATAAAAATATAAAAATATAAAAATATAAAAATATAAAAATATAAAAATATAAAAATATAAAAATATAAAAATATAAAAATATAAAAATATAAAAATATAAAAATATAAAAATATAAAAATATAAAAATATAAAAATATAAAAATATAAAAATATAAAAATATAAAAATATAAAAATATAAAAATATAAAAATATAAAAATATAAAAATATAAAAATATAAAAATATAAAAATATAAAAATATAAAAATATAAAAATATAAAAATATAAAAATATAAAAATATAAAAATATAAAAATATAAAAATATAAAAATATAAAAATATAAAAATATAAAAATATAAAAATATAAAAATATAAAAATATAAAAATATAAAAATATAAAAATATAAAAATATAAAAATATAAAAATATAAAAATATAAAAATATAAAAATATAAAAATATAAAAATATAAAAATATAAAAATATAAAAATATAAAAATATAAAAATATAAAAATATAAAAATATAAAAATATAAAAATATAAAAATATAAAAATATAAAAATATAAAAATATAAAAATATAAAAATATAAAAATATAAAAATATAAAAATATAAAAATATAAAAATATAAAAATATAAAAATATAAAAATATAAAAATATAAAAATATAAAAATATAAAAATATAAAAATATAAAAATATAAAAATATAAAAATATAAAAATATAAAAATATAAAAATATAAAAATATAAAAATATAAAAATATAAAAATATAAAAATATAAAAATATAAAAATATAAAAATATAAAAATATAAAAATATAAAAATATAAAAATATAAAAATATAAAAATATAAAAATATAAAAATATAAAAATATAAAAATATAAAAATATAAAAATATAAAAATATAAAAATATAAAAATATAAAAATATAAAAATATAAAAATATAAAAATATGAAAATATGAAAATATAGAAATATAAAAATATAAAAATATGAAAATATAGAAATATAAAAATATAAAAATATAAAAATATAAAAATATAAAAATATAAAAATATAAAAATATAAAAATATAAAAATATAAAAATATAAAAATATAAAAATATAAAAATATAAAAATATAAAAATATAAAAATATAAAAATATAAAAATATAAAAATATAAAAATATAAAAATATAAAAATATAAAAATATAAAAATATAAAAATATAAAAATATAAAAATATAAAAATATAAAAATATAAAAATATAAAAATATAAAAATATAAAAATATAAAAATATAAAAATATAAAAATATAAAAATATAAAAATATAAAAATATAAAAATATAAAAATATAAAAATATAAAAATATAAAAATATAAAAATATAAAAATATAAAAATATAAAAATATAAAAATATAAAAATATAAAAATATAAAAATATAAAAATATAAAAATATAAAAATATAAAAATATAAAAATATAAAAATATAAAAATATAAAAATATAAAAATATAAAAATATAAAAATATAAAAATATAAAAATATAAAAATATAAAAATATAAAAATATAAAAATATAAAAATATAAAAATATAAAAATATAAAAATATAAAAATATAAAAATATAAAAATATAAAAATATAAAAATATAAAAATATAAAAATATAAAAATATTTTTCTTAATTTTTATTTACGATCCATAAACAAATCGCAAAGTGGCTGCCCTATGTCCTCGATAGCCTCACGAATTCTATCTTGAATCGACGCTGGGCTGTTGGCGTAGACCTTATCTTTCACGTGGCCCCAAAGGAAGAAGTCGCAAGGTGTTAAATCACAAGATCTCGGTGGCCAATTGTGATCATCTCTTCGAGAGATAACACGGTCCGGAAACTTTTCCCATAAAAGAGCAATGGCTTCGTTGCTTGTGTGGCACGTAGCGCCGTCTTGTTGAATGTAAACGTTTTCAGATCAATACCATCCAACTCCGACCGACCATAAAAAATCATTAATCATCTCTCGATAGCGCAATCCATTCACCGTAACTGTTGATCCAACCTCATTTTCGAAAAAGTAAGGTCCAATGACTCCGCCGGACCATAAACCGCACCAAACAGTCACACGATGAGGATGGAGAGGCTTCTCAGCAATAACTCTTGGGTTTTCCGAGTCCCAGATGCGACAATTTTGCTTGTTGACGTAGCCACCGACGTGGAAATGGGCCTCATCAGTCAAGATGATTTTTCGATGGAATTTCGGATCATTTTCATTCATGAAAATTAAATTATTAAAATTCATGAATGAAAATGATACCGAATTCCATCGAAAAATCAACTTGACTGATAATAATAACATCTCTTGTTGAAAAACCCTGTAGTTTTAAAAATAATTTTTTATTCTTTTAAAAAAATAAATTTAAGAATACATTTTGTTTTTTTTTTGTATTTTTATTATATATATTATATTTTTTATTTTTTTTAATATTTTTTTTTAATATTTTATATTTTTTTATTTTTTTTTTATAAAAATAAAAATATAAATTTAAGAATTCAATTTCTTATTTTTATATTTATAATTATTATTCTTTTTTATAATTTATTTTTTTTTAATTTATATTGTTTTAATTTTAATTTTTTTCAATTTTTAATTTTTTAAATTAGAAAAAAATAGTGTGAAGAGGGATATTGTTCAGTCTTAAGACCTTTTTTATTATTTTTGCTTTTTATTATATATTTTTTAAATTATTTTTTTTTAATTTTAATATTTTTCAATAAAAATAAAAATATAAATTTAAGAATTCAATTTCTTATTTTTATATTTATAATTATTATTCTTTTTTATAATTTATTTTTGTATTTTTTTTATTTTTTAATTTTAATTTTAATTTTTATTTTTTGTTTTTTTTTCAATTTTTAAATTAGAAAAAAAAATTGTGTGAAGTGGGATATTGTCCTGTCTTAAGACCATGCATCTATATTTTATTGAATTCAAATTATACATTCCCCGTTATAATGATATTATTAAACAGTAAATATTCCAAAAAATTATCGATTAATTTTTGTAGTTCTCTGGAGAGCTTGTCACCACAACCCCTGTCAGAAAAACATTATCTTTACATATGCCCAGTTGGCATACCTTCCAATATTTCCTCTAAATTATGGGCCTTCCAAAGTCGTGGTGGTGGTGGTGGCGAAACCTGTCAATGCGAATGAACGATATGACCAAAAAGGCAACCACACAAAAAGTTTCTCTGGCTTTCCTGCTTCTCCTACACTTCACACATTTCACATTGAGACGAACTAGAGACAAGCATGAAATTCCCACAGAGCTTTTATGGAGTTCAAAGTCTATTTTTAACAGCTTTTCTGTTATTTCTGTTATTCTTAAGTTGCTGGGTGATGGCAAACAAAAAAAAAACATAATATATTTGTGTGAGTGAGTGTGTGTTGGGCCGGCCATTAATAAACTTTGACTTCATCATTGTTGTATCGACCGACAGCGACCACAGTCGTTTTGGGACATAATCGCTGTTGAAATTATAATCTTTTAGGCCAAAAGAACGAATATGAATGAAATGGTCTGCCTTGCCTTCTTGCCATTTTCCGGCAAATAACAGATTAATTTATTATACTTACGTTCAGTGTACCTTCAAATAACATCCTTGACCCCCTCACCCGATAGTCCGTCCACCTGAGGAGGACGGGGAGGAAAACAAGAGGCCCTTACCCGCAAGAAAAACAAAAACAAGCTGAGATATTAGTCTTTCTTGTTTTTCTGTTGTTGTGTTTTCGTTTTTTGCGAGGGAGTTTTGCTGTCAGACAAGGTTGGCGGTCGTTTGGTCGGCAGCATGTTTTTCGGCTATCTTAATCCTTGATCATTAACGTACGTATTTTTTGCCTCAACAAAGCCATCACCATCATCATCATCCCGGCATAATCATTATCATTAAGTAACGGCTAAAGGAGTGTTGCCTTTTTTCCAAGCGAATGTGGATGTGTGTTGGTTTCCCCACATGTGTGTGTGGATTTTGTTTAGAAAATTCTTGTTTTTCTTTAGAAAAACATCTAAAATATTATGAAATTATAATAAATTATCTTAATGAGCCATTAAGTACATTCTTGTTTTGGACTTAACTTATTCTCTCGCTCGGCTGTCGGCTGGTGTGTGTTTCTTCTTCTTTCCCTCCCTTTTCACTCTTCATGTTTTTTGCCAGTAAATTTGTTCCACCCTTCCCCCTATTTCTTTCTTCTACATCATGATGTTGTTCTTACTCATTTCGTAATCTGCTCTTCTCTCTTTCTTAAGAAAATAGACAAAGCCTTCAGAAATATATATATACAAATTATTTAAATTTATCCCCTAGAAGAAATAACTTAAATGCTAACGAGGCATTTTTTCCTTGGCCTCGGATTTTGTGGGGGGTGGCAGTTGGTGGAAAGGGAAATGACACGGATTTTCTTGGCTGTTGTTGTTCTCCGGGTTCTCTCTCCGTAGGATGCTTCAACGGATGTAATAAAACTGACGATTTATTGCTGATGTGCAAATAATGATCGAAATCATAGATAAATTTACACACGCACACATATGTGTTGATGTGTGTGAAAGTGGGGGGAGGTTTGGTGCTGGCTTATTTTCGCAGACAGGAAGCAAACGTGCAGACTTTAACCAGTTGATGAAGCAGATAATTTTAGGCTAGAAAAAAAAGTTGAAAATAGGTTGGGTATTCTCACCAAAAAAGGAGGTTGACAAGCAAATAATCTTAGCTGGCGAGAGCTACCACAGAGTGGGTCTTAAAAAATGGAATTAAAGTAGACACTTTTTTGATGGCATCTTATGAAGAAAATTACATTAAAAATTATAGGGTGTTTGTTTAGGGTTAGGGATTCCATTTTTCGATAACTCTAGTTTAGAAAATTTTTGGCGAATTTCTATATGGGTGATTCCCTTTTTTCGAAAAAATTTCAAAATCTCAATTTTTCAAATTTGGGAAAAATATATTTTTTTTTTCAAAAGATCTTTTTTGCTGGCACGAAAAAACTCATAAAATATAGGAAAAAAATCGGAAAAAATATTTTGTATTACTTTTTAAAAAAGATGTCGTTTTTCGAAATCTATTTATAATTTAAGAAAACTCCGATAAACATTCATAATGCTTATACTTCTCATAATACATGTTTTTGATTATATTTAAAAAAAAAATATGACAACAATAGGTCTGATCATTTCCTTTTCCAGATATAGACTATGTCGTAACAGGATTTCCGTCAAAATGTCACGCCCGTTACAAGTTTAATATTCCATATTTTCTATATTCATAAAGAGATGTAAGTAACGTTAACTTTAGAAGAAAGAATATGAACAAAAATAAATAAAGGAATGAAATGGAAGAACATAAATATGTAAAACCTCAAGATTTTTTTCAAAGCTAAAGTCACACCCGTTACGCGCTTGTTTGTTGTATATCTCCAGTATCTAAACGCTAAGACATATTTATATTGACATTAATATTCCACTTAACCTGACGTTTTCAATTGGCCATGTAGCAAAAATCTCAGTCAATGAATATGGGAGACATTTAAACATATTTATGGAAAAGTGTCTCAACCGGTTCCAATGGAATCACCCATATATAACATTTTTTGGCTTTATAAACTCGAAAGGAATATCGATTTTTTTATGTATTTTTGTTATTGTTTTCTTTACTAAAATTCCAATCTTCGCCGAAGGTAACATTAATATTTAATATTTTGGAAATATAAATCTGATCACATTTTCTTTTATTTTCTATTTATAAGTACCTTAAAACGGCTACAAATGTAGAACAAAAAACCCTTAAAAATATTTTTTTTTCTTATTTTAAATATGACGATAAATATTGCGAATTTCACTTTTAAAGTGATTTAGGAGGAGTCTCCAAAAATCGATAAAAATGTGATTTCTACCACGAAAAAAATCATTTAAAAATTAGAAAAACCAAACTAGGTTTATTTTTTTTGTAATATAGGATGGGTAATTTAATTATTAATTAATTAAATTGATTAATTAATTAATTAAAATCGCCTATAAAGAAGTACTGACTATTTTTGCTTTTATTGTAAAGGTTTAACTTTGTCATTTAATAATCGAGGACAATATCATTCATATGACTACGACGACTAGCTCGGCTCGTTAAATCATCCGATCAACCCAATTTTTCAGTACAGCCCAAAATCCACACCAAACAGTGACTCGTTGTGGATGCATTGGCTTCTCAATAGTCACGTGTGGGTGCTCTGAACCACATATGCGGCAATTTTGCTTATTGACATAGTCACCGAGATGAATGTGAGCTTCATGAAGGCTGAGCTGAAGGTCGATCTCTACTCGAAAAATTTCCACGTAAATTTCTTACAGTTTGCGTTAAAGACTCACTACGTTGAAAGTAAGTTTTTAATATTTCCCAATCTTGTTAGAGCGCATAATTGCGTCCCAGTTTGCAAATGGCAAACATAAACCTGCAAATAAAAATAAAAATGAATGTTATTCTACCTTTCAGGGTCAAAGTAACCGTAGTTCAAATTTAAATTGCAAAAATTTTTATGCATAAATTTCTTTAAAAAATAGTTAACTAAAAAACCATTTTTTGCCGAATAACGAAACGAAGATGGCTCCAGCACCTAACCTCACAATTTTATGCATGCGTTTGCTTTTCAAAAGTCAGACAAGGATTTTCTGAACTGCAAAAGTGACAATTTTAACTCTCAACGAAGCCATTCAGCTGAAAATCAGCCCCATTAACATGTGGCGAATGCAATTATTTCTCAACAATCAATAGTTGACTAAATATATAAACTACAAATGGAATAATTTACACGAATAACGAATGCATTCAGTATATATTTAGTCGCAGTGTAGCTCATTTTGCCAGAAATCAATCGTTAGTTATATGTATGAACACTCAAAGGGTCAATTTGACGACTGAAGAATGTCTCAAGATGAAAATGATGCCCCTCAGTGACAAGTTGCAGGTACAGATGGTGTTACTCAGAAATCAATTGTTGAGTACACTATTCAACACAAATTTTGTGGGAGGGTGATGTATACGATTTTCTGACTTTCTAAATATATATTTTTATATATTTTTTTTTTTTTGCTAAAATTCCAATTTCATTCGTCAACGGCTTGAGTGTTAAATAATTTGTACTCATGATGGCTACGCATAGGAACAATTTTAAAAAAAATTTGGAAAAATATTTTTTTTTTCAAAAAATCTTTTTTTGCTGGCACGAAAAAAAAAACAAAAAATATAAAAAAAAAATCTGAAAAAATATTTTGTATTACTTTTTAAACAAGATGTCGTCTTCACATATGACTAAATCAATTTAAGCACAGACTTCGTGACATTATTTCTACCAAAAGGTCATAACTTCTACATTTATTCTTCAAAATAATTAAAAGACTTCTTAAAAAATCACACATGATTTCTTAAAATTCCCTTACTTCTGCATAAATGTTTCAACTTCTATATTTATTCATAGATTTTCTACAAAAATGCCTTGTTTTCTTCGTTAATATGTCAGCTATTACAAACTAATACAATACAATCTTTTATATAATTTGTAATAAGACTATTTGCGCTATTTAAACAAAAAATAAAAAAATCATAAGTTAAAAAATCGTTACTACCATAACTTCTACATTCATTCATAATTTTTTTTTACAAATACACATTTTTTCTTGACTATAAAAAATATAACAACAAATTTTTTCCGACCTTTTCTCCATTTTATTTATGATTTTTTTCGTGCATGGAAAAATAGATTTTTTTTCCAAAATTTTTGGAGGCTGTTCCTAAACCACTATTTCTAAATGTAATTCGCAACATTCCCAGCAAAAACTCTCATTACCAAGTAATGTGGGGAATAAGACAAAACCAAAAACCTTCACTACTTATTTTTCGGATCCGTTTTTTATTATTTTTATAAAGGGATTGTAAAAAAATAAGTACTTCCACGCACGCTTACAAAAAGTTGAGAAATAAGTACTTTTAAACAAGTTGTAAAATAAGTGGCCTCAAAAAGATACAAAATAAGTCATTATTGATAACTAGCCGAATAATGTCTTATAATTTGATAAGTGATGAAATCAAAATTTTTATTAAATTATATATTTTGTAACGACTTGTTAACAATCTGAATACAGAATTCAGGGCAGTGTTTCTTTAAGCCTGGATAACTATGTTGCGATAACAACAGCACTGCTATTCTCTGACTCACCACAAAAATTTAGAAAATTAATTTTAAAATCTGAAGTTCTATGATATTTAACTTACCAATAACTACTTATTTAAACCATTATAGGGAAGTAATTATTTCGTAATTCAAAATAATGCAGTATGTAACGAGCTGTCATTACTAGCTAATGCTAACAATAATGAGGTATCATTACCAAGATTTGCTGGGAATGTACACAAAAAATACTTTTTTGTACTTTTTCCCTATTTTTTTATGATTTTTTTGTGGCAGCAAATATAGTTTTTTTTCGAAATAAAAAATAATTTTTTGCCAAATTTTTAGGTACTGTTCCTAAACCACTGTTTCTATGTGCAAGTGTTATCCACCGCGTTATTGTAGCCATCATAATTACCTTTAAAAGATAGTAAAATGATAGTAAAGAGTGATTTTTTTGAGGTTAGGATTTTCATGCATTAGTATTTGACAGATCACGTGGGATTTCAGACATGGTGTCAAAGAGAAAGATGCTCAGTATGCTTTGGCATTTCATCATGAATAGACTTACTAACGAGCAACGCTTGCAAATCATTGAATTTTATTACCAAAATCAGTGTTCGGTTCGAAATTTTTTATCGACAAATTTTGTTCAGCGATGAGGCTCATTTCTGGTTGAATGGCTACGTAAATAAACAAAATTGCCGCATTTGGAGTGACGAGCAACCAGAAGCCGTTCAAGAACTGCCCATGCATCCCGAAAAATGCACTGTTTGGTGTGGTTTGTACGCTGGTGGAATCATTGGACCGTATTTTTTCAAAGATGCTGTTGGACGCAACGTTACGGTGAATGGCGATCGCTATCGTTCGATGCTAACAAACTTTTTGTTGCCAAAAATGGAAGAACTGAACTTGGTTGACATGTGGTTTCAACAAGATGGCGTTACATGCCACACAGCTCGCGATTCTATGGCCATTTTGAGGGAAAACTTCGGAGAACAATTCATCTCAAGAAATGGACCGGTAAGTTGGCCACCAAGATCATGCGATTTGACGCCTTTAGACTATTTTTTGTGGGGCTACGTCAAGTCTAAAGTCTACAGAAATAAGCCAGCAACTATTCCAGCTTTGGAAGACAACATTTCCGAAGAAAATTCGGGCTATTCCGGCCGAAATGCTCGAAAAAGTTGCCCAAAATTGGACTTTCCGAATGGACCACCTAAGACGCAGCCGCGGTCAACATTTAAATGAAATTATCTTCAAAAAGTAAATGTCATGGACCAATCTAACGTTTCAAATAAAGAACCGATGAGATTTTGCAAATTTTATGCGTTTTTTTTAAAAAAAAGTTATCAAGCTCTTAAAAAATCACCCTATAGAAATATTAAAGGTAACTACGATGAAAATTAAAATTTGAGTATTTTTTTTAATAATTATGCATAAAATATTTTGTGTTGATTTTATGAATCAGCATGCCTGCCTCAATGCACACAAAAAATATTTTTTTTTTCGAAAATATTTATTTTATTTTTTTTTGACAATTTTGACGACTGACGAAGCTCTCTAGATACAAATGAGGCTTAATCGAATGTGATGGATGCATTTGTCGACAACTAATGAACAATCCATATGGACAGAGAGATAACAGAGGTCTGAATGGTGGGCAAATGGAGATTATTTCGCGAATGAAATTTATATCAACTAGAGACAAGTTAAAAAATTCGAAGACCGCGTGGTCGGCCCATATTAGTTTCTTATAATATTACATCCGATTATATGTTAACATAAAGGTAATAATGATGGGTAAAATGCTGAGAAACAGTGGTTGGGAACAGCCTTCTGAAAATTCCTTTTTTTTATAAAAAAAAATTATTTTTTTGTTAAAAAATGATTTTTTCAATAACAAATGATTTTTTTCTAGAACAAATGATTTTTTCTAAAAAAATATTTTTTCCAAAAAAAAAAAAATCTAAAAAATATATATGCCATTGTCTAATGAAGGCTCCAGTTAATGCAGTTTCTAACCATAAAATTAAAACCCATTAATTAAAAATCTATAGGATTAAAGCCCTTTAAAACGATGAACATTTTGCTTTGAGTGTATACAGTTTTATTCAAACACAAAAGAAGAAAACATTGCATACTTTTTGGTGCTGTCGTAAATATTTTTTAATGTTTATCTCTCACATTTTTTAAATAAAAAAATTTGAGTGAACTTTCAATTCGTATTCAATTCTGTAGGGTTGCTTTTGAGACATAAGAAAAATGGTTTTCTCTTTGAAGCCCCCACATTCAAAGAGCCCTGATTTTCGCCTAAAAACCCACTATATGCAGTAACACGGTCCTTATCACAAAGTTGCTGGAAAAAATCATACAGCGTTTAAAAACTCCTTTCATGGTTCCAAGTGAGTAAGCCTCAAACATGCCAGTCCTTTAGTCATGTTAAGTATATTTTTTCCGCCGCATAAGCTGAGGCCGTTTTTGCCGCGTAGACATTGATCTTAGCCGCTGTAATTGCTTTCTTCAAAAAGAATAATATTCCCCTAGATTAGATAGCAACGCTCTTTCTAATCTATAGATTTTTTATGTGGAATACATTTTGAATGCGGCAGTTATTTGACTTCCAAGGCCATCAATCCAACCATCCATCCATTCAGCCAGTCATCGTTAAGCAGCTCTCAATAGGGCTTTTCAGGGCAAAAGAAAAAATCTGCTCTTTTTTTGATTTAAGTGCATCTTTAAGGATAATGAAACCTATTTTCATATCAAACAAAAGAGCGAGAGGAGGACAATCTGTTTCTGTTCTATGCCCAGCCCTTTCGCTCTCTAAAAGCCTGAACAATTTACATTTACTTGTCAGAGTGTGTATGAGTGTGTGGGTGGGGGTGTGTGCGTGTGATAAACGCAAAGGAAGAAACAGAATGTAATGTTTGCTGTTGTTCATAACGGTGGAAAAAACGCCTGAAATACTCGAAAAGCGAACAACAAACGATTTGAATGTTGTTTGCCTAAGTAACACACACACATAATGTAAAGAAAATATATTTTCTACATTAAAAAAATGAATGAAAGGCAAGAGGAAAAGATTTCCAGGGGATGTGATGTGGGTAGAGAGGGAGGGAATGGAATAAAAACATTAAAGAACCATATTACGATGCTATACGACGATATCAACGAACGAGCGAACAAAAAAAAACGAAATTTGAATATAAATAAATCCAACGCAACAAAACAACATCACGCTGCCTGCCATGGCGGCATAAGCAGTCGACGTTGTAGTTGTTGTAGTGGTAGTAACAGCAGGAGAGCGCTATCACGGATATGCTTAAGCTTAATCTGCGAAAGTAGACGATAAAAAGCGTATTTCACGAAACGAAACAAACAACGTCGGAAAGTTGTTAAAAATGAAAGGCATACGCGCGCACACACACACACATACCTTCAAACGAATGTTCGCTCGCACTTACACTGATATCCTCAGACACACACACACGCTCACAAGCGCTAACATAAATCGGGGAATATCCCGGCAAACGTACAAACGCACATATGAAATATGGGCAATGCCAGACTATTTCTGACACGGTAGAATCGGAAAATTAAAAAATATTTAATTATTAAAAATATATTTTGCAGAACATCAAAATATATTACAAAATACTACAAAATATATTGTATTTATTAAAAAAAATATATTTAAAAAAATATTTTTTAAAAAAATATATTAACATATATATTTCTAAAATCGAAATTGATAAAAAAATTAAAATTGTTTTTATTTTTATATTTAATTTTTTTATATTTTTTGTTTTTATATTTTTTTGTTTTTTTTTTTTATATTTTTTTTGTTTTTTATTTATTTTTTTTGTTTTTTATATTTTTTGATTCTTTACGTTTTTGTTTTTTATATTTTTTGTTTTTTATATCTTTTTGTTTTTTATATTTTTTATTTTTTTCTATTTTTTGTTTTTTTTTCATATTTTTTGGTTTTTTATATTTTTTTGGTTTTTTATATTTTTTGGTTTTTTATATTTTGTGGTTTTTTACATTTTTTGTTTTTTATATTTTTTGTTTTTTTTTTTATTTTATATTTTTTTGTTTTTTTTTTATATTTTTTTTTATATATATTTTTTGTTTTTTTTTTATATTTTTTCTTTTTTATATTTTTTGTTTTTTATATTTTTGTTTTTTAATTTTTTTTCTTTTTGGTACTGAAATTTTGTGCTTTCATTTTGGGAATATAGATCCGTTCACATTAACCAATATGTCCAATTAAAGTTAATTGTGATGACCACAAATGTTGCGAATTTTACGTTCACATTGAAACAGTGGTTTAGAAAGAATCTCAAAAAAAGAGAAAAAATTATTTAAAAAAATAATTTTTGTTGGCGCGAAAAAGGATTTTTTTTTCTAAAAAATTATCTTTTCTAAAAAATTATGTTTTCTAAAAAATGATTTTTTTCAAAAAAAAATTCTAAAAAAATGATTTTTTTCCACAGAAAAATTATCTTTTTCCAAAAAAAAATGATTTTTTTTTCTAATAAAAAATATTTTGTGTAATTTTTAATAGCTAACATTTTTAAGAAGATAAGACTAGAAATCTAAAAATAAATGTAGAAGTTATGGCCCTCTGTATAGACGAAAATTTTAAAAAAGTCAAGATTTTTTATTTTTTTTTGGCTAAATAACATAAAAAACAGATTTCCAATTTAGATAATATATTATGTGAGTTTTATTATAGCTGAGATCTTAGCGAAGAACATAAGGTATAGTCGAAGAAAATGTAGATGCTATGACCTTTACTGTAGATGTAAGGGAAAAGTAAGGAAATTTAAATTGATTTAGTCATACATGAAGGCAACAGGTACTTGTATAACAAGGACCATAACGTCTACATTTGTTCATAGATATTTTCTCGGGCAGGTCTTTATTATCTGCATTATGAAGCCAACTATCATAAAATAACATAAAATTTTCTGATATAAACTTTAAAGAAAAATTTAAATAATGTTAATTTTTTTAATTCTTTTGCGTCTACAAAGAGTATCATAACTTCTACATTTCCCTTGACATATTTTACATGTGTAGACATCGTTTTATTTGGCTATTAAAAAATAAAACAAAATATTTTTTCCTATTTCTATAATTTTTTCGAATCACCAAAATTCAATTTTTTCTCACGACAACTTGTACTTCTACAAAAAGGGTCATAACTTCTACATTTATCCCTAGCTTTCTTAAAATAGCACTTACTTTCTTCGTTAAAATTCCGGTATTTTTAAAATTTTATATAATTTTTACAACAGTTTCGGGCTATCAACTGTTCAAAAAATTATGATTTTTAATGTAAGCGCTTATGAAGATGGCCATATTTTCTACATCTATCCATAGATATTTTACATATAGACATTGTTTTCTTCTTTCGAGTGTTAGCTTAAAAAAGAAATATTTTTCTCCATTTTTCTTTCTTTATTTATGATTTTTTTTGGAAAAAAATCAATTTTTCCCAAGACGACATGCACTTCTACAAGAAGGACCACATCTTACATTTATCCCTAGACATTTACACAATTCCTCGATTACAAATGTGAATTTTATCCACCTTCTATCTATCATGCCTTCTAATATTTATATTAATTAACGTTATACTGAATGTATACATCATATTTTTGAGATTTTTTTCATTTTAGGGCTTTTGTCATTTTCTAGCAAAAGACGTTAAAAAATGCAATAATCTCCCTTATCGCGAATAGATGGGTAATTTATCTCGAGGAAGTCGTAAGATGGTAATGTGAATATAACCTGGGAATAGTTTTCAATAGTTTTGGCAAAATAACCGAAATAAAGTCAACAATTTGAAGTAAGAAGAACTTAAAAATCTACCTGTCTTGATTGATTGCAATTTTAAGGCAACAATTCATTCCCAGGGATATTTTATTCCCGATAATGATGATGATTCTGATTTTTTTTTTGTAAAATACTTTTGAAATGCCTCAAACACATCCGAATATTTGAACTTCATTACTATTAAGTAATAGATTAGTAATTAGTGATTTAGTCATAGATATATGTTTTCCTCCTTTCTGAAACTGAAGTTTTGGTGCAGCATTTTTTAAATACTCATGTATTTTTGTCCCAATATTTGCTGAATGAATTGCAATGAAATTGATTTTTTAATTATTTTTGTTTAGAAAAAATTTCCAAAAAAGTTTGATTAATTTTTAAAATGTGTTTAAATGTTTACAATACCATTTATTTTTGTGGAATCACCCATGTATACATATATTTACTACTCTCGTGTCCACTGAATATATACATACATATGTCTGTACAACATGAAGAACAACAAACATCGTTGGAAATAACATAACAACTGAATCTGAAAAGGTATTATTACTTGCTACTGACTACCGACTACAGCTACAGCTACCGATACAGATACTGCCATAACTACAACTACATTCACACAGATGCACTCATTCTGATGTAAATTTCTCAGTATTAGTGTCTGTGTCTGCTAGTGTAGGTATAAAGCGTGTTTTACGCTGGCACTCACACAGACACACATGCATACCTAGTCAAAGAATAAAGTATAAAGGCCGTAGGTAAAAAGTCTTTAAAGATTGAAAATGATGTAGAGGTTTAAAAAAATTGTCGGCTCACAAGTTAGTACAGGTGGTACTCGTAGAATGTGATAGCTTTCAATAATAGTTACAAAGGTCAGAAATTACCTATATCAACCAAACCAATTTGCACACATGGAGAAGTCCAATATATTCCGAAAGAAGGTTTAAAAATAAAACGTTTCTAGTTTATACTTTTGCTACATCAATTCGCTTAGTCATTTGAAAGGCCAATTAATATTTGTATATGTATTACAACTGCTATATAAGGATTGTGGTCAGTGGGTTGTATAAGTAATATTAATTTAACTACGTATGAGTAATTTAAATTGCTCATACCAACCACCAGGTTAGTTAACAAAAATGGTATAAATGGTATAAATTAACTAAACTAAATTGCACACATGGAGAATTTCAATATATTCCGAAAGAAGGTGCACAAATTAAACTTTTGTAGTTTACACATTTTCTATATCAATTCGCTTAGTCATTTTAAAGGCAAATTAATATTTGAATATGTATTACAGCTGCTATATAAGGATTGTGCTCAGTGGGTTGTATAAGTAATATTAATTTAACTACGTATGAGTAATTTAAATTGCTCATACCAACCACGAAGTTTGTTAACAGTCAAAAATGGTATAAATTAACTAAACTAAATTGCACACATGGAGAAATCCAATATATTTCGAAAGAAGGTTTAAAAATAAAACTTTTCTAGTTTACACTTTTTCTACATCAATTCGCTTAGTCATTTTAAAAGCAAATTAATATTTGAATATGTATTACAGCTGATATATAAGGATAGTGGTCAGTGGGTTGTATAAGTAATATTGATTTAACTACGTATGAGTAATTTAAATTACTCATACCAACTATCAAGTTAGTCAACAGATAAATATTACTTAAATCGACTAAACCAATTTGCACACATGGAGAAATCCGATATATTCCGAAAGAAGCTGCAGAAATTAAACTTTTGTAGTTTACACATTTTCTATATCAATTCGTTTAGTCTTTTTAAAGGCAAATTAATATTTAAATATGTATTAACTATTTTATATATAATGATTGCGGTCGGTGGGTGGTATACGTGATATTAATTAAACTACGTATGAGTAATTTAAATTACTCATACCAACCATCAAGTTTATTAACAGTGAAAAATGACATAACTCTCAACTAAACCAATTTGCACACATGGAGAAGTCGAATATATTTCGAAAGTAGATTTACAAAATAAACTTTTGTAGTTTACACTTTTGCTATATCAATTCGCTTAGTCATTTTAAAGGCAAATGAATATTTGAATATGTATTATATATTTTATATATAATGATTGCGGTCGGTGGGTGGTATACGTGATATTAATTAAACTTCGTATGAGTAATTTAAATTACTCATACGTACCCATCAAGTTTGTTAAAAGTGAAAACTGAGATAAATCACCTAAACCAATTTGCACACATGGAGAAATCAAATATATTTCGAAAGTAGGTTTACAAATAAAACTTTTGTAGTTTACACTTTTTCTATATCAATTCACTTAGCCTTTTTAAATACAAATTAATATTTGAATATGTATTACAGATGCTATATAAGGATTATAAGGTCAGTGGGTTGTATAAGAAATATTAATTTGACTACGTATGAGTAATTTAAATTACTCATACCAACCATCAAGTTGGTCAACAGATAAATATTACTTAAATCGACTAAACCAATTTGCACACATGGAGAAATCCGATATATTACGAAAGAAGGTTCACAAATTAAACTTTTGTAGTTTATACATTTTCTATATCAATTCGCTTAGTCATTTTAGAGGCAAATTAATATTTAAATATGTATCAAATATTTTATATATAATGATTGCGGTCGGTGGGTGGTATAAGTTATGTCAACATATTATTGCAAACCAAACAACTACACGTGCCGAGCAACTAAAGCGTCTCACATTGCATCACGCCACTGTGAACGCCAAAAAGAACATATTGCCTCATATTACCGAGAATGTTGGGAACAACTTATTGCTGACGCTATGGCTGGAAACAAGTGTGGGAACCATGCTGTGTCAGCAAGAACGGGAGAACAACATACGTTACTTTAATTGAAACGAATATTGTTAAGTTAGTTCTTAAATTGAATTCATCAATAAAGGTTTAAAACCCCCCAAAAAAACAATTAAATATTTTTTTCATTTAAATAATGTAATAATATTTAACTGGCGCCCAACGTGGTAAATTTCGTCAAGTCCTTAAGTAGTATCAGTGCGAAATAATACCAGTGTCTATTCGTTTGAAGGACACATCTCGTCGGAAGTTTGACGCGGAGCCTTAGTAACGCGGAAGTGTAAACCGGAGTAACCCAAATCAACGGACGGGAGCTGCAACATAGTTTTAGTTTTAGTTAAGTGGAAACAAACAAACAGAAATAAACTCAATCAAATAAGTGAAAAATTAAAAAATTAGGAAGAAAAAAAAAATTACAATTAACATAAAAATTAACTCAAATAAAAATCAATTAAAAATTAAAAATATTGTTACTCAAAGAATAATTAAATTTAAATTTAAAAATAATTTAAAGAATAATTACCATAAGTGAATGAACCATGGAAACAGCAATAATTATTTTAATGTAAGTCAATATTCCCTAAAAAAAAAATTTAACTGGTTATAGAGTAAGAGAACCTTTGAAACTTTCATTTTGAAACGTTAAATATCATACAAAAAAAAATGTCAAATCCTAACAATTTAATTAGACCCCCAGTTTTGCAAAATATTCCCCCACATAATCCCATTCCAAATCCTAATCCCAATGACGACAATCGAATAAATCCTCAAATGGAGGAAATGATAACGGCTCTGATAAGAAGGGTGTGCTTACAGGAATGCACAGGCCTGATTAGGGCAGCGACGGAGAACAACCAAGAAATTTTAGCGGATCAGGAAATTTTCGAAGAACAGAGAGGTAATTTAGCAGATTTAGAGAAAGTGCCGGATGTAGTAAAAAGCTTGAGGGACTTCTCAGGGAATTCGTCTGAGTTTAGCTCTTGGAAGAAGAGCGTAGAGAGGGTCTTGAAACTTTATGAGCCGCAAAAGGGTACCGCGAAATATTTCGGGATTTTGAACGTGATAAGAAATAAAATAGTTGGTAATGCCTGTACGGCATTAGAATCCTACAACACCCCCTTAAACTGGGATGCTATTTCGAAGTGCCTGACCATGCACTATGCCGATAAGAGGGACTTGGGTACCTTAGAGTACCAAATGACATCTTTGGTTCAGGGACATAGGAATATTAATGATTATTATCAGGTCGTCTATTCACACTTGTCACTTTTACTAAATAAGGTAGCCTGCATGGACTTAGGACAAGAGGCCTTGATTGTCTTGACTAGAACCTATAGGGATAAGGCTCTGGACACCTTTGTTAGGGGGCTTAATGGAAATCTTCCGGATCTCTTAGGTGTCGCAGGTCCAAAGGACCTTCCGGAAGCCTTGCAATTGTGCTTGAAGATGCAAAATCAGAATTACAGGTCTCACTACGCTCAACAGAAAAGTCCTATGCCTAATCCTAGGATCAACTCACAGCAGGGGGCTGCAAAGAATTTTCAATATCAGAATTATGAACAGATACCATTTTACCCTCAACTGGCTCATATCCCAAAAATTCCACAAAATCAACGGATGAACATGCATCATGATGGTACACCATCATACCCTTATATGTCACAAAAATACCAGTATCCACAACAACAACGTATTTTACAACCCCCACATCCTCAGCAGTCGCAATATCCAAAGTATCCTCCACCTAGGCCAATGGGTCCTAAGCCGTTACCAAGGCCTGAGCCTATGGAGATCGATCAGTCAGTCAAGACCAGGGCTGTGAACTATGCTAACAGGCCTCAATTTAATCAATATATCGGGAAAGGACAATCTTTTAATCCTCCACAATATCCCGGCCCCAACAAGGTACAACGAAATTTTCATATTGAGACAGAAACTCAACGTACAACAGCCGATGTAGAACGCAACGAAGTGGAAAAACTGCAAAGGGATGGTGACGATGAAATCCCATTCGAGGACTACCTCGAGATGATGGACAAACAAGAAGAATTTTTTGCAATTTCCGAAGGTAGTGAACCAGAGTTGACTGAAATTTCGGACATTCATTTTTTAGGTTAAAAACCTCTTCATTACCCTATGCAGAATGTAAAACGAGTAACGGAGAGGTAATTAAGATATTGATAGATACAGGTTCAAATAAAAACTACATACAGCCATCTTTAGTATTGAAGCCCATACCGAATGAACAGACATTCAATGCAAATTCAGTGGCAGGTGATATAAAAATCACTCACCATACAATAGCAACCCTTTTCAATATGCCAGAAATACCGATAAAATTTTTTATACTTCCATCACTCAAATCGTTCCACGCTATTTTAGGGAATGACACCTTAAAAGAGTTAGAAGCCGTCATAGACACGAGGAGTAACATCATGACATTGAATAATAAGACAAAAGTTAGATTGAAACAATACGAGGCCCACAGTGTGCACAATATAACCATCAGGGACGGACATATGTCTGTGAAACAGAGACAGATTTTAAAGAGTCTAACGAACAAATACGGGAAATTATTTTCAGCACCGGATGAAAAATTGACATACACTACTAGAGTAGTGGGTGAAATTAGAACAATATATGACACACCGGTATACTCGAACTATATATCGTACCCTATGTCGATGAAGGAAGAAGTAGAGAGACAGGTTGACAAATTATTGGAGGACGGTATAATTAGGCCATCCAGATCACCCTATTGTTCGCCTGTATGGGTGGTGGCAAAGAAACCTGACTCATCAGGAGAAAGAAGATTCAGAATGGTGGTCGATTTTAGGAAGTTGAATAAGATCACGATCCCGGATCGATATCCTCTGCCGGATATAAACTACGTGCTGATGCAACTGAAGGGGAACAAATTTTTCTCGGTCCTAGACCTAAAAAGTGGTTTCCACCAGATTCCATTAAAGGAATCTGACATCGAGAAGACCGCTTTTGCCATTAATAACGGCAAGTATGAATTTGTTAGGCTACCGTTTGGGCTAAAAAATGCCCCTGCCATTTTTCAGAGGACCCTGGACGACATCCTTAGGGAACATTTAGGGAAGATATGTTTCGTATACATCGACGATATCATAGTCTTCAGTAAGGACGAAGCGACTCACGCGGAAAATTTGGAGACGATCTTCAGGACTCTTAACGAGGCGAATATGAAGATACAGATTGAGAAATGCGAATTCTACAAGGACAGCGTGGAATTTTTAGGATTCACGGTGTCCACAGAGGGTATTAGATCTAATCCGAAAAAAGTAGAGGCTATATCAAATTTTCCAATTCCTGCAACCCTGAAGTCACTGCGGTCGTTCCTTGGTATGTCGGGATACTATCGTCGCTTTGTCAAGGATTACGCAAAAATAGCAAAACCCCTGACAAAGCTTTTAAGAGGGGAGGACGGGCGTTTGCCTAAACATTTATCTGCGAGGAAAGAGATAGTATTGGATGAAGAGGCCATAAGGGCCTTTCGGAAGATAATTAATACCTTGGTATCTGAAGATTTGCTATTGATATACCCAGATTTTAGCAAGGAGTTCCATCTCACCACTGATGCATCCAATTATGCCCTGGGTGCAGTATTGGAACAGGATGGCCGACCATTAGCCTTCATTTCAAGGACCTTAAAGAAGAACGAAGAACATTTTGCGACTAATGAAAGAGAGATGCTCGCCATCGTATGGGCCCTCGATTCATTCAAGAAATTTCTCTACGGAACGGCTAAGGTAAAGATATTCACTGACCATCAGCCTTTAACATTCGCTATAGGCAATAGGAACAGTAACTGGAAATTGAAAAGATGGAAGGACAAGTTAGAAGAATACGACTACGAATTGTTTTACAAACCTGGCAAAAGCAATATAGTTGCTGACGCATTATCAAGAGCACCTACTCAGAATCCTCAGATAAACAGCATGACAGGCACAGTTCATAGCGACGACAGTTCTGGAGAAGAACTGGTTCCTGCAGTGGAAGCTCCTGTGAATGTATTTAAAAACCAACTATGGATTTTGGAAGGGGAAGAAGATTCCTATAAATTTGAAATCCCTTTCCCTACATACCACCGGCATATAATAATAAGACGGAGATATTCGGAGGAAGATCTGACGGAGCTACTGAAGAGATACGCCAATCCTTCGGTTTGTAATGGTTTGTTCACCTCGGAGCATATAATGGGGATGATACAAAAATTTTATGCGGATAATTTTAGAAGTTATAAAATGAAATTCACGCAAACTAAGGTCAGGGATATAACATCTGAGACAGAGCAGGAGGAACTAATTGTATCTGAGCATAGGAGAGCCCATAGGAGTGCTAAGGAGAACAAACACCAATTGCTTGAGAAGGTATATTTCCCTAAAATGTCTTCTAAAATAAATAGAACAATAAAGCAGTGCATTACATGTAAACAGAATAAATACGAAAGACACCCTCCGAACCCGGAAATAAAGGAGACACCTATACCGCAATTTCCAGGCCAAATATTGCATGTAGATATATATCTCGTTGAAAAAAAATATGTCCTGACAGCGGTTGACAAATTTTCCAAGTACGCACAAGTGAAGATAGTTGGCTCACGCGCAGTAGAGGATTTGAAAGAGCCTCTTAGGCAACTGCTTTTCGCATTTGGAGTACCAGAAATGATAGTATTGGACAATGAGAAGTCATTAAATTCGCACTCCATATCCTTTATGTTAGATGACCAGCTAGGTATAAAGGTCTATAGAACACCTCCCCATCATAGCACATCGAATGGCCAGGTTGAGAGGTTCCATTCTACACTCACCGAGATAATGAGATGTCTCAAATCGGAGAACGTTCATAATTCTTTCGAGGAACTTTTGGATAAGTCCGTGTATGAGTACAACTACACCGTACATACTACGACTGGAAAAAGACCATTAGAAGTGTTTTTTGGAAGAAGGGTTAGTATAGATCCTAAGATGTATGAAAAGGCTAGACAGGATAATATACTGAAATTGAGAGATAAACAGCAAAAGGATTTAGAATCGCACAATAAGAATAAAAAGCCATATAGGTCGTACAATGCCGGAGATACCATATATGTCAAGATCAATAAAAGATACGGGACCAAATTAAGTCCCAGATACAAGTCGGAGGTCGTAAGCGAGGATAGTGGCAGTACAGTTTTGACTAATTCAGGGAGGATAATTCATAAAAGCCAAATAAGAAACTAAATTTTTCATTTTAGGATTGTGACAGTGGCCATTTCTGCGGAAACTCAGATATTTGACTACACCCACTCCAGTTTGGTCGCCGTTGAAACGGGCACCGCCAACATTCAAACGGGGACATTTAGGATTGTTCATGTGTTCGAGCTGGAGAAATATGGCGCGGTACTTGGTCAGATAGAAGGGCGCATATCACAACATATTAATAAAAGCCATATCCTATTCCCTTACATATCCCGTGAAATAACTGTAATAAGGAATAATTTGCACAGATTGGAATTAAATCACAGAATAACAAGGTCAATAAATATTATAGGTACAACATGGAAATGGATAGCTGGCAATCCAGACCATGAAGATTTTCAAATATTAAAAGATAAAACAAATAGAATTTTGGAAAACACAAACTATCAAGTCATAATAAATAAATTAACAAATGATAAAATTGAAGAATTAAAGAATGTAACAAACGAAATAATAAAAGTTGTAAAGAATAACGGCGAAATTGAGAATGAATTGTTTTTGAATTACAAATTTAAACTCGATGTATTAGAAGAAGAAACTAGAAATATAGAGTACGCTATAAATTGGGCAAGGGCAAATGTGGTTAATGCTCACATACTAGCAAATGAAGAAATTAATTTAATAAATAAAATTTTAACAAGAAACGATATACCTTTTATGAACATTGATGAGGCCTTGGAATTCTCAGATGTAAAAATAGCCAGAAACAATAATACTATATTATACATACTAAGTCTACCACTATCCGAAGAAGAAAAATGTACAAAACTAATATTAAAACCAGTTAAAAGGGGGAATATAGCCGTTAAAGTGGCATATAGATGTAATAGATTTAAGTAACACTAATTGTATCCCTAAGTTACTGCATAGTCAGAAGGCGAACTGTAACACCATCAATAACCAACACATGCCAGCCATGGAAGAGTTAGCTCCAGGATTAATTTTCCTTAACCAATTCAATGGCGCTATTACCATCGATAATGAGACAACGACACTGCAAGGCACGTTTTTAATAAGATTCCATAACACATCCATATCTATCGAAGGAAGAAAATACGCCTATCACGAAGTATCGACATTCAATCCAATACCGGCGTTGTTACAACTTACCGATCAAGAAGCAAAGGTAGAGGAGGTACTATCCTTACAAATGATAAAAGAACTGCAATACAACAACACAGTACTTATTACCGGCATAGATAACAAAAATAGAGCAAATCTCATTACAAACTGGAGTTTCGGATCCCTGCTACTACTCGTCATATTATACGGAATAGCTAAAATAATAGCAAAGCAGCGAACAAAAATAGAAATTACAACAAATGTCAAGAATAAGAATAAACCTGAAAGTGCTCCGGAGGAAGTAAACCCTTCATCAGTACAACCTGTGCAACCAAACGAAATTCTCTACCAGTAAGCAAACAAACGAGGACGTTTGCACTTAAAGGGGGAGGAGTTATGTCAACATATTATTGCAAACCAAACAACTACACGTGCCGAGCAACTAAAGCGTCTCACATTGCATCACGCCACTGTGAACGCCAAAAAGAACATATTGCCTCATATTACCGAGAATGTTGGGAACAACTTATTGCTGACGCTATGGCTGGAAACAAGTGTGGGAACCATGCTGTGTCAGCAAGAACGGGAGAACAACATACGTTACTTTAATTGAAACGAATATTGTTAAGTTAGTTCTTAAATTGAATTCATCAATAAAGGTTTAAAACCCCCCAAAAAAACAATTAAATATTTTTTTCATTTAAATAATGTAATAATATTTAACTTATACGTGATATTAATTAAACTTCGTATGAGTAATTTAAATTACTCATACTTACCCATCAAGTTTGTTAACAGTGAAAACTGAGATAAATCAACTAAACCAATTTGCACACATGGAGAAATCGAATATATTTTGAAAGTAGATTTACAAAATAAGCTTTCGTAGTTTAGACTTTTGCTATATCAATTCGCTTAGTCATATTAAATGCAAATTAATATTTTAATTCGTATTACTGGTGCCTTATGTAATGATAGTCAGTGGATGGTATAAGTAATTAGTATTAAAATGCGTATGAGTAATTTAAATTATTCATACCAAGCAATGTACTAAGACTACCAAACATTTGTAAATATTTATAAACATTATTTAATTATTATTTTATATTTATTTTATTCTTGTTTCTAATTTTTGCTCTAAATATTTGTTTGGAGTACAAGAAATTCCCTCAAATTCAATTGTTTACTAATAATAATTTATTTTTTCTTCTATTTTCAGGTAAGTCAACATGATATCTCGTTACGTTTTAATGTATTTTTCCTATAGTCTTGAAAAAATCGATAAATGTAAGTATAATTACATACTTCCTAGGACTAGGAAATGATTACAATATTTGTTACATAGAAAGTAATAACGATCTACAAGGATTATGAAGAAGGGTATGATTGCCTCAGACGATGAGAATATCACAGATACATTGATGTTGTTAGGAAAATTGTTTTATTATTTTTCTGATCGCAGAATTCTGTTCAGTTTCATCTGTATGTTTTTCTCAAATCCACCTACGGAATTCTATTATCTTATATTAAGCTCCTGTCAAAATCCTTGCTACATATATCCTTTACATCCTTTCCCTACGCGTTCTCTCAGAACTTTCTGTTTTTTAACTTTTCACAATTTTCAAAAAGAAAACTAGAGCAAAATAAACTCACAAACTAGACAAACAACGAACAGAAAAACTTTACCTGGCTGATTGCTGTCCGCCCGCTGCTGTATCAAATTCAAAACACATTTTATAACCTCAAGGCTTAGAATATTTAATAACTTAGTTGAAGCTACACAGACACACACAAAATATACTCGTTCCCAATAAAAAACGTAAAGTAAACCTTTGCAAGATGGGCCGTATCAAATTTGAGACTCAAAACAGCGCAAAAACAGCATCCTCCAACGCTCATAACAAAAATGTTTTCCTCACAAAATTTGTGGCTTTATGTTTCTTATTACATTTCCCTTGTAGAACGAACGAACGACCGTACGTATGTACACCTTTTCGTCTATGTTAAGGGTTCGAATTTCACGAACATAGAAAAACAGGAAAAACAATTTTGTATATTTCATCAGCCTCTGTGTGTGTGAGAGAGAGAGCTAAGATGCTGAAAAGAAAGAAAATGAAAAATTATTGCAAATGCAGGAAATAAAATTACAAAACATTTCCTCCCGCTCCATTTCTCTGCTCTCCTCTCATAACAATGTAAAGTTTATGATCATCGACGAAGTTGGTAGGTAGACGCCAGTCGTAACGTATGAGTGATTTTTAATTTATTAATATCACTCATACCACACGGAGGTCTGAAATGGTAGCCCAGTGAAAAAACGTTGTTGTGATGCTATTAATTCAATGCACTTCAGTAGACAGACAGATAGACAGCGCGGCGGACCCTAAGGGCAGTTAGTTCAGTCAGTCCACTTAAAGATTATAATTTATTTTTTCATAAAGAAGAAGAAAAAAAAGAACGGCCATAAAGTATGAATGTTTTTTAGGGAAACATAATGGGGTAGAGTGATGGAATTTTATGTTATTTATGAAGTGCTCCTGCTAAAGCATTTAAAATTGACAAAGTTAATCAGTAATGGCAGAAGCCTGCGGATAGATGAGCACAGTGGAAAAATTTATGGTGGACCTTAAGGACATAAATAAAATTACTAATGTAAATGAAACAAATAAAATAAACAAAATACATAAAATAAATAAATAAAATATATGAAAATAAATAAAATTAGTAAAATTGATACAATTAATAAAATATATAAAATAAATAAAAATAATAAAGTAAATAAATTAAGTAAATAAATAAAATTAGTAAAATTACTACAATTAATAAAATATATAAAATAAATCAAATAAACAAAAAATAAGATGATTAAATTAAATAAATAATATAAACATAGCCAATGAAATCTTAAATAAAAAGGTAATGTAAATCAAATATATAAATAAAACAAAATAAATTAAATAAAAATAAGTAAAATAAAATAAATAAAAATAATGAAAATAAATAACAAATAATATAATTGTAATAAACAATAACTTAAATAAAATAAACTAAATAAATAAAATTAATTAAATAAATAAAAAACAAACATAAAATTGTGATTAAAAAATAGAACAAAAATTAATAAAATAAATAAAAATACCTAAATTAAGTAAAAGATAAAACAAATAAAAATAAATTAATAAAGTTTTAAATAAAATAAAAGAAATATTATAATACCAATAAATGAAATAAAGAAAATTAACAAATTAAAAATTAATTAAAAAAATACATAAAGTAAATAAAATAATTAATATTAAACTAAATAAACAAAATCTTAAATAAAATAAATCAAATAAAGAAAATTAATAAAATAATATACATAACTTAAAATGAACTAAAAAATAAAATCAAGAAAATAAATAAAATAGCGAAAATAAATAAATAATGAAAATAAAATAAATATATTGAAATAAAAAAATAATTAAAAATACATAAACCAATTAAAAATACATAAATAATGTCTTAAATAAATAAAGGAAATAGAAAATAAAAATTAATAAATTAAATTAATTAAAAATTAATAAAATCAAGAAAATCAATAATATATATAAATTAAAATAAAAGAAAAATATTTAATTAAATAAATAAAGTAAACAAAAAAAGAAAATATTTCAATTATTAAATAGACCTTGATGTAAATTTTTAATTTTCGAAAAAAAATTGAAAATACGATATCAAGAAATTTTCCCTTTTATGAAAATGCAACAAATAAATTATAATAAATAACACAAATAAATAAAATAATTAAAAATAGATAAAGAATTTAAAATATTGAAAAACAAATAATATAATAATAAAATCAAGAAAAATGAAAAAATATTAAAATAAATAAATTAAATGAAATAAATAAATATCAACAAAAGAAAAATAAATAAATACTTGGTGAGATTTTTTAAACGCAAATTCTGCAAGTGATTTGTGCTTCTCGTTCGTTTGTGAGAATCATCTCCTTATAGAGGCCGGGTTTGATGTTGAAAAGTCGCTGCGAAGCCACTTGAAAAGACTTTTGACATGGTCGAAATCATGATCGTGGTAGTCTGCAGCCAAGTAATAAATGTCACCATGCCATTTGCAAATAAATTTGCATTCTATTAAATATAGATGCAAAATGGTCTTGAGCCAGGACAGTATCCCAGTTCAAATCAATTAAATTAAAAATATTCAAAATTAAAATGAGTAAAATTTAAAAAATTTATTTAAAAATAAAATATATCAAAAAATATAAAAGTAAAATAAGAAAATCAAGAAAAAATTTAACTTTATTAATTTATTTATTAAATGATATAACAAATAGTCGTTGAAGTCCTATTTTCCGCATAGGAATTATGGGAATTCAATAATAATAATAATAAATAACAAATAAATAAAATTAAAAATATATAAAATAAAAATTAATACAATTTATTTTGTTTATTAAAAAAATGTAATAAAATCTATCACCTAAAAAATAATGAAAATACATAAAAATATATAATAAACATAAATAAAAAATTAAAGTGCAATAAAATAAATAAAAAATAAAGATAGTAAATAGTAAAAATAAAATAACCTAAAAAGTACAACAAATAAAAATAAATAAATAAAATAAATAATGAATATAATATACAAAATAAAATAAATTTAAATTGCATAAAATAAATAAAAAATTAAGATTAATATATAAGTAAAAGAATGGAATATAAAATTAACAAAGTAAATGAAATAAATATTACAAGGAATTAAATAAAACAAATAAATTAAGTAAAATAAATAAAATTAAGAAAATAAGTAACACATTTAAATCAATAAAGTAGAAACAAGAAATATATAAATAAAATAAATACAAAAATATAAATAATATAGTTAAAAAATAAAAAAATGGATGAATGAAAAGTGAACACGGAAGAAATATTCCCATTTATGAAAACTCAACAAATAATTAATAACACTGTCCGACTGTCCATATTACACTAGAATGATAGACATCTGAAACAATAGCTGAAATAGAGTTTATTGACGTTTTTCATTTTCTCATCCTGTTGCCCCTTAAAAGGACTACAAAGTTCCAAAGGATAAAATTTTTCAAAAATTATTTAATTTATTTATTTGGTATAAATGCCGAATCAAAGAAAAGAATATGTGCTAAAAGTACTTTAAATTTCAAGCTTCTATCTGTATTAGTTTAGTATTGATAACCATTTAAAGTTTTGTCCCTTAAAAAATAAAATATGAATACACTAGAAAATCTAAGGGGTAAACTTGAAATATATGTTAATGCTGAACTATTGCAGATAGAAGAATAATATTTAAAGTATTTTTAATAGATATTCTCCTCTTTAATTTGACACTAATACCGTTATCATAGGGTGCGAACAAGTATATCTAATAACTAGATATTAATATAATAAATAAATAAAATAAATAAATAAACTTAAAAAAATGTATCCTTTGGAATGAAAACTAAAACGCCAAGTAACTTTATTTTGCTTATAGTTTCATACGTATGTCATCCGGTTCAAGTGTAACGACTGTTTTAAACTAACAAAAATAAATAAAATAAACAAAATATATAAAATAAAACACGAAAATAGATGAAAATAAATAAGTAGTTAAAGCAAATAAAATCAGTAAAATAAATAAAACAATGAAAAAATATATATCGAAACCATTCCCATAAAACGATCATAATTCATTTAAGGTCCACGCCAGATAGGTCGTGAACTTAAAGAACTCGAGGAAACCTTTTGTATTTATTAGGCCTATTGTGAATCAGCAGTCATCCATGATCTGTGACACGACGCAATTATTAGTGGAAGTTCCCTACGTTCCATTTTGAACAAACAGCTCAAATTTTCTTTACATTTCCAATTCCTCATATGAAAAGTTTCCCTCCCCCATCAGAGAGTAATGTTGTGTTGATCATTTGTTAAATTCAATGTTTTCAATGGCATTGATGGCTTTCAATGTTCATTTCATTTCATTTCTTAAGTCCTTTTTTGCGTTTCCCCAGAAGCTGCGGCCAAAAACTTGTTGGCGAAGTATTACGGCTTATTAGGATTTTTAACTGCCAACAAACAACATGATTCGCTCGCTCGCTCCCAACGTTAATTGCCAAAGTTTTTGCCACGTATAAAGCATTTAAGTCAACTTTTAGCAGATTGTGTAACAAACAGCGTCGAAACTTTTCTTTTTTTTGGTTATATTCGACAATTATAAATTTATCGATGATAAATTATAGCGAGCGACAAGATAAATTGTATTTTTAAGTGGCTGCGAAGAGAGGAGTCAACAAAACTGAAATGAAATAAATGAATTGAATGAATTTTCGGTATAATTATTTTAATGAAAATACAAGGAGAGCAAGGGGTGGAGGAGGTAAACATGAGTGAAATATTAAAACCAAATAAGTGTAGAGCAAACATTTCAGGAATATCCCCAGCTGCCGCTGCTGCTCATGTTGAACATGAAAAGGCGTTTACTCATCATTAAGCTGTGCAAATTCTCGCTATTGTTTTAAATGATGATGGTGGTGGTGGTGTTCATCATGCATTCCATTCAAACAGCTATTTGCTCTCGTCGCTCCCTCTTCCGGGGGAGTCCTTCAGTGTCACTCTAGCGTGGCACTGGCTGGCTGACAGACAGCTTTTTACAATCAAGTGCAGGAACAATTTTTATTACACCAATTCAGCAAATGCACGTTCACAGCAACAGCAATAATACATACATACAGACATACTTTGGCAGCAACAGCAATAATAGCAACAAACTGATTGTCAAAGTAAATTGGCAACAAGAAGCTAATAAGAGAGGGTCGGAGTGAGCGCGTGCATTTGGCTGTCTGTCCGTCCCGTCCTGCCTGCCTCTGTGAATTGGTAATAAAAATTGTTGCAGTCTGCTGCCACTTCACACATGGATTACTGCTGTTGTTGCCATTGTCATTGCCATTCTGGCTGGTTGTTGCAATTGCTATTGCCATTGCTGTTGCTAGTACCTTCCTAGTTGCAGCTATTGTTGTTGTTATTGCTGTTGCTGTTTTTATAGTCAGTTATTGTTGTTGTGCTGTTGTTGTTGCCTTCATTTTTCCTTGATTGAACACAATTTGCTAATGTACGCGTACCACACACATACACAGACAATGTAATAAAATTCGAGAACCAACCCACACATTCTCAATCAGTCAGTTAGTCTTCCATTCGTGCTGTAGCACGTCGATATTCCCTCCACAGAACACATATGATGCACTGCACACACGCAGGAGTGTAACAACATTTATTACTTACAGCTGCTGCTGCCGCCACTACTGCAGTTGCAACTGCAGCAACGAAGGCGGCTAGAAAAGTTGGTTAGAGATGATGTTCAAGTCGGCAGTAATTTTGATCGAAAATCAGAAGGGTTATAATTATTTTTTTTTAGTTTTTTTTTATTGACTTATATGGAACTAGATATCGTATGAACTCAGTTTTTCGTTTGGTGTTTTTTTGTCGCAGGACTTTTAATTTCTAAAGAATTTCTCGTTTTACAGGACTTTTAGTTTCTAAAAATTATATAAATGTTTTAATAATTTAGTTTGGTACTTTTGCCAGTCATAAAAATACAATATGGGTATCAAATGAAAGATAAGAACGTCTGTTAAATATAAATAAAATGTCATTCATCGATTTTTCTTAGTTTAGTATTAACAACCATTTCAAGTTTCCCACCCTTGTTCATTTAGTTTCATGTTTTACTTTTTAAGGGGGGAAACTTGAAATGTTTGTCAGTGCTAAACTAATATTGGTAGAAGCATGGAATTTGAAGTATTTTTAACTTATATTCTCCCCTTTCATTTGATACCCATATCGCCTTTGTAGGGCCCGCAAAAGTAGAAAAATAAATTATAAAAACATACATATAACTTTTAGAAATTTAAAGTCCTGTAAAAACGAGAAATTCGAATTGATTGTCAGCGCTAAACTAATACCGATAGAAGCTCGAAATTTAAGGTATTTTTAACTGACACTCTTCTCATTCAACTGATATCCATATCGCCTTTGTATGCCTTGCAAACTTACAAAAATAAATTACTAAAACATATATAAAACTTTTAGAAATTAAAAGTCCTGTAAAAACGAGAAATTTGAATTGATTGTCAAACTAAACTAAAATAGATAGAAAAATAAATAAATAAATAAATAAATAAATAAATAAATAAAATAAACTAATATAGATAGAAGCATAAAATTTAAAGTATTTTTAACTGACACTCTTCTCATTCAATTGATATCCATATCGCCTTTGTAGGGCTCGCAAAAGTACAAAAATAAATTATTAAAACATATATAACTTTCGGAAACTAAATGTCCTGTAAAAACGAGAAATTTGAATTGATTGTCAGCGCTAAACTAATACCGATAGAAGCTCGACATTTAAAGTATTTTTAACTGACACTCTTCTCATTCAATTGATATCCATATCGCCTTTGTAGGGCTCGCAAAAGTAGAAAAACAAATTATTAAAACATATATAACTTTCAGATACTAAAAGTCCTGTAAAAACGAGAAATTTGAATTGATTGTCAGCGCTAAACTAATACCGATAGAAGCTCGACATTTAAAGTATTTTTAACTGACACTCTTCTCATTCAATTGATATCCATATCGCCTTTGTAGGGCTCGCAAAAGTAGAAAAACAAATTATTAAAACATATATAACTTTCAGATACTAAAAGTCCTGTAAAAACGAGAAATTTGAATTGATTGTCAGCGCTAAACTAATACAGAAAGAAGCATGAAATATAAAGTATTTTTAACTGATATTCTTCCCTTTCATTTGATACCCATATTGACTTTGTAGTGCTCGCAAAAGTTTAAAAATAAATTATTAAAACATCTATACCTTTAGAAAGTCCTGCAAAAACGAGAAAAAAGAGATTTGGTTGTCAGTGCCTAACTAATACAGAAAGAAGCATGCAATTTAAAGTATTTTTAACTGCTCTTATATATATCAAATGAACCAAAGTACAAAAATAAATTATTAAAACATCTATACTTTTAGAGATTTAAAATCCTGTAAAAAGGAGAAAATATCAATACATGACAAACATTTTAGTAAAAATCCCAAATTTTGGAACAAATTTTCCCCACTTTGGGAATTCGTTTTTTTACTATGTTTTTTAATTTTTTTTTTTTTGAAAATTTGAAAACCGAAAAAAATAAAAAAACAGTAATTTTTATAGGCCCACTTTCAACCAAGCCTCAAAATTTACAGAATAAACAATTAAAAAAAATAAAGTTTAAATTTATTTTTGGTTTTCCAAATTTTAAAAAAATTAAAAAGATATTAATTATTAAAGGCCCACTTTCAACCAAGCCTCAAAATTTACAGAATAAATAGATGTTTAAATAAAAAAATTGGAGAAAATCAAAGAGTATAAACAATTAAGAAATGAGGTTTTAATTTAAAAAATCCAAGTTTGTATACAAAAACAATGTGAATATTTTTTTCAATATGTTTTCTGAAAAGTACTTAAAAAAACAAAAATATTAAAAAAAGAATATCCAAATCGGACCATTTTTGACGAAGTTATGAGCAAAAGACTGAAAAAAGAAATACTATTTAACTATTTAAAAAAAAACGATATCTTTTTAACGAGTATTCTGAAAAAACTCAAAGTATAACAGGGGGTGTTTTTTTAGTGGTTACTAAAAAATATAAAAAAATGGAGGAAATCAAAAATATTTTTTTGAACTGTCCGATTTGTCATGTTTTTTTTGTGTCAAAGATTTTTCCCAAAAAAATCGCAATTCTTTGGAGACTTTTCCTAAATCAATGAGTGAGAGTTAAATTCCCAAAATATGTAGCTATTTGCGAAAGTCTATATGAAAGTAATGAAAGTATAAATATTGGAATTTTAGTAAAAAAAAATATCCATAAAAAGCACCCTAGAAATTTTTTTATTTTTGTTGCCTAGTGTAATTTTTTAGACAAAATCACAGATTAATTATGTCCGGGTCAGTTTGATTAAGCCCAGTGACTAATGTGATGATGATTGTCCCACAAACATTACAGCTCATTTAGGATATCGTGTTAAGTAATCATGTCGGGAGTGACAGGTGTTTTTAGCCTTCGCAATGAGGGCTAATTAAGTAGTAAAGGCCACGGATGTGATCGATGTGTGGAATATTCAACATATTCCCCCCTTAACCGAACTTATCATAACACCTGCGGTGCAATAAAACTCGATTGCATGTTGTAGCAGCAAACATGTGTTTGTATTCTCACACACAACACATGCACACGAATACACAAACTTGCATACCTATACAGCAACATACATAGTTTTACATTCGTGTAACTTAATGTAAGTTAACAACAACTTGTTACAGTTTCAGTAGATTCTTCCACCCCCACCCCCTCAATACACTGGTATTTGCCAAGGAGATCACCAGCTCCCACCTCTCAAATTCTTAAATTATGGACTGACTATCCGCCACCCTTCCTTGCACTGCAGTGCAGGTGGTGGGGAAACAATTTTGCGGTGGCTGGAATGGCTGGGATGGGAGGGAGGGGTACTTAAACTTTGCTTTTCATCGACATCGTCAAGTAAATATAATTTCAAGTGTAAAGTAAATAAGGCATGTAAACCATGTAACATATCCTGTGTGGTACGTGGGTGTGTGTGAGAGAGCTCATGCAAGTAAGCAAGCATGTATGTGTGGGTGTGTGCATCAAGTGCAAACGAATGAATTGGAACAAAATAAACCAAGAGAAGAAGAACAAGAAGAAAAAAACACATACAACCGTAAAATGAGGTCAATAACAGACACAGGTAAATGGTGAATGAAGGAAGGAGGCAGGGTGAGGAAACTAAATTACATTGCCGGGGAGTGGGGTGGAGGAGGAAATGCCATTCACCATGTATGCTGGCAAATCGTTAGCTTTTATAATGCCAACCAAGCGCGTTCGCACTCGCTCGCAGCTATAAAACCTTATCAAGTTTAATGATAATTGAAAGGATGGCGAATTTATTCGGTTAAATTGCAATTTGCCAAATGTAAAATGTCTGCAATAATCCGCACAATTTTCTTAGGGTTGTGGATGTGCATGTGAGCTGCCTCTCATCCTCGCCCACAATTTCATTGACAGTGAGTGCTCCTGTGAAAGGATACTGACTGCATAGTTCGCTAGTTTGAGTGCTGTTTTATTGGTGCCAATATAATTTGCCTGCTGATGCTGCCACTCTGCTCTGTGTGTTAATTGTGCTGATTTGTAAAACATTTTCAAAATCATTTCAATAAAATCATTTACTGAATGATGTACTCGTTGCTCGCTCTCATCGACATGCCAAAGATCGAAGGCCATTCTGAAATAAATTAATTACGAGCATAAATGATGGGGGCGATGTATTATTATTTTATTGGGTTGCCATAGAATTTATTGGAAAATTTTTATTTTTTATGTGTGTTTTTTTTTTCAAATTTTATGGGGCAATAAATCGATTTGTAAATGTAGTAGGGTTTGCTGGGTTTCAGGTCAGCAAACTTGCTGTAATAATTTCCACTTGAAATAATAATAAATAAGGATGTGGAAGGGTTTTTAAGAGTCAAAGCAGATTCAAACGTGGTGATGCTAGTATCTCTTGGTTCAACATGATTTTTTGAAGTGTGTAGAAAGGACGATTTTTCCACTTTTCCATAAGAAATGCAAGTAAAAACAAGACTGGCTGCCGCACAGTGCTCCGTCCTTCTATTTGCATGGGGTAAATTAGAAAGAGTTGTCAGAATACAATGAAACTTTATTTCTAAATGGATTATGATGAATTGGATTCAAAATTATTATCGATTTTAATGTAAACCGTTTTTGGCTTCTTTTTTAATGAATCAAAAAACATATCAACAAGGGCTGCTTTAAAAGAAGTTCGGTAGATATGTTTAATATATAAAAATAAAATAATATATAAAAATATTTTTAATTAACGAAACAAACAATATTAGACTAACGAGTAAAAATTCAATTGTAGACACTTAAAACAATTAAAATAAAAAAGAATCGAAAAGTCATAATGGATTTGTTTTCTAATAGATTACACCGTACGCCAATTAAAAAAAGTCTTTACCCTTGAACCGTATTATATACGTATGAAACTATAGGCAAAATGGTGTTACTTGGCGTTTATAGTTGTTCATTTCCATATCCGGGTGCCCTTCCACAACACTACAAATTTCCAAAGGATACAATTTTTCAAATAATTATTTTATATACTTGTTCGCTCCCTATAATAACGGTATATCTTAAACAGTAACGGTATATATTAAAAATACTTCTAATATCACGCTTCTATCTGTATTATTTCAGCATTTAGATATATTTAACATATATTTCATATCTTGCTTTTTAAGAGACAAAATTTTAAACAGTTGTTAGTACTAAACTAATACAGATTGACAATTAAAGTGTTTTTAGTACAAATTCTCTTTGATTTGACATCTATACCGGTGTCATAGGGTGCGAATAAGTATTTTTTTTTTTTTTTGAAAAATTGTATTCTTTGGTAATTTGTTGTTCTTTTAATGGACAACAGGAACTCTATCTCACCAGTAGTTTCAGATGTATATCATTTGTTATAGTTCAAACTAAAAAAACGATAAAAACACCGAATTTTATGTTTTTTTTTTCCTACATCAAAAGTTAGGAATTTTTCAAATATTCATCTTTCGAATAAAGATATATTACAATTAATTAAAAATAATATTTTTAAGATGTAGAAAAAAATCAAAATTCGTATCACTCTCCATCTATTCAGAAATTAAATGAGTATTACATTCCGTTTAAAAATGAATATTTGATTTATGTTTTTCTTCAACTACTCATAATCAATTTATTTAGCACACAATTATATTTCTATGAGGAATTTTTTCCCTTTGAAACAATATCAAATGAAATAAATTTCTAATAATATAATAATACGCAATAGGGACATTGTTTCTGACGATAAACTTTTCAATATCATTGGCCTTTTTTGCCTTGCCTTTTTTCAATATTCAGCAAATTAGGAATAATCTAAGTTACCATTGCAACCGAAAGGGAAGAGTAATATTAATAAGTTTTTATGGAGGCTGTCCTATGTTAACGGGGTAGAAGTAGGATTCATTTTGATAGGGAATACTTAAAGTAGTTTTATATTAACTAAGTAAAGAAAATCAGCAAAATCACAGTAATTCATAATTCACTAAGGAGTATTTCAAAATTTGGGAATTTTTCAAATATTCATATTTAAATATATACAAATTAATTAAAAATAATATTTTCGAGGTTTAGAAAGAAAAAAAAAAACAAAAATTCTTATCACTCAGCACAGCTATTATTCAGACAATATAGTAATATTCAAATCGTCCACTCCCTGGAACCCAAAAATCTATTTCTATGAAAAAATCTTTGGGAATTATTCTTAGTTGGACTATTACTTTTTAAACTATATCAAAGGAAATAAATTCGAAGCAAATCAGTTTTCTGAAACCCGAAACTGAGTTGGGAATGATGTTCAAAGAAAAGTAAAAAAAAAACAAAACGTCTAAGGTTGATCATTTCAGAAGAAATGCCACCTATCCAGCCAAATTCCCTATCGCAATTGGCGCTGGATTAATCACACACTTCGAAAATGCAGCAAAAACAGGCATAGATTGGAAAACGCGCAAAGTTGGTCGTCCACTTGGATGCTCCAATATCAACTTGAAGTCAACCGGTCGAAGCTGCTAAGAAATCAAGGACCGAGTGGAAGGAGTTTGTTTGTAGTCCTTTGTTCATCCTAGAATTCCGCACGCAAAAAGCTGATATTATAGTACGTCAACATCCCAACAACTAGAATGGGAGACATTCAAAATACTGATATTAGCTATGTCATGCATTCCGAATCAAACCAATGGATTTTCAGAAAAAAATAGACGTTATTGATTCCAATTTTTATTCACAGAATCAGTTTACTCGGGGAATTACCGCCAAAGAAATTAAATCATTCATTCAATGATCTTTGTAGTTGAGAAATGTTCAACACAAGAAAATTAGAATTGGATCCATGTTGAACACTTACGATGGTCATATAGTTAATGTTTTCTCCTTCATTGTTTAAATTTGTATTTGACATTTGGCAATCACATCATAAAAATTACCGAGTTTCTTAGGCCATTACACTTAGAAAACATCCATTATGATATCGTGTATTATTATCGGAACCTTCCTGATTTTTTATATTTTTTTATGAAAGAAAGGCCCAAAACTTCCCTGCAGTAGACCCTAGAGGGGAGAAGTGGAGGTATGTTTAGGGACAATGTTGAGGAGGCAAAATTATTTGGGGTCAGTCTTTCACTTCACCCCTCTAGGGTCTACTGCGGGGTAGTTTTGGGTCTTTCTTTCATAAAAAATATAAAAAGTAGGCAAATGTATGGTGGCCGCCTTAAGGGTTGCAGATGGAGGGTAGGTGTGTTCTGGAAAAATATTGGGACTGAAAAAATATTGGGACTGAAAAAATATTGGGACTGAAAAAATATAGGGGGTGGGTTTTACATTTGACCCCACTAGCGGTCTCCTGGGGCCAGTAAAAGCGATTGTGGTAAATTTTATAAAAAATATTTTTTTTTGTATGGAAGCACCCTTAACGAGTGGTGATAGAGGGTATGTGTGTTCGAAATAAATGTTGGGGAGGGAAAATCAATGATGGTCGGTCTTACATTTAACCCCTCTGGTGGCGACTCCGAGGCAGTTTTGGGACTTTTCCTGTATTTTTACCACTTACCTTTGACCCCGATGAGTGCCCACTTACACTCACCACCCCCCATTTTTTGGCTCATGAATTTTATTTCCGAACCTCACAAAATAGGGGGTTCTAGCATATCAAAATCCAAAAGTCGTGCACTATCTCACCCCTACTGAACAATAACTAAATTAACCCTTAATGGGCAATCTTGAATTTGATTGATTTTTGGCGTTTGTGTTAAGTTTTGGATTTTGTTGTGTTCTGACATATAGTAAAATTGTATGGTCAACATTTTTGTAGAACATTTCATCCCAGCTCCTCCCCCTTTTCGGGGTGTTTTTTTACAATTTGTTAAAACAAAGCCTAAAAATGCCGTTATGAGGGTTAATATGTTCTACAAAAATATTCGCCATAACATTATCTACAAAGTTGCTGAACATACCCTATGCCTCAGATGTAAAGAAAACATAGTTTTATACACCGATATGCTGCAAGAAGAGGCCAGAGTTGGGAAACTTTAATCGTCTACAAAATGAAATTCCGATGTGATCTAAAAAACGCCGACACACGTATAGTTTTTTGGTGGTCTCCTTTTTCAGAATACATTGGCAGAACACCGTAATTTTTTCGTGTTGTACTGTGATATTGAAATATTGATCCCTCACATTGCCTCAGTGATAGGTTGTGGATGGATGGGTTTTTCAACTAATTTTTTCATGCTTTCATGCTTCAGCCATCAATATGTAAATGAGCCTCAATATTATTTTATTGAAGGCCCCAAATGAGAAAATTTTGGCTACTAAAGAGCGAAAAAGTTGAACATGTCCTTCAGTGGTATGATGTGAATGAATTGGTTTCTCAAGCATCATTGGTGAGTTTTCTGAACGCCAATGAGGGCTATTTTGACAATTATCGAAAGCATCAACATGAAACTAATTTTTCTGAATCATTAAATGCCATCATTTTGACGATTAAAGAACTCAATAAGATGAAATGAGTCCAAGTAACAAGTAATGATCTGATTTCATTTCACCGAAACCTTTGGTTACTTTTGTGAATCACAAATATGAAAAGAGCGTTTTTGCTCGAAAATGTACTATTATTTTAAAAATATTTTTCTTTTTATTGATATTAAACTGTCTACAAAATAAAAAAGCGATGAATTCAATATTGAAATATACGGAGACAATTAGAAATTAACGCTACTTCTTCGCAAAAGACTTTGGTGAGAAGTCCTGCTGTTCGCCAGCATCTGTTCTTTTTACATGAGTTGTAGTATGTATGTCGATTGGGGTGTATTTATCAAAACAAGCTTCGGTAGAGCAGGTAGGGTCGTTCCTATCTCGAAAGCTTGACGATTTTTCAGTCTCTCCGGCATGTCCTTTTACCCCAAGCGAAGAGAATCGCAATTCAATTTTCAACTCACTTGACGTGATTACAAGATGGCAATGTGCGATTTGTTACTTAGTGCGATTGTTTTTGACTGATATTCAAAAAGTGCGTTGTGATTCTCATTCTCTTGGGAGAAATTTATGACTTAAGGTGCTCGGCTGTTTTGTTGAAAGATCGCTGCTGATGAAGACAGTCACGTGCCCGAAATCGTGATACAAGTAGTAATAAATGTCACCATGGGATTTTAAAATTAAATTTTAATAAATTTTATTAAGAAATTAAAATAAAAAATATATTAAAAAAATGAAAAAATGTCCTGCAAAAATGTAGTTGTGTAATTTAATTATCCCAATAGTTTTAAATTAAAGTTGTGGTTCTTTGTGGCTACATTTGCTGTGACAAAAGTAGCTGATGAAATTGAACTTTTAAAGTTTTAAATCTATGGCACTTCAGTTGTAATAGTTTGTAATGAGGTATTTTGTAGTTTTCCAAAAACATTTGTTTCCCCCATCTCCTTTAATTAAAGCGAAATCTCAAAATCTTTATAAACCAAAAACATTATCTTCTGCTTCTTCTTCGTCGTCGTTGTGACTACCACTAGAGTTTGTTTCAATTTGAATTTCAAATTGTCTTTTATATCTTGTCTAACATGCCTCAATAAACTAGAATACGTACCATTTTATGAAGGATAATTTAAAATAATTTTTCCAAAAGACGTAGCAGATTATATTCCCCAAGGCAAATTATCTTCTAAGATGCTCGTTCCATCGCTCGTCGGTAACATGAGTACATATACTCGTACATGTCTTGTGGTTGGTTGGCACGCTCTACATCCGGTGGCAGTAGACACAGGAGCTGAAAGGATGTGACATGAAAGTATTTAATTTAAATTTAATTCAAATTGATTAGAGAGCAAAATGAATTGAGAAAAGGTCGTCAGGGAACAGAAAGTCACTATAATATTTGGAAATGAATTTGAAGTAATATTATAGGTCCCATTCCCTTTTCAATATTTTGAAATAGGGTAACCTTGCATCCATTCTGGCCGATCAATATTTAACTACACATTGTTTGTAATTTCTTTTGAGAATATTCAGTCTTCCGTGTAGAAAAGTAGTGTATTTCTATTTATCTCATGTGCGGAAGAAAGACCCCCCCCTTTCCTGTTTGCTTGGCCCCTAAAATCATGCTGCAAGAAATTGTATCCATCTCTGCCCCACCCCATCCCAAATTCATTTGGTGGCTGTCTTTAGATTTGATGTTTACGGTTTGGTTGTTGTTATTGTGTTGCCTCCCATATTGTTGATGTTGTCGTTACATCCCGTATTGTTGTTTTTGTTGCTGTTGACTGTTTCAATGTTGTTTTAGTAGTAGTCGTATTAGTTGTAGTTGCTGCTGCTGCTGTATAAACTTCCATTAGAACTCCCTGGAGTGTACTTTGTTTAAATTGCTAAAAACGCCAACTGGCATGTGTGTGTGTGTGCATGTTTCAACTACATATACAAAATATCTGTCGTCTATATATACTCGAACACACACGACAACTTTTAGATTTCCCAACAAACACTCGCTCAAAGAAATTTAGTCGTTTGAAATAGAAACTAAAGAAATCCCGAACTCAAGACATCCCAGCAAAGAATTTCCATTCCGAATTTGGTCGGCAATCGTACAGAAAGTGCGGATAAGTTGATGATTTAGGTCCGACATCAATTAGTACCGATTTGTCTGGGGAAAATCGGACTGTTGTGCAAACTTGTTGGAGAGATTTATGTCAGAAAGGAAGGAAAAAATCGGAGGGAAAGCTTGACATAAGAATAAACGAACATTCCTCAATATATTCTAAGGTTGTTGTCGACAAAATTTTCGAATTTTTCTGAATGTCCGACTTCTATCCTAACATAGCCGAAAATCCTCAGACTTGTCTGATAATAATCTTTTTGTGTGTTTATTCGTTCAGCAATCGTACAGAAAGTCGTGAAGAGTAGCTGATTCTGATGCCGATTTCGGCCAGACATGTTGTATGGATGTCTGTCAAGAATGAGGACCGATTTGTCTGTGGAAAATCGGAATGATGTGCAAACTTGTTGAATATATTTATGCCTGAGATACAGAAAAATCGGAGGGAAAGCTTGACATAAGAATACACAAACATTCTTGAAAATGCCCTATAGTGTTTGCGGCCTCCGCCAAAAATCCTCAGACTTTTCTGATCTGTAGTTTATTCGGACCGATTTGTCTGATGGAATTCGGAAGGTTGTGCCAAATTGTTGATTAAGATTTTGTCAGAATTCCGGAGAGTAAGTCTAACAAAACTCTGGCAAAATACTCAGACATTTCTGAATATCCGACTTTTATCCTAAAATAGCCGAAAATATTCAGATAGGGCGGTTGACAAGAATTTAAACCGATTTATCTGGAAAAAATCGGAAGGATGTGCAGATTTCTGTCAGCATTCCAGGGCATATTTTAAGGGAAACTTTAAGATGAGTCAGACAAACAAATATTCAGAGAATACGCCGACATAATCGCATAATTCTCGAATGAAGGAATGGAATGTATGACGACAATGTCGTATAATATTCTCAAGAAAAACAACTCTGGCAGATGTTCAGACAAAATGCAGACTAATCGTATAAATGTCTGAATGAATTTCAATTTGTCGAATAAAATTTAAGAAAAATTATAGAAGTATTCAGATGAATGTATAACACCAAAGAGGTGAGATAGAGAAGTTCAGACAAAATGCAGACTAATCGTATAAATGTCTGAATGAATTTCAATTTGTCGAATGAAATTTAAGAAAAAATATAGAAGTGTTCAGAGGAATGTATAACACCAAAGATGAGAGATAGAGAAGTTCAGACAAAATGCAGACTAATCGTATAAATGTCTGAATGAATTTCAATTTGTCGCATGAAATTTAAGAAGAGATATAGAAGTGTTTAGAGCGATGTTCCACATGAAAGAACATAGCGAAGTTCATACAAAATGCAGACTATATCGTATAAATGTCTGAATTAATTTCAATTTGTCGAATGAAATTTAAGAAAACATACATAAGTGTTCAGAGGGCTGTTACACACTAATAAGAAAGATAGCGAAGTTCAGACAAAATGCAGACTAATCGTATAAATGTCTGAATGAATTTCAATTTGTCGAATGAAATTTAAGAAAACATACAGAAGTGTTCAGAGGGAAGTTGCACATGAATAACAGAGATAGCGAAGCACAGACAAAATGCAGACTAATCGTATAAATGTCTGAATGCACTTTCGTTTGTCTCATGGAATTTAAGAAAACATACAGAAGTGTCCAGAGTGATGTATAACACGAAAGAGGGAGAGAGAGAAGTTCAGACAAAATGCAGACTAATCGTATAAATGTCTGAATGCATTTTCATTTGTCTCATGGAATTTAGGAAAACATAGATAAGTATTGAGAGCGTTGTTACACATGAAAAAGAGATATCGAAGTTCAGACAAAATGCAGACTATATCGTATAAATGTCTGAATTAATTTCAATTTGTCGAATTAAATTTAAGAAATGATATAGAAGTGTTCAGAGTGATGTGAGTGATAACACGAAAGAGGGAGAGAGAGAGAAGTTAAGACAGAATGCAGACTAATCGTATAAAAGTCTGAAAGAATTTCTGATATAAAGAAAGTTAAGAGAACTTATAGACGTTTGACACGCCGTAAAATTTGTTAAGTAGAATATGTGATAACTCAGTGCAACTTGAGATACAAGAGAACTTTATTTACTTAGCCCCCTTATGGGCTACATTTCCAAAATTTAAAATTTATTTGAATCTTCATACATTACCGGCCTTTGTTCCCTCTCTTTTCCCCCCAAAACTCTTTGCTGGGTTCTCTGCAGTATATGGCCTTACTAAATAGTGCATGGCAGCAGTGCATGCCACTGATGCTAGTGGTAGTATGTAGTAGAGTGTACATAAAAAAACTTTTTATAGCCCTTGTGTTGTGGTTGTTGGATGGATATAGAAACGTAGAGCAGCCAGGGTATTACGCATTAAGTTTATTGTTAATTTAAGACTTTAATTATGTTTAACTGAAGAAGAGTTAGAATTTTCTGCGTAATTTGAAAATGATTTTCAGAAGTTAACAGCCAAATATGTTTGAGAGTGTTTCTTCCTAAGTGTTTGTAAAGAGATTTTGTGTAATGACACAAGGGGGTTTTGTAATGTCCCTACTAATCTTTTAATCTACCTTCAACATTTTTATCCACCTTCTGGTGATTGTTTCACAGACAGAAGTTTATAGAGACGGACTTAACACTCTGTAACATTTATATGAATTTTAAATTGCAATTTAATAAATATTTTAACGGTGTGTTCATTCCATCGCCTGTAACTCCTGAAAGACTTTTCCGATTTTAATAAGTTATACGTCGTTGTGAAGGTAATTTCAATTACTTTTAAAGTATTGATGTGTTGTGTTATAGCAGGGTTAGATTTTTTGAAGTTTTTGCAATTTTAATTATTTTATTTTTAAATTCGACGTATAACACATTTCAATCGGTAAAGTCTTTCAGGAGTTACAGGCGATTGAATGAATACACCTTATGAAAAAAGTAGTATGTTTTTCACTATTGAATTGTTCATAACTCGTGAAAAAAAATGAACATTTTTTTTAAATACGTATACAATATCTTTATCAGAAGAATACATTCACAAACCTTCAAAACAATCGCCGTACCGCTTGACATGGAATGACTCATATACATTACAAAAATATCTATGGAAAAATATTAAAGTTGTGACCCTCTTTTTTGACGTAAGAGAATTTTGGATTAAATTGTTTATTTTTAATTTTTTTGTTTAAGTAGCCTTTTTGCTGGGGCAATAAAATGCATTAAAACCGAAAATAAAAAAATATTTTAGTCTTTTTACGAAGGAAATTTTGTGTTTGTTTTGCAATGACAACGAGGAAAACCACGCTCAACTATACACACATTGGCCAATTACGATTTTTTTATTTCGTATCAGAGTCGCATCGTTTTATCGTAATTCTGTAGCTCGATTGTAACATGCGATATATCTCTGTATTGGTCTCGACATGTAGTTAATCTGACTCACAGAAAATAAAACTCCAATTTTCGTCGAAGGTACCTTTAGTATCGTAAATATTTCCAATTTTTGCTCTGAGATTATTTATTGCAAAAATACAGTCAGATATGTTATGATCAATAACTATTGAAAAGTTTCACTTGAAATCGAGTTAGCTCGCCATCTGGGTAAAAAGAACCTACTCCCCAAAGTTCATGATGATGTATTTAGTCCTTTAGTCTGGACGTTGATCAGTTAGTCACAAGAACTTTCACATGACTCTGATTTTTGTGAAAATCTCATGAAATACTCTTCTTTAAAAAATATTTTATACGCGTATTATTATCTTATCATTATTTAGGCCACAAATTTGAAAAAAAAAATATTATTGCGGTCCTTAAAGGGTTAAGAAATTCCAAACACCACATTTAGCGATCAGTACCTTTCCAGCGAACCCTCAAAAACCCTCAAATCAAACCAAAAATGCGGATGTTATAGCGCATTTTAAAGAGTGATTTTTTTGAGGTTAGGATTTTCATGCATTAGTATTTGACAGATCACGTGGGATTTCAGACATGGTGTCAAAGAGAAAGATGCTCAGTATGCTTTGACATTTCATCATGAATCGTCTTACAAACGAACAACGCTTGCAAATTATTGAATTTTATTATCAAAATGCGTGATCTGTTAAGAAAGTTCATTGCGCGCTTCCATTTTATGGTCAGTTTAATCGACCCACTGAAGCGGCTATTCGGGCTATTGTGACTAAATTTCGCACCAAATTTACATTGTTGGACATTAAACCACCAACACGCTTACGTAGAGTGCGAACTGAAGAAAATATCGCAGCTGTATCGGCCAGTGTTAATGATGACCACCAATTTTCGATTCGTCGCCGTTCGCACCAATTGGGTCTCTGTTACTCAAAAACGTGGAAATGCCAAAATTGGACTAAGCGGATGGACCACCTAAGACGCAGCCGCGGTCAACATTTAAATGAAATTATCTTCAAAAAGTAAATGTCATGGACCAATCTAACGTTTCAAATAAAGAACCGATGAGATTTTGCAAATTTTATGCGTTTTTTTTTTAAAAAAAGTTATCAAGCTCTTAAAAAATCACCCTTTATAAAGATTGCATTAAAATATCACTAAAATCTTTAAAAATGTCTAGCTCACAAACGGAAACAGACAAACAAACCAAACTTTTAAAAAGAAACCCAAAGATTAATTTTAGAGAAATTTCCACAACCTTTAAGTAAGTTGTTTTAATTATGTCTATTAAATATTTTTATTTTCAACTGCAATCACGTTTAGAATTGTTGGGGTGTAAGTTTCAGGAACACAATCATTAACCCTTTCCGTGGATTTGTCGAATATATTTGACAATTCATATAGTTGCTACTTAACGGCGACTGACGAACAATTCAATTATATTTTTCATATTGTGTTTCTTCTATTCTCTTCACAAAGTTTCCTATTAGTAATATTCTCGACAATTTTTGGAACAAAGCAAGTTGTTATACTTTTTTTCGAGTTTTAGTGTGGCGAACACCCCATAACAAAAATCTTGTATACGAGTTTTTAGCTATAGCTAATTTACCATAGATTTATAACTCGATATAAATAAATAAGATAACCAGAAGAATTTTATAAAATATTTTTGAATATTTTTACGAGTCTTTGGAGACGTTTCGTAAAAAAATATTTATTGTGATTCAAAATTTTTACGTTTGGTAGCTTATTTGATTTTGTCCTATAAATGTGACATTGATTTTAAAAAGTCTATATCTTCTAAACGATAAACTTCCCACAAAAATAAATATTTTTCCCATTATTAGAGGGCCAATATTACCTTATATACAAACTTTCGTGTATTTTGCTTTCCATAAAATTAATTTGACCCGGAAAGGGTTAAACTTATGAAGCATCTTACTGACGACACTATTATCTGTTAATAAAAACATATTTTTATCGCAGAAGTAATTTTTTGATTATTAAAAAATGAAGAAAAAATAAAAAAAGGTTTGGAAATTTTATATTAAACTAGATTTATATCTTATATCATAACAAAAGAAAAACAAATTTTATAAAACTACATTATGACAAAATTGCTGATTGTCGTTCCACCCTAGTGTCTACATTGTCATTTTCATTGTTTGAAAATCGGTAAATGCAGTTCTCTTTTCCTTTCTCAAATTTGCAACCTTTCGGTAAAATCGGAAAACCTAAGAAAATTTCTGTTCGGTTTCACATTGACTTATTCTATATTAATATCACTGAACTTTGCAATTGATTTAACCGATTCCTTGTTGAAGTTCTGTTGAAGTGAGTACTTTAATAATGGAGCACTTTAATATATTTTTTATTTTAATTTTGTTCTCGTTCTTTAAAAAGTTATTACATCAATATCTTTTCCCAGTTTAGTTGCAAATATCTATTTAAGTAGAAAATGAGGTAAAACAAGTAAAAACAGCGTTAAGTTCGTTCGGGCCGAACTTTATATACCCTCCACCATGGATTGCATTCCACAGAGGTTGTCGGTTTTCGTAGAAGTGCAGTGATATTACAGGAAAATATAATTATTTTAATACCCAGACCAAAACAAATATTGAAAAAATAATTTTATAAATAAATATAATATAGTTGTTTGTATGTATTGTTGGTATGTTATGTTGTATGTGTTTGTCATTTATTTTGGTTCAATACCAAAGTTTGTGCTGAAGTCTTCAGCAGAACCCAAAATTAGCAAAAAGGCAAAGTGATACCTTTATTGTTGCAGCTAAAAGTTGACTGCGCAGTTTCGATGGGCCCTACCCCATCTCGTCAGAACTTTCGCAACGAATGTATGTCTTTGACTTAAATCAGGGTTCATATTAGTACCAGCGGTCAAATACGACTAATGCGAAGCGCTGATAAACAAAATATTCCACCGAACTAAGTCGACACACTAGTTCGGTGTCACACTATTTTAATTATTTCAAACCACGCTTATAAAGCAAGGCAAAAAATAAATATTCTTATATTTATATTTGCAAAAAGCTTAAATACCATAAATATTGGTAGATAGTGGGTGCTACAGTTGATTGTATTTCCATTCTATTTTGATTCCAAAAGTACAAATTTAGAAAATCCATTATCAGACGTACATAGTGCAATATAACCTAACTTCATGACTCAACAAATTACGAATTTGGAAAAAAAAAACTCTTTATTTTGCGTGTCTATGCAGTCAGAGGAATGTATACACCGAATTCCATGATTCCAGCTGCGCCCATTTGGTTGGTACCCCCCCTTGACGTTTCTACTCAATTAGAATTTCACCATTCTAGCTGTAGTCGTTTAGTTGGTACTATTTTTATCCCTCTGTACCATTGTATCCCTTGAAAGTACGAATTTCGAAAAATCAGTTTATTTTCCGTGTCTACACAGTCAGAGGAATATATACTCCGAATTTCATGACTCTAGCTGTGGTCATTTGATTGGTACTATTTTTATCTCCTTTTTTCCATGCTTTATATAAGGTTACTTTCTATATATGTGTGCCACAAAATTTGAAATCAATTTTTGAAAGCTTTTTTCTCAACCAATTTTGCTCAAATTTTGCACACTTAATCATTTTCAATGACAATACAAGGAAATGGAAAAATTTGACCAATTGGACAAAGGGGCGTGGCACCTCCCATACGAAGTTAAAACCTATTATCGAATATTGTCAGTTCTATGACACCTAGAGTGCTGTAATTTTGTGTAAGTGCATCTAGCATCAATGTTCATAGTTGTGCCAAAAATGGGCGGTATTGGAAAAGTGGGCGTGGAACCTCCCATACGAAGTTAAAACCTATTATTGAATATTGTCAGTTCTATGACACCTAGAGTGCTGAAATTTTGTGTAAGTGCATCTAGCATCAATTCGCATAGTTGTGCCAAAAATGGGCGGTATTGGAAAAGTGGGCGTGGCATCTCCCATACGAAGTTAAAACCTATTATTGAATATTGTCAGTTCTATGACACATAGAGTGCTGAAATTTTGTGTAAGTGTATCTAGCATCAATTCGCATAGTTGTGCCAAAAAGGGGCGGTATTGGAAAAGTGGGCGTGGCACCTCCCATACGAAGTTAAAACCTATTATTGAATATTGTCAGTTCTATGACACCTAGAGTGCTGAAATTTTGTGTAAGTGCATCTACCATCAATGTGCGTAGTTCTGCCAAAAATGGGCGGTATTGGAATAGTGGGCGTACCACCTCCCATACGAAGTTAAAACATATTATCGAATAGTGTCAGTTCTATGACACGTATAGTGCTCAAATTTTGTGTAAGTGCATCTAGCATCAATGTGCGTAGTTGCGCCTAAAATGGGCGGTAATGCAAAAGTGGGCGTGGCACCTCCCATATGAAGTTAAAACCAAAATTACACCTACTGTAATTTTGTGTAAGTGCATCTAGCATTAATGTGCGTAGTTGTGACAAAAATGGGCGGTAATGGAAATGTGGGCGTGGCACCTCCCATACGAAGTTAAAACCCATTTTCGAATATATGCCGTTCTATGGCAGATAAAAAACTGAAATTTTGCAGTAATTTTTCCTTCTACAAAAGATAACTAAAAAAGAATTTCTTGGCCCAATAGAATTCTGCTTGCATAAAGCATGGATTTGAAAAAAAAAATTTTTTTGATTTACTAGTTTCATTTTAACCCCAAAAAGTACGAATTTTGAAAAATCCTTGTATTTTACTTGTCTATGCAATCAGAGGAATGTATACACCGAATTTCATTATTTTAGGTACAGCCGTTTGGTTGGTACCATTTTTATCCCTCTATTCCTATTTTACCCCTTAAAAGTACGAATTTGGAAAAAATACTTTTAAAGTATCTATCTACTCAATTAGAGGAATGTACACACCGAATTTCGTGTTTCTAGCTGTTGTCGTTTGATATTTATCCCTTTTTTATGGTGCACGTTTTTGCTAAAAGGGTAATGCGCATACCAAATATCAAGCAAATATAAACAGACATATTCAAAAAACATGCTTAAATACGCTAAGATATTAGGGATTATTATGGTTATTTTTAGTCCTTGTGAGGGAAAAATTTTTCCCTTTGGGTCGATTTCGCCCCGTTTCAATCCCAACCGATCTACGACTATAAGACTCATTTATGGAAAATTTGAACGTTCTAGCTCCTTTAGTTTAGATGCTAGCGTGCTTTCAACAGACGGACGGAACGACTAGATCGTCTTAGAATTTTATGACGATCAAGAATATATATACTTTATAGGGTCTCAGGTCGATATTTCAAGGTGTTACAAACGGAATGACAAAGTTAGTATACCCCCATCCTGGAGGTGGAGGGCATAAAAATTGCTATACTAAATTAAGAAAAATTATTTATATTTATTTATAAAAAGTAAAAAAAAATTATGAAAAATCACGGACACCTTACCTCTGTGATACCATACAAAATATTATTTCCCGTTCATTTATGAAAATAAGATTCTTACATTTTTACGGGATATTAACATATTTTCAACTTTTTTGAAAGGTTTTCATAAGAACTTCCGCAAAAGCGTGTAATAGGTGAATTTAGATTTTGGGGTTCGATTGGCCTTCCTGCGGAAGTGTACTTCCTATTCTGGGTATATCTCAATACACAGTGATAGTAAAGATTTCAATCCTTACTCTGAGAAAATTCAATGTGGAAATGCAGTCAGATGTAGTCGTTTTCACGTTTTCATGCCGACGAAATCGAGCTTAGCTCGATTACGTTTTACCAACAATTATTTATTTTTAATGTTGGTCTCGATTCTTATAAATGACTAAATCATTATTTTTTCCCTGTTAACCATAGTAAAAAGAAAATTCTGCTTATATCGATTGCATTACAAAAAGTTAAAAACAAACTAGAATAGCCAAGCCGAAATACTTCGCATTGGGACACATATTTGTATAGCATACCTTTAGGGGCAATATCATTTTCTGGCATTCAAAGGCCAAGAGCGATAACTAAAGATTTCAATAGTAAATTTATTATAACCCTAAAAGTATGCTTTGTAGATTATATACAAGTTGCGGATAGTCGATGAGTTAATGTGCATGTCTTGGCTGGATATTTGGTTTGATTTATTAATTAACAAAAAACGTTAAGCCATTATCCCCTGATTTTTTTTGCAAATGTTGAGCTGCTACATTAGGCATTAGTTATTTATTAGGTTATAAAAGCTGGTCACCATTGATTAAAATATACAAGCAGTTTTATATGAAATTTCGAAATCGTAAAAAGTAAACATTTGCATATAGCCGTTGGGCATGTCACTGGTAATTTACATTTAATTGTGGACTCAAATGAAATCACTAGTAATGATTTGTTTGAATTTATATATTATAATATGAAATATATGATATATATTAGTATGTCAACGTAATTTGACTATATCAGAGATGTGTGCACAATTCCAAGGTTCTAGCACTATTCTTCCCAATTTTTTTCCATAACTTGTAGGAAAATATTCCACTGTGTTACGATTCTGTTTTTATCATTTGTTTTGAAATATCATATCTTAGATATAGATATATATCATATAAGATAAAATAAAAATAGAAATCTTATAATTGATCCAAATCTAATCATATACTATTTCACAACATTTTGTTCGAGGCATATTATTTTAGACCCTACTACACAGCTCCTTCTATACCTAAAGGAAAGTGTTGTAGACCATCAACACTTCCACTATGACAAATTTCGTCAACATCGTTTAAGCCGTTTAGAAGTGTCATAATTATTCCCAATTTTTCTTTCAGCCATGATTTTTTCTAAATATATCTTCAAATTGGTTTATTTTTTTATATATTCTGGAGTAGATGTTGAGTGTTTTTGTGTTCCCATTTAAATAGAATACTTTTCAATTCAATTTTTCTTGAATACTTTTGAATTAAATTTTTTTCTTTCTTGAATTTCCGGATATTTGTGTATATTTTAAGCAAACATTTCATTGCTCCTTTGTATGTGGGCTTTCAGTGGGCTTTTCACACAGCAAAAATCCTGAAAAGCTAAAATTGTTATTTGACGACGACATTTCTCAATTCAATTTCAATGCAATTCCACAAAGAAAGTCTTAGCATCTTTACAATATTCATTTTATCCACTTCCTAGTAATTTTTCAAAAAAAAAAAGAAAACTGTTTCCCTTCCCCCTGAAAAGTAGAAACATTTATTTTTCTGTGATTTTCTTTTTCTTTTTGTATTCGTTTTGCAAACAAAAGTTAAAGTTTTTTTCTATTTTCTCGTTGCCTTACAAAAGGCCAAACAGCTTCCGTGAAATCTTTAAATGTGTTTCATTCTCATTCAGCAGCAGCAGCACGTTGCAAATGTCTTTTCGTAGTTTCGACTGTTTCGGCTGCTGCTGTAGAGCCTTTTCTTGTCTGGGCGAGAGGAAAAGAGGTCATAGTTAGGCTACGAACAGTAGATGATGATGATGATGAGGGGGCGAAAAAACTGTGGAAATTTTGTTCATTCAGTTCAGGCATTCATTCATACACTTATTCAGGAACAATTGTAAAGAAAAAAATGTCATTAAGGATGGCTGCTGCTTTCCGAATCCTACCACCAGATCCTAGTCCAACTCAACACCAATGTCTACGTCTACGTCTTCGACTTGGCATTCGTGGCAGTCACATCATCTCCGTCAACATCTTTTCCTTTTGCGAATACAATAGTAAAGAAATACTTACAAAGCTCCTTCCTTGGGATCAACTTACACTTGCACGCCCGTACAAATAGTTACACGCATACATTCAGCATGTCCTGGCTCATGGAGTCACTTGTCCAACACACACACACTCACTCCCACACACTCACATCGATTTACTTCCTTATTCAAGAGACATTTAAGCACTTGACTGACATACACAACAAACCTAAGCGAGGTCGGTCGTTTGTGTGCCCCATAGTGATGAACGAGAAGAAGAAGAGGAAGCCGAAGCCGAAGCAGAGGCGCAGTAGTAGTTGTAGTGATAGAAACAAATAATAATAATGACGATTACGATTATGTTGAAGTGTTTTAAGTGTAAACGAACGAGTGAACAACGAAAGGACAGACAGACGAACAACGAACTAAACCTGCCAACCAGCCCGCCAACTAACCATTCCAACCACAAGCCAAGAACGAATGTTGCATGACTGGATGAATGAGCGAGCGAATGAATGAACGAACAAACAGAATGAATGAATGAGGCAAACGAATGCAGTATGATGCTGCTTTCCCCTCTCCCCCTTGTTGCTCGACACGTTCCTTGTGTGTATTGGTGACAACTGCAATAGCAACAATGACAGTGGCAACAAACTGCTCACATTGTACAATCAAAACAAAATATTCTGCGAAAAAAAAATATGGTTAGCACTGTACGAGGGAGGTTATGAGTAAATTGGTAATCATTTGTGAATGATAACGCTATGACAAACATTTTGTATCTGGGTCCTAAGAATTTATTATACCCTCTACCTCCAGGATGGGGTTATACTAACTTTGTCATTCCGTTAACACCTTGAAATATCGACTTGAGATCGAAAGTATATATACTCTTGATCGTCATAAAATTCTAAGACGATCTAGCCATGTCCGTCCGTCCGCCTGTCCGTCTGTTGAAAGCACGCTAGCTTCTAAACGAAAGCAGCTAGGACGTCCAAATTTTCCATAAATGCGTCTTATAGTCGTAGATCGGTTGGGATTGGAATGGGGCGAAATCGGCCCAAAGGGAAAAATTTTTCCCTCACAAGAACTAAAAATACCCATAATAATCCCTAATATTTTAGCGTATTTAAGCATGTTTTTTGAATATGTCTGTTTATATTTGCTTGATATTTGGTATGCGCATTCCCCCTACAGCAAAAACGTGCACCATAAAGTGATTCTTATTTGTAGGGGGTGAAATGGGGCAAAAAAGGGATAAAAATGGTACGTATTAAACGACAACAGCTAGAAACACGAAATTCGGTGTGTACATTCCTCTAACTGAGTAGATACATAATATAAAAACATTTTTTTCAAATTCGTACTTTTAAGGGGTAAAATGGGAATAGAGGGATAAAAATGGTACCAACCAAATGGCTGTACCTAGAATAATGAAATTCGGTGTATACATTCCTCTGATTGCATAGAAAAGTAAAATAAACTGATTTTTTAAAATTCGTACTTTTTGGGGTTAAACTGAAGAAAGGGGATAAAAATAGTACCAATCAAATGACCGTAGCTAGAGTCATGAAATTCGGAGTATACATTCCTCTGACTGTGTAGACACGGAAAATAAACTGATTTTTCGAAATTCGTACTTTTTGGGGTCAAAATAGAAAAATGGGATAAAAAAAGTACCAACCAAATGACCGCAGCTAGAGTCGTGCAATTCGGAGTATACATTCCTTTGACTACGTAGACATGAAAAATAAAATGTTTTTTTCCAAATTCGTACTTTCAAGGGATACAATGGCTACGGAGGGATAAAAATGGTACCAACCAAACAGCTACACCTGGAATAATTAAATTCGGTGTATACATTCCTCTGGTTGCGTAGACACTTAAAATAAACTGATTTTTCGAAATTCGTACTTTTTGGGGTTATAAAGAAAAAAGGGGATAAAAATAGTACCAATCAAATGACCGCAGCTAGAGTCAATAAATTCGGAGTATACATTCCTCTGACTGCGTAGACACGGAAAATAGACGGATTTTTCAAAATTCGTACTTTCAGGGGATGCAATGTTACAGGGGGATAAAAATAGTACCAACTCAACGACTACAGCTAGAATGATGAAATTCTAATTGCGTAGAAATGTCAAGGGGGTAAAAATGGTACCAACCAAATTGGTGGAATCATGGAATTCGGTGTATACATTCCTCTGACTGCATAGACACGCATAATAGAAAGCTTTTTTCCAAATTCGTAATTTTTCTTTTAATGCAAAAATTGGCTGAATCATGAAGTTAGGTCATTTTGCGCTATGTACGTCTGATAATGGATTTCAAAATTTGTACTTTTGGAATTCAAATAGAATGGAAATACAATCAACTGTAGCACCCACTATCTACCAATATTTATGGTATTTAAGCTTTTTGAAAATATAAATATAAGAATATTTATTTTTTGATTTTAAATAAATAATGGTTTGAAGTAATTAAAATATTATATTTATTTATAAAATTATTTTTTCAATATTTGTATTTGTTTTGGTTTGGCTATATTAAAAATTTTATATTTTCCTGCAATATTACTGCACTTCTACGAAAACCGACAACCTCTGTGGAATGCAATCCATGGTGAAGGGTTCGGCCCGGCCGAACTTAACGCCGTTTTTACTTGTTTTATCTTGTCGCTGCTATTTTTTGACCGCAGCTGTATACAAGAAGGACCATAACATCTGTATTTATCCATAGATTTTCTTCAACTTCTTCATCGTCAAGATCCCAGCTATTGCAAAATATAAAAATATTCTGTTATTTAGTTTGTAAAGGGGGTTTTCGCGCTATTTAAACAAAAATTTAAAAATTATGATTTTTGATTTGAACTGGGATATTGTCCTGGCTCAAGACCATTTTGCATCTATATTTAATAGAATGCAAATTTATTTACAAATGTAAATAAATGAAAAAACTAAAAAAAAATTATGATTTTTTCTGTGTCTACGAAAAGTATCATAACTTCTACATTTATCCATAGATCTTTAAATATATAGAGGCAATGTACAATGTAAGCTGCTAATAATCAAACTAAAATATTTTGTACAGATTTTTTCTATTTTGATATATTTTTTCGTGTCAGCAAAATTATTATTATTTTTTTTTTTTGTTGAAAAAAGAAATAAATGTTTTCTGAATTTCTGGTAGACAGACCAAAAACCATATTTTCTATGTGAAATTTAAATTCGGAACATGTGCAGCCATCACAATTACCTTTCATCAAACATATAAGTGGGTGTTATCTGACTTGTATTTCCAAAATGAGAGTACAAATACCCTCGACGAAAATTGGAATTTTAGTAAAAATAAAAAAAAAATATCCATAAAAAATTAAATATTTGTTCTAGATTAGAAAGCCAAAATACCTCAGCAAATATTACTCCGTGCGACAATTTTACGCTTATGTCGTACATAAAAAGGCTGTGTACTAAGTTTTCCATTTAGAGATCTTTTCTCCCTTTTACAGGACAGGATAATTAAATCGATGTTTTAATAATTTACTTTCTTACTTTAGCGAGTCATACAATGGCGATAGGGATATCAAAGGAAAGTCAAGAATATCCGCTTAAAATATTTAAAATTTCATGTATTTATTTGTATTATTTTAGCTTTTTGTATTATTTCAAGTTTCCCCCCTTAAAACTATAAAGTTTATTTATTTAAAATTTTAAGGGGGAAATTGAAATGGTTGTTAATGCTAAACTTACACAGATAGAAGCATGAACTCAGAATTATTTTTAACAGATATTCTTCTGCTTCATTTGATATCCATGTCGCATTTGTATGATTCAGAGAAATACCTAAATAAATTAATTAAATAGAAATTAAGAGAAAAGATCATCAAATAGATCATCATCAAACTGAGTACACAGTTCTCCTATATAAATACAACGTCTAGTTTCACGTGTATATGGTCCTGTTCAGGTCCAAGGTGTTATAAAGGGTGATTTTTTAAGAGCTTGATAACTTTTTAAAAAAAAAAAAAACGCATAAAATTTGCAAAATCTCATCGGTTCTTTATTTGAAACGTTAGATTGGTCCATGGCATTTACTTTTTGAAGATAATTTCATTTAAATGTTGAAAGCGGCTGCGTCTTAGGTGGTCCATCCGCTTAGTCCAATTTTGGCATTTCCACGTTTTTGAGTAACAGAGACCCAATTGGTGCGAACGGCGACGAATCGAAAATTGGTGGTCATCATTAACACTGGCCGATACAGCTGCGATATTTTCTTCAGTTCGCACTCTACGTAAGCGTGTTGGTGGTTTAATGTCCAACAATGTAAATTTGGTGCGAAATTTAGTCACAATAGCCCGAATAGCCGCTTCAGTGGGTCGATTAAACTGACCATAAAATGGAAGCGCGCAATGAACTTTCTTAACAGAGCACGCATTTTGATAATAAAATTCAATAATTTGCAAGCGTTGTTCGTTTGTAAGACGATTCATGATGAAATGTCAAAGCATACTGAGCATCTTTCTTTTTGACACCATGTCTGAAATCCCACGTGATCTGTCAAATACTAATGCATGAAAATCCTAACCTCAAAAAAATCACTCTTTACATAGCCCTTCGACCATTTTTTTATATTTTATTATTTTCTAGAAATGGATCGTAAATTCTCTTCACCATTCCGTCTGTCGTAAACTATTGGGGACATTTTACATTTATACACCTACTACAAAAAGTAGTTATCACATCTGAATGAAATTTTCAGCATGGCTTTCTAAGGCATCGGATATTATCAATGTAGATTTTATGTCCTAAGGAACATTTGTCATGAATCGTATCTAACAATCCTTGTTCAATTACCGCCTTTCTTTAGTCGTAAAAATTCGGTTTACAAAATTCTTCCTTTTTGTACTTTACATCTCTATCTATCTCTCATTGTCTTGGAAGAAATCAAATCTATAGATGCCAGTAATATTAGTTGGGTGATAGTGTAATCCTATAACATACCAGCCTAGTATCCAGCCCTCGTCATTTACTACCATAAGGCAATTGAAAGAGGGGATTTTTATTATCTTTCATCCCCCCTCCCCTTTTGCTAAGACTGTGACATTATCTTTGCCGGAAAGGGAAGGAAAATCGCATGGAAAAAAAGCAGCTCAAAATCTCCTGGTAGTACTGGAGTGTTTAGACGTCGTCTCCCTTTGTATATGTCCGTGTGTGAAATACAATTGCTCAGCTTAAGACTGTCACACTCAGTGTTGGCTCATGCTCTTGCCATTTGAGCAATTGTAGTCAGTGTGTGTGTGTGTGTGTATTGGTTTTTTAACTCTGGCAAGGATGTGAAGTATGGCAATCCTCATCTATGAATCATTACAATTGTAGTCAAAGCGTTACATCGACATCGACACCGACACAATCCTTCCTTCAACCTTCGAGTGAACATACTGGGAACATATGAAATCCGAAAAACCCAGGGACGTCGTATACTCCTGGCCATTAAAGACTCATAAAGTCAAACACTTTCACACATATATGTACATGAATCAGGGAGAGGGGTAGAGAGAGGTAGAGAGTGAAAGACAGTTAAGCCAAAGGAAAAAAAATACAGGATATGAATGAAATTGCTTTTCTCCGAATATGGGTGGATGGACGGTGGTGCAGTGAAAAGTGAGAGCATGAGAAACACAACACCAATACCAACACCAACACCATCTAAGAATCTGTAAATACAACAAAAATCCTGTGGGTAAATATGAATTGCTCTTTTGTATTCTGTTGACATTCATAGAATGCTACGGCCACTCCTGCCCGTTGTGGCGAATGTTTGTAGGAATGATCAGCAAAGCTGACAGGATGAATGGCGGTGGACACATGAATTGCAATCGAATCGATTCGTCTGATGAAAGACAAACTATGAGAACATACTAAAACTATATGTGTGGTGCTGTGTGTAAAGTAAACTGCAGAGTAAACATTGAATCATTGAAAAATAATATTTAGAATAAATGCATTTGAAAAAAAAAAACGAACGAACAAAGCAAAACATCAAACGAATGTGTTTAGCTAAATGTTATAAAAATAAGCACATCCCGATGAGAAGGACGGGAAAGGGTTGACAAAGTGGCCCATATAGTGTTGGAATGTCGAGAAAAATCTATTATTGAGTGGATAGAGCAGAGTCGACAGAGAATGGGATTTTAAGGATTATGCCAGAAATGTAGTTTATAAATCACGATTGTAAATATAGGGAAAGGATTGATGTTGGAAAGAAGTTGGAATTTATGATGGAAATGATGAATGGGGAAGAACGAATGGGAAGAGCAATGGAATCATATATGGAGATAGGTGGAAGAATTATTTAATAAATGAAAGGAGACAACGAAAATAATATCTTGGATACAGACAAACCACGATATATTTGAATTTGACGCATCATCGTTGAAAATGGTCCTTCGAGACGAGCAAGATATCAGCTATACCTACATCCCATCCACAAACTTGTTCACTAATACTGTGAAACAATGACACGCTCTAAAAGCAAGAGTATTCATTCTCTTATAGCGGACATAGCCTGGACATTGTTTTGATGAAGCAAAAAAATAATTTCTTCTTTAAATACCCAAATTGATAGTGATATTTTATTTATAATTATTATACCTACAGCTTTCCTTTGTTCGGTGACCTATAGTGAAATTTGACGTAGAATATTTTTTCCTTTCACACCACCTGCCTAAAATTCAAATTTGTGGGAGATTTTAGCACCAATTCGGAAAAAGTACGAAAGTAACCCTAAAATTAATTTTTAGTTTTGACTTATTTCTGGTATTTAAATTAAGTTTTGAGTTACGATGTATTCAAAGACTTATATTAGCATATTATGGCAAATATTTTTGTAGAACATTTTGACCCATTAAACCTCCGGTTTTGGGGTATTTTGGAGCATTTTTTACCCTTTTCCAAAAAGGTACCAAAAAGACCCTTATCGTGAGGTGTTAGAGGGTTAACATGTTCCACAAAAATGTTTCTTGTAGTGTTTTATGTAATATTGCTGATCACATGCTATACTTAAAATGTAAGGATCATAAGGTTTCCTATACCGATTCATCACAAGAAAATGTCAAGAAAAACATAAGAAATAATTTCTTTTTTTAAATACCCAAATTGTTATTGATATTTTGTTTGTATATATTATATCTAGAGCTTTCTTTTGTTCGGTGACTTCAAGTGAAATTTGACGTAGAATATTTTTTCCATTAACACCACCCCCCTATAGTTCAGTTTTCTAGGGCATTTGGCGCCAATTCGGTAAAAAGTACGAAAATGAATTTTTAGCTTTGACTTTTTTGTGCTATTTACGATAAGATTTGAGCTTTGGTGTATTCACAAACTTATAGTAGAATTTTATGGTAAATATTCTTCTAGAACATTTTGACCCGTTAAACCTGTGTTTTAGGGGTGTTATTTACCCCATTGCACAAAAGGGACCAAAAAGACCCCTTTATTGAGAAGCTAGAGGGTTAAAATGTTCTGCAAAAATGTTCCTTGTAGTCTTTTACATAATATTGCTAAACACATCCTATAGTTAAAATTTAAGGATCACAAGGATTACTATGCCGTTTCATCATAAGAATGTTCAAAGAGGGGACATATTGGAAGGTACCAAAAAGTCCCATCTATTGAGGAGCTAGAAGGTTAAAATGTTCCACAAAAATGTGCCTCGTAATGTTCTAAGTAATATTGCTGAACACATCCTGTACTTAAAATGTAAGGATCACAAGGTTTCCTAGACCGATTCATCATAAGAATGTGCAAAAGGGGGATATATTGACAGGGACCAAAAAGACCCCTCTATGGAGGAACTAGAGCGTTAAAGTGTTCCACAAAAATGTCCATCGTAGTGTTTTAAGTAATATTGCAGAACACTTCCTATACTTAAAATGTAAGGATAACAATTTTTCCTATGCCGATTCATAATAAGAAAATATCAAGAAAAACATAAGAAATAATTTCTTGTTTGAATGCCCATATTATTATTGATATTTTATTTAAATATATTATAGCTACAGCTTTCTTTTGTTCTACGACTTATAGTGAAATTTGACGTAGAATATTTTTTCCTTTGACACCACCCCTCTAAAGTTAACTTTTGTCTGTTAGTTGACTACAAATTCGGAAAAAGTATGAAATTAACCCTAAAATGAATTTTAAGTTTTGTCTTATTTCTGGCATTTAAGTTGAGTTTTTAGTATTGGTGTATTCAGAGACTTTTAGTAGCATGTTATGGCAAATATTTTTGTAGAACATTTTGAACCGTTAAACCCCCGCTTTTGGGGGGTATTTTTACCCTTTTCTAAAAATGGACCAAAAAGACCCCTCTATTGAGGATCTAGCGGGTTAAAATGTTCCACAAAAATTTTGCTCATAGTGTTTTAAGTAATACTGCTGAACACATGCTATACTTAAAATGTAAGCATCATAAGGTTTCCTATATCGATTCATCATAAGAAAATATCAAGAAAAAAAATAAGAAATAATTTCTTGTTTAAATACCCAAATTGTTGTTGATATTTTATTTATATATATTATAGCTACAGCTTTCTTTTTTTCTACGACTTATAGTGAAATTTGACGTAGAATATTTTTTCCGTTTACACCACCACTCTATAATTCGGTTTTGTGGGAGAATTTAGCACAAATTCGGAAAAAATATGAAATTAACCCTAAAATGTAATTTATGTTTTGACCTATTTCCGGTATTTCAGTTGATCCTTGAGTTTTGGTTTATTCAGAGACATAGTAGAATTTTATGGTACATATTTTTATAGAACATTTTGACTTGTTAAAACACTTCTTTAGTGGTGTTTTTTACCCTTTTGCACAAAAGGGACCAAAAAGACCCCTCTATTGAGGAGCTAGAGGGTTCAGATGTTCCACAAAAATGTTCCTCGTCGCCTTTTAAGTAATATTGCTGAATACATTCTATTGTTAAAATGCAAGGATCTCAAGGTTTCCTATGCTGATACATTATAAGAATGTTCAAAAGTAGGAAATATTGAAAGGGCCTTAATAAAATACCCCTTTATTGAGAAGCTAGAGGGTTAAAATATTGCACAAAAATTTTCTTTGTAGTGTTTTCAGTAATATTGCTTAACACATCCTGTACTTAAAGTCTAAGGATCACAAGGTTTACTATGCCGTTTCATCATACGAATGTGCAAAGGAAGAAACTATCGAAAGGGACAAAAAAAGACCCCTATCATGAGGAGTTAGAAGGTTAAAATGTTCTGCAAAAATGTTCCTCGCAGCGTTTTAAATAATATTGCTGAACACATTCTATTGTTAAAATGTAAGGATCACAATGTTTCCTATTCCAATTCATCCAAAGATTCATGAAACCCCTGTTTTTGGGGTGTTTTTACCCTTTTGTACAAAATGCCCAAAAATAACATTATGCTGAGGAGCTGGAGGGTTAAAATATTGCACAAATATGTTCCTCGTAGTGTTTTAAGTAATATTGCTGAACACATCCTGTACTTAAAATGTCAGGATCACAAGGTTTCCTATGCCTATTCATCATAAGAATGAGCAAAAGGGGTGAAATATTGATACTTCTCTAAAATTATAAATATTTTTTTTTAATTTGCATTTATGAAGTAATAATGTTGCCATAATCTCTTTTGCCTTTAAAGAGTTGTCCTTAATAGAAAATTGCACTAAAGTAGCTTAATCACTTTATCCTTTCATCCATACAAATGTCCTTTTTCTGTTATCATTTTAATTAACTTAACTTTATGCTAATACAGAATGTTGGACATTAAAAGAACTTTTTTATTGTTATTGCTTTTTTGTTTTTACTATTTTAAGTCCTTAAATTTTATATAGTATTCGTTTCTAATGTTTCTAATTTTCTCTTTCTCTTTTATTTGCAGGTAATTTCCCTTTTTTTATTCCTACCTTACATTGTTGATGTGCGAAGTTGTTTTTCGTGGTGATTGTATCGCTCAAAGTAACTTTAACGTAACCATTTGAGGCAATGTCGTAAGTACCCGACCGACCGCTTATCCTTATATAATTTTTGTAAACAAACCAAATCCTTTTAGGGTTATATATATATGGCGGTCTTTAATAGCTCTATCTCACCCATCGAACGATATGTGTGTGTGTGTTTGGGTGAATGTCTACGCACAAAAAGGTGGAACAGGATATTGGTCATTTATAAAGCCACACAGACAACAAAAAAACTTTTTATTTTATGGCTAGCTGATGTTGGCCCATTACAATATTCTTTTATTTTTTCGTGTAGAAGAGGTTGCTCTGGGGAGGTCATTATACACTCGGAAAATCAAAGACGAACTCCAGTTTTGTAAAAACTTGCACTCAAATTTACTTGAAATTCCTTAAAATTTCCGTCTGAAATTTATTAATAAAATATATTTGAAGGGACCAAAAAGACCCCTATCGTGAGGAGCTAGAGGGTTAAAATATTCCACAAAAATGTTCACCGCAGTGTTTTAAGTAATATTGCTGAACACATCCTATACATAAAATGTAAGGATCGCAAGGTTTCGTATGCCGAATCATCATATGAAAGTACCAAGAAAAAAAAAACAATAAATAATTTCTTGTTTAAATACCCAAATTAATACTGATATTTTATGGATATATATTATATATACAGCTTTCTTTTGTTCGATGACTTATAGTGAAATTTGACGTAGAATAATTTTTCCATTCACTATACCCCCATAAAATTCAGTTTTGTTGTACAGTTTAGCACCAATTCGGAAAAAGTATGAAATGAACACTAAAATGATTATTTAAGTTTTGACTTATTTCTGGCACTTGAGTTAAGTTTCGAGTTTTGGTGTATTCAGAGACTCTTGCTAGAATTTGATGTCAAATAGTTTTGTAGAACATTTTGATACCTTAAACCCCTGTTTTAGGGGTGTTTTTAACCCTTTATCAAAAAATGGGCCAAAAAGACCCCTACTTTGATCAGCTAGAGAGTTAATATGTTCCACAGAAATCTTTCTTGTAGTTTTTTAAGTAATATTGCTGAACACATTCTATTGTTAGAATGTAAGGTTCACAAGGTTTCCTATGCCGATTCATCATAATGTACCAAGAAAAAAAACAATAAACAATTTCTTTTTTTAATTGCCCGAATTGGTAATGATATTTTATTTATATATATTATATCTACAGCTTTCTTTTGTTTGGTGACTTATAGTGAAATTCGATGTAGAATATTTTTTTCATTTACACCACCCCCCCTAAGATGCAGTAATGTGGGCAGTTTAGCTGCAATTCGGAAAAGTACGAAATTAACCCTAAAATGCAGTTTTGAGTTTTGACTTATTCCTCGAATTTAAGTTATGTTTCGAGTTTTGTTGTATTCAGAGACTTATAGTAGAATTTTAAGGCAAATATTTTTGTAGAACATTTTTAGCCGTTATATCCCTGATTTAGGGGCGTTTTTTACCCTTTTTCATAAAATGGACCAAAAAGAACCCTACTTGGAGCAGCTAGAGGGTTAAAATGTTCCAGAGAAATGTTCATCTTAGTGTTTTAAGTAATATTGCTGAACACATCCAATACCTAAAGTGTAAGGATCACAAGGTTTCCTATGCCGATTCATCTTGTGATTGGGCAAAAAAGGGTGAAATATTGATCCCCGCTAAAATGACCTTGTTATTTGCGAAAAAGTTTCATTTTGTTCCACAGTGTTATTTTTTTTCTGAGTGTAAATGTCTCATTTTCTCAACAGAATTTTTTCTTCGTTATATCTATGCCAGGCTATAGGGATTATAAACCAAAGTCATACACAATAAAGGATAAAAATATTACAGTAATCCCAAGGACAATAAATATGTATTTCCACCCGCTCCATACTTCCACTCATCTATTCATACTGTCGGCAACCATCTATACGAATATTGGCGCCAAAAACAAATTCCTAAACTTGACCGCTCTATTTATTCCGTTCCGTTTTTTTGTGCGTCCATGTTAGCCTTCCCATTTGAGGTCAGTTTTGCGTTTTTCTTCTCACTGACCATCGGACCACAGGGTGGGTGTCACTCATTTAATAACTGCGTTTAGTGTGTCGGTGCAGGACATATGTGTGTGTGGCCTTAGTCGAGTTTGTTTTGGCCACACACCCAGCCAGAGGGTGGATTATGTGGGTGTTATTTGGGGGAGTTATTAAGGTTTCTTCGCATTTTGCTGCTGCTTAAAGGGCTTATGCTTAATTCCAATTTGAACTATTTATAACTTAACGATTTTGTTTCTTTCTTCTTCTCTATGTATTCTTCTTCTTTTCTTCTTTTTCTAATTATTGTATTTTTTTGCGTGTGTGGGAAGATTACCATATGTTTGTGTATTAATAGCACCATGAATAGCAAATTAATTGTGTGGGATTAGAGGCCACGCAGAAGAGAGTATTATTGTTTTAATCTAGGCAATACTTAATTGTGATTGATAGAGGCAGAAAAAATACAAAAATATTTTCCATAAAATTCTACTTTCAGTCTCTGAATACACCAAAACTCAAAACTTAACTTAAATATCAGAAATTAGTAAAAACTTAAAATTCATTTTAGGGTTAATTTCGTACTTTTCCTATTTGGTACCAAACTAACCCACAAAACTGCATTTTAGGGGGGTGATGTGAATGGAAAAATTATTCTACATCAAATTTCACTATACGTCACCGAACAAAAGAAAGCTGTTGAAATAATATATCTAAATAAAATATCGGTTGCAATTTGGGTATTTAAACAAGAAATTATTTATAATTTTTCTTGGTACACTCTTTTGATGAATCGTTATAGGAAACCATGTGATCCTTATGTATTGCATGTGTTTAGCAATATTACTTAAGACACTACGAGGAACAACTTTGTGGAACATTTTAACCCTCTAGCTCCTCAATGTAGGGGTCTTTTTGGACCCTTTTATGAAAAAGGTTAAAAAAATCCCTAAAATAGGAATTTCACGGGTCAAAATGTTCTACGAAAATATGTGGCATGAAGTTCTACTATAAGTCTCTGAATACACAAAAACTCAAAACTTAAATTAAATACCAGAAATAAGTCAAAATTGAAAACTGCTTTTTAGGGTTAATTTTGCACTTTTCCGAATTGTTGCTAAGCAAACCCACAAAACTGCATCTTAGGGGGGTGGTGTTAATGGGAGAAATATTCTACATCAAATTTCACTATAAGTCATCAGACAAAAGAAAGCTGTATATATAATATATATAAATAAAATATCAGTTGCAATTTGGGTATTTAAACAAGAAATTATTTATTGTTTTTTTTTTCTTGGTACATTCTTTTGATGAATCGGTATGGGAAATCTTATGATCCTTACATTTTAACTATAGGATGTGTTTAGCAATATTATGTAAAGCACTACGAGGAACATTTTTGTGGAACATTTTAACCCTCTAGCTACTCAATGTAAGGGTCTTTTTTGACCCTTTTTTGAAAAAGGGTAAATACACCCCTAAAATAGGAATTCAACGGGTCAACACGTTCCACAAAAAGATTTCTATTATAAGTCTCTGAATACATCAAAACTTAACTTAATGTCAGAAATAAGTCATAATTTTATACAGTATTTTAGGGTTAATTTCACTACTTCCCCTTTTCACATTCTTATTATGAATCGGCATAAGAAATCTTGTGATTCTTATATTTTATATAGAGTTTGTTTAACAAGATTATATAAAACACTAAAAGCAACATTTTTGTAGAACATTTTAACCCTCTATCTCTTCAGTAGAAGGGTCTTTTTGGTCCCTTTTGTGCAAAAGGCTAAACAACACTCCCAAAACAGCAGTTTGACGGGTCAAAATGTTCTACGAAAATATTTGGCATTAAGTTCTACTATAAGTCTCTGAATACACAAAAACTCAAAACTTACCTTAAATACCTGAAATAAGTCATAATTTAAAACTGCTTTTTAGGGTTAATTTTGCACTTTTCCGAATTGTCGCTAAGCAAACCCACAAAACTGTATTTTAGGGGGGTGATGTGAATGGAAAAATTATTCTACATCAAATTTCACTATAAGCCACCCGACAAAAAATAGCTGTATATATAATATATATAAATAAAATATCAGTTGCAATTTGGGTATTTAAACAAGAAATTATTTATTGTTTTTTCTTGGTACATTCTTTTGTTGAATCGGTATAGGAAATCTTATGATCCTTACATTTTAACTATAGGATGTGTTTAGCAATATTATGTAAAACACTACGAGGAACATTTTTGTGGAACATCTTAAACCTCTAACTACTCAATGTGGGGGTCTTTTTTGGCCCTTTTTGAGAAATGGTAAATACACCCCTAAAATAGGAATTCAACGGGTCAACATGTTCCACAAAAATATTTGCCGTAAGATTCTATTATAAGTCTCTAAATACACCAAAACTCAAAACTTAACTTAATGTCGGAAATAAGTCATAATTTTAAACAGTATTTTAGGGTTAATTTCACTACTTCCCTTTTTACACATTCTTATTATGAATCGGTATAAGAAACCTTGTGATCCTTATATTTTAAGTATAGGGCGTGCTTAGCAATATTATGTAGAACACTACGAGGATCATTTTTGTGGAACATTTTAACCCTCTAGCTCTTCAGTATAAGGGTCTTTTTGGTCCCTTTTTTGCAAAAGGCTAAACAACACCCCCAAAATAGCTGTTTGACGGGTCAAAATGTTCTACAAAAATATTTGACATAAGATTCTACTATAAGTCTCTGAATACAGCAAAACTTAAAAACCCAACTTTAACACCAGAAATAAGTCAAAACTTGACTGGATCATTTTAGGGTTAATTTCGTACTTTTTTTTTCGTGTAGGTGCTAAAATGTCCCACAAAACGGAATTTTAGAGAGGTGTTGTTAATGGGAGAAATATTCTACGTCAAATTTCACTATAAGTCACCGAACAAAAGAAAGCTGTAGATATAATATAAATAATAAAAATAGCAGTACCAATTTGGGAATTTATACAAGAAATTATTTATTGTTTTTTTTTCTTGGTACATTCTTATGATGAATCGTTATAGGAAACCTTATGATCCTTACATTTTAAGTATATGATATATTCAGCAATATTAAGTAAAACACTACGAGGAACATTTTTGTAGAACATTCTAACCCTCTAGCTCCTCAATGTAGGGGTCTTTTTGGAACCTTGTGTGAAAAAGGGTAAAACACCCGCAATAAAACAGGGATTTAACGGGTAAACATGTCTGCAGTCTTATGTACTCCAGAATTTATTTTTATGTCTACCTTAAAATTTGTTTAACAGGGAAAGTGAACAAGTAAATGCCTTGTTTATAATGGAATGAAATCCATTTTCCCCTCTTGTCACTTTTGTCCCTTTGCCTTAAGGTATAAAGGTTGTCTGCGCTATGTAAATGGATATCACCTTATCGAAGAGTCACTTTAAATATTAACAGAAAAAAGTGACAAGTACATCTCCCTCCTTCCCTTCAGCCAACAATGCACGCAGTCAAGTCAGTCCAGACCAGACTAAAATACTACACTTAACTTCCTTCATTCCTTACTCGTAATGTCCCTTATTTTGCATCTCCTCCTAAGAAAAAGGGAAAACGAAAAACAAATCAAAAGAGAGACGGACAACAGAATATCATCCAACAGATAAGACTTATTTACTAATTATGAAATAAATTGAATTTTTTCTCCTCATCTCTCGCACTTCATTGCGACTGGCTGGTCACCCATTATTCCTCGGCTCGCCTCGCCTCGTCTTGCCTCGTCCACTGCTTTCACATTATTATACGTTTCATTTAAACGTACGTATAATAAAAATGCTTTATCTTTTATCTTTCATTATATGAATTTTGTGTAAACAATGAGGAAGTTGGTGGCGGTGGTGGACAAGGAGCAGAGAAAACAACCCAGCCAGCAACGGTGAGTGACGACCAACCAAGATACACTCTCACAGGGTCATAACTCCTTTTATGTGCTGTCCTGTTGTCCGAATGTTTTGGCCGTCACCCCGCCTGTAATGGGGGATCACAGTAGTAGAGCATAAATCAACCAACCACCACTCTTCACTCACACTGTGAATTTGGTGCTTGCTGTTGTACTTCCGGTTGCTCTTCGTCGTTTATTCGCATTTTCTTCACCATTTCGTTTTTATTTTTGTTGTATGAAAACGCGTCAAGATGTTGTTTATATTTTCTGCAACATTAAAGAAAATTACTTTTTTCCTTTTGCTTTACTTGGACTTTTGTTCTGTAGACACATCTCCTTGCACAGTGGGGTGGAAGTTGGTTGGAGTTTCCTCACACCGCTGAGGGGATAGTCCAAGAGTCTGGGGTGAATAATTGATGTGATTTTGGCTGAAGAGTTAAATGGTGTATGGAATATCATTACAGGTCTCAAGGTTACATTTTCTGGTATAGAATTTATGGATGATATAAAAATAGATATTAATGTAAGATTTATAGCATCTTCGAAAGGGATGCTATAAAGGATTCTAGAGGTTCTTGTTAACGATGTCATTAGTTAATGGCACTTCAATATAATTCTATTTAAATTGAGAACCATTTAACACCTCAAACGGAATTTTTCTTCTTTAGAAAGTGTCAAGGATTTGTGCTGGACTAACATTAAATCAATACTGGACACTCTCCACATAGCGACTACGTAAATCGACCCTCAGAAGAACCAACCTGAAATACTTTATCTCGCCGATGTCTATACACTTTACATTTGAATTACCGATTACTTCGACTTTGAAAGGTAGTATAACATTCTACCTTTCTTTTTCGGGTATATGTTCGACAAAATGTCGAACAAAATTGGTAAATATTAAAAAATTCCTTCCAAAGTAGTGAGTCTTTAACGCAAACTGCAAGAAATTTACTTGGACAATTTTCGTGTTTTCAGATGAAGCTCATTTTCATCTCGGTGGCTATGTTAATCAGCAGTATTGCCGCATATGGGGATCAGAGAACCCACACGTGACTATTGAGAAGCCTATGCATCCACGACGAATCACTGTTTGGTGTGGATTTTGGGCTGTACTACAAAATTGGGTTGATCGGATGAGGTACTGCCGAGCCAGTCGTGGTAGTCATATGAATGATCCATTATGATCCATTATTAAATGACAAAGTTCGATCTTTACAATAATACCAGTACTTTATAATAGCCGATTCTAATTTTAAATTGTCCAGCCTATATACTGCCAAAAAAATGAAAACTTCTTTATTTCAACTATGCGATTGCACAGCTATAGCAAGTCCCTGCTCGGGCTCCAGCTATTAGAGGTTTGGAACATATTTACTTAGGTATAGAGAAGTGGCAAGCATCTACTATGCCAGAACTTCCATTCTTGAGCCCCTATATCACATTCATGCTTGAACGTCACACCCTATTTAGTAAGAGGTGACAGGGTTTTGCTCTACTCCTACTATACAATCTTGCTTCTTGTCCAAGACTGTTATATCATATCAAGAACGTTCCTTTATGTAGGAGGTGCAGACAGAGGTCTACTCAACTGCAAATATGCCATCTAAGACTTTTTCAAGGTTGAAAATAATTTCAACGGAAAAATTGGTGGATGTGCCTGGATAAAAAGAATATAGTCATGCAAACAAATGAAACCATACCGGGTCACGACTCGGGCGCCAAGCTCCTTTTTGCCAAAATTAGTTCCCAGTTTAGCTTTTGCTGTGGACTTTTAGATAATATGTAAAATTCTTAAACTTAAAATTCGGCTGAATGTGGATTTTGTAGACGAATCCCTGTTGGGGCGCCAAGACTTCCTCAAGGTTGAAAAATGGCGGATGGAGCAAAACAACGGAAAAATGGCGGATGGAGCAAAACATGAAGTTCAATATATTCAATCAATCAAGTGAAAAAATACCGGGTCACTGCTCGGGCACCAATCCCATTTTGGCAAAAATTAGTTCCCAGATTTTCTTTTGCTGCAGGGGTTTTAAGACTTTAAGTAATAATAAGACTTTAAGTAAGTAATAATAATTTAAAATTCTTGAATTTAAAATACAGGTTAAAGCGGAGTTATGGTGAGTCCCTGCTCGGTCGCTAAAACTTTCTCAAGGCTCAAAATAATTTCAACGAAGAAAACGTTGAACTTGGCCAGAGAAGAAGTTCAAAATGTCCAAGTGCGAAAAATATAAACATACCGGGTCCCTGCTCGGGCGCCAACGCAGAAACTAGTTCACTGTTTGTCTTTCACTGAGGGATTTTTAGGACTTTTAGGCAATACCGGTTACCTGATTGGGCGCAAATACTTTGACGCTACAAACTGGTAATTTCAACCGAACGCCCAGGCTGCAAATAACGGAGAAAGGATGGATGTAGCAAGTGCAAACATGAAGTAATTCAATCAACAACGATGACCTGGCGAGAGAAACAAATGAAGCCCAAAATGTCCAAGAACATCCAAGCGGAAAATACAAACATATCGGGTTCGTGCTCGGGCGCCAACACAGAAACTAGTTGCCTGTTTGTCTTTCTTTGAAGCAATTCAATCAACAAAGATGACCTACCGAGAGAAAAAAATGAAGCCCAAAATTTCCAAGAATATCCAAGCGAAAAATACGAACATACCGGGTTCCTGCTCAGGCGCCAACACAGACACGAATTGCCTGTTTTTCTTTCTTTGAAGTAATTCAATCAACAAAGATGACCTGGCGAGAGAAAAAATGAAGCCCAAAATGTCCAAGAATATCCAAGCGAAAAATACAAACATACCGGGTTCCTGCTCGGGCGCCAACCCAGAAACTAGTTGCCGGTTTGTCTTTCTTTGAAGTAATTCAATCAACAAAGATGACCTGGCGAGAGAAAAAAATCAAGCCCAAATCAAGCTCGGGCGCCAACGCAGAAACTACTTGTGATAATGTGATAATTTCAGTTTAAAATTAGTACAGGTGAAGATCACAGATACTAGGTCAAAATCATCCAGCTGGATTTGCGTTGAGGCTTTTTTAATACTTTTTAGGCAATTTCTAAAATTCTTTAACAATGGAAAATCCAGATATTTTTAATAAAGGACAGTATGTTCATTGACTCTTTTATCACACCAATTTTAAAAAAATATTGTTCTCCTTGTCACCCAACTCAAAAATTCTAATCAATTGACATGGAGATTCTCTCAATGTGTTAAATAGAATACTGCATAGACGTCATAGTGTTTTGTAAGGATTAGTTGTCTAACTTTGGTGGCCTTTGGCTTTATGTTTTGACCCTAAGCCAATTGCAACAGACTTTAGGATTTTTCTCCCATGGTGAGGTCTACGAACAACGAAACGAAATTTATGTCCAATTAAAACATCTTCAGGATTTAGTTTCGCACTAGCTGCTTCGTATAGGCGGCCAGTGAAAGGTTATTTGCCTGGCTGAGGTTATTTGTTTAACCAAGAAGCCAGCAATGTTAAGTTCTCCTCTCATTCTCCACCACCACCTCACCACCACACCATTCATCATACTGCCTTCTCTGCTATATTTTGCGAACTGTTCAAATACGAAAAAGGCCATTAATTTAGAACGCCGATATTGATTGTGCGTAGCCAGACATAGCCGGTGGCTGGCTGGCTGACTGGGCTGAAACGGATGATTTCGGTATATATTCGGTGAATATTGCGAATTCGTTTGTGTGTAAAAGTGTGTGTGCAAAAGTGCAAATGTTAAATTATTAGTTTGTGTTGTTGCTTTTATTGCCGTCGTCATCACCATCATCATCATTGTTATTCTTATTGCTTCGCCGGCATTTGTTTATTATTTTTATTTATATTAGTCGCTTTCAGCGTAAAAGGTCAATATTTGTGCAGAGACGGCAGGGCACGAACAGCTAACGGCTGCCAAGAAAAAAATCAATCGTTTGTTTGTAGCCAAACAAAAATTAATTGCATGCAATTATCGCCCGAATGTTAGACAGGCACAAGAGAGAGCTATGTTTATTCAGAATTATTAGGTTTGCCATAGTTTATAATAAATCTAATCAGTACGTCAGTTACACAATTTAATTGAGCCTAGAAGTATGCTATTGATATTTAGATATTTAACTCCACAACGAAAAAATAATATTTTTTTTTTTACTAAAATTACAATTTTTGCCCAAGGTACCTTTAATATTTGTACTCTCATTTGGGAAATATAAGTCGGACAACAACCAGTTATATATTCAATTAAAGGTAATTATGATGGCTACAAATATTGGGAATATCCCTTTCACATAGATAAAGTGGTTTAGGAAGAGTCTCCTAAAAACCGAAAAAATATTTTTTTTTAATATTTTTTTTTTGTGGCAGGAGAAAAAAAATAGTAAAAATTAGAAAAAAATATTTCGTTCTACTTTTTGAAAGGCTAACACTCTAACGAAGAACACAAGGTCACTACGTAAAAGATCTATGGACACATGTAGAAGTTATGGCACTCTTAGAAAAGATACTTTTTAAATCATGATTTTTTTTAATTTTTTATTAAATTGCATAATAAAAATTACAAGGAATATTATTTATTTATTTTTTCTAATGGCCGGGAACTTAACAAAAAATACAGTGTCTTTTGCGGAAAATCTATGAATTAATGTGAATTAAAAAATCAATATATTTTTCATTTTTGTTTAAATGCCGTAGATTACTTTATTAAAAAATTTCGAAAGGTTATGTGTAAGAACTTCCAAAGTATTCTGGGTTTCTAAACTCAAATTAATTATATTAAAATTAAATTATATTAAAATTTTTTATGGGTTTATTTTTTTATTTTTTTTTTACTAAAACTTCATTTTTGCCGAAGGTACTTTTAATAATTGTACTCTCATTTGGAAAATATAAGTCCGACAACGCCCGTTTATATATTCAATTAAAGGTAATTGCAGTGGCTACCTTCACATTCTCATAGAAACAGTAGTTTAGAAAGAGTCTCCTATAAATTAAAAATTTTGATTTTATTTTTGAAAAAAATTTTTTTTGGTGGTCGAAAATAATCATAAAAGTTAGAAAAAAAATCGGAAAAAATATTTCGTTCTATTTTTTAATAGATAACATTCTAACGAAGAAAACAATAATAATATGTAAAATACATAACGATAAATGTGGAAGTTATGACACTCTTTCCAAAGATTTTTTTAAATCACGATTTTTTAATTTTTCTTTAAATATCGTAAAATATCTTTACAAAAAACATCTTTACAAAGAAAACATAAAATTTTGTTTCTTTCCTTTACAATAACAGGGATCTTAACGATGAAAACAAGACCTACTTGAAGAAAATCTATTGATATATGTAGAAGTTATGGACCTCCTTGTAGACGCAAACGATTTTTTAACGATATTCCAGATTTTTTAAATTTTTGTTTAAATACGGTGAAACCCCCTTTTAAAAATTAGAAAACAGAATATTTATATTTCAGTTTATAAAAGCAGGGATCTTAACGAAAAAAACAATGCCTATTTGAAGAAAATGTATGGATAAATGTAGAAGTTATGGTTCTCCTTGTAGATACAAAAGAAATGAAAAAGTCAAGATTTTTTAATTTTTCTTGAAATACCGTAAAAACTGCCTTTACAAATTAGCAAATAGAATATTTATATTTTATTTTGTAATAGCTGAAATCATAAAACAAAAAACCATGCCTATTTGAATAAAATCTATGCCTAAATGCAGAAGTAAGGGCCCTTCTTGCAGAAGTAACTGTCGCCTTCGGGATTTTTAGAAATTCCTTTACTTCTACTACAAGGGCCATAACTTCTACATTTGCCCACAGATTTTTTTCAACTAGGCCTTGTTTTCTTCGTTAATGTCCCTGATTTATTACAAATAAATAATAATTCGTAAATGAGAATTTTCATGATATTTAAAGAAATTAAAAATATCATGATTTTAGAAAAAATATTTTACTTTTACAAAAAGGGTCCTAACTTCTACATTTATTCATAGATTTTTTACATATTAATTATGGTTTCCACGTTAGCATCCCAGCTATTACAAATTATATCAAAATATGCTGGTAACTAATTGGTAAGAGGCCTTCCGTGCTTGTTAAATAAAGATTAAAAAAATCATGATTTTTTGAAAAAAATCTTTTGCTTATAGAAACAGTATCCTAACTTCTACATTTATTCATAGATATTTTACATATTGACATTGTTTTCTGCGTTAGAATGTTAGCTTTTAAAAAATGTAATGAAATATTTTTTTCAATTTTTTTTTCTATTTTTTATGATTTTTTTCGTTAAAGTAAAAAAGATTTTTTTCGTGAAAAAATAAATTGTTTTGCAATTATTTGAACACTGTTTCTAAACCACTGTCTCTATGAGAAAATGAGATTTGAAACATTTGTAGCTATCATTGCTACCATTAATTTGACATATAGGAGGGTGTTATTGGGCTTATATTTCCGTAGTTACAGCACATAATGTGGCTCTGTTAAATTTCCTGAATCCTAGAAGTATGCTAGACTTTAGGCCTCCCTATATGTAGACTTTACACAGTTTATTTTTCTTTGTTCATTATATGTATATTTTCTCTTCTCTGTACATATTCTAGACTTTGCTTTCCTCTTTTCTGGGAATTGTGATACAATTTGAAAAAAAAAAAATATTTTTTTCGAGAAAAAATTAATAAATATTGCAGAAGTAACTGTCGCCTTCAGGATTTTTAGAAATTTCATCACTTCTACTACAAGGGCCATAACTTCTACATTTGCCCACAGATTTTTTTCAACTTGGCCTTGTTTTCTTCCCTAATGTCCCAGCTTTATTACAAAATAAAACAAATATTATGTTATCTAATTCGTAAATGGGACTTTTCATGATGTTTAAAGAAATTAAAAATATCATGATTTTTAGAAATATCTTTTACTTCTACAAACAGGGTCCTAACTTCTACATTTATTCATAGATTTTTTACATATTAACTATGTTTTATACGTTGGCATCCCAGTTATTACATATTATATTAAAATATGCTGGTAACTAATTGATAAGAGGCCTTCCGTGCTAGTTAAATAACGATTTAAAAAATTATGATTTTTTGAAAAAAAAAATTCTTTTGCTTTTACAAACAGTGTCCTAACTTCTACATTTATTCATAGATATTTTACATATTGACATTGTTTTCTGCGTTAGAATGTTGGCTTTTAAAAAATTTAATAAAATATTTTTATCCGATTTTTTCTATTTTTTATGATTTTTTTTTTCGTTAAAGTAAAAATGATTTTTTTCGTGAAAAAATAAATTGTTTTGCAATTATTTGAACACTGTTTCTAAACCACTGTCTCTATGAGAAAATGAGATTCGCAACATTTGTAGCTATCATTGCTACCATTAATTTGACACAAAGGAGGATGTTATTGGGCTTATATTTCCGTAGTTACAGCACATAACGTGGCTCTGTTAAATTTCCTGAATCCTAGAAGTATGTTAAGCTATGGGCTCCCTACATGTAGGCTTCATATAGTTTATTTTTTCTATGTGTCATATCTGCATATTTTCTATTCTCTGTATATATTCCAGACTTTGCTTTACTCTTTTTTGGAAATGTGCTGGAAGTAAAAAAAAAGATTTTTTCGAGAAAAAAAATAAATTGTTTCGCAATTTTTTCAAGACTTTTCCTAAACCACTGTCTCTATGAGAAAATGATTTTCGCAACATTTGGGGGCATCATAATTACCTTTAATTTAACATATAGGAGAGTGTTATCTGACTTATATTTCCGTCGTTACAGCACATAACGTATCTCTGTTACATTTCCAGAATCCTAGAAGTATGCTAGACTTTAGGCCTCCCTATATGTAGACTTTACACAGTTTATTTTTCTTTGTGCAATATATGCATATTTTCTCTTCTCTGTACATATTCTAGACTTTGCATCTGCTTTCCTCTTTTCTGGGAATTGTAATGGAATTTGAAAAAAAATATTTTTTTTTCGTGAAAAAAATAAATAAATATTGCAATTTTTTGAAGACTTCCTAAACCACTGTCTCTATAAGAAAATAAAATTCGCAACATTTGTAGCCATCATAATTACCTTTCATTTGACATATATGGGAGTGTAATTGGGTGTTATATGTCCGTCGTGACAACACATAACGTGGCTGCGTTGAAGTTCCAGAATCCTAGAAGTATGCTATACATTGGGCTCCCTACATGTAGGCTTCATATAGTTAATTTTTTCTTTGTCTCGTATATGCATGCTTCCCTTCTATGTATATATTCTAGACTTTGCTTTTGCTCTCCTCTTTTCTGGTAATTGTGCTGGAATTAAAAAAAAATCGAGAAAAATATAAATTGTTGTGCAATTTTTTGAAGACTATTCCTAAAAAAGAAAGAAAACGAGATTCCAAACATTTGTGGGCATCATAATTACCTTTAATGTGACATATATTTCCGTCGTGGCAACACATACCAAGGCTGTATTGAATTTTCTTCCAGAATCCCAGAAGTATGTTAGACGTTAGGCCTCCCGAAAGGTATGCTAGGCTTTAGGCCTGCCTAAAGGTATGCTAGGCTTTAGGCCTGCCTAAATGTATGCTTCATATAGTTTATTTTCGCTTTGTTCCATATAGTCTTGAAGTATGTCTCTATGAGAAAATGAGATCCTCAACATTTGTGGGCATCATAATTACCTTTAATTTGACTTAATTTCCGTCGCGACAACATATAACGTGGCTGTGTTACATTTTCTTCCAGAATCCCAGAAGTATGTTAGACTTTAGGCCTCCCGAAAGGTATGCTAGACTTTAGGCCTCCCTAAAGGTAGGCTTCACATAGTTTATTTTCGCTGTGTTCCATATAGTCTTGAAGTATGTACCAAGAACGCTCTGGAAACAATATTCAGCAGTTATTTATCAATCACATTCTCCACAAATAGAATGCTATTGTGACAAATAATAATGTGAGTTCTGATCAATTTCTTGAATCCTAGAAATATGCTAGACCTAAGGCCTCTCTAAATGAAGGCTTCACATAGTTTTTTTGCTATGATTCATACCTGCATATTTTCTATGCTCTGTATATAATTCAGCTACGACTTTGCTTTTGATTTTCGTTTTTCTGGGAATAATGTTGAAATTTGCTTCCTAATCTTTAAGACATTTTTGGCCACATCTTAGGCCTCGCCCCCAAAAAACACTCTAAACCAAGACTTCACTTGTTTTCTTAAGATTGTCCTTTTTATTAATTTTATTTAATTTTCTATTTCTCTACTTTTTCCCCACAGTTCCCGCCTTTAACGCACATAATTGCCCCATATACATAGTTGTTTGTTTGGTTTGTCTCCCCATATGTTGTTTGCTAGCTTGCTCCCCCAATGTATTTGCCGGTCGCAACTTGCCTTCAAAGGCCTTAAGATATGGCTGCGACTCCTCCTATATCCTTTTTGAACCTTAAGTTTTTTTCTAGCTTAGTTTTTAATTCATCTTGTGTGTGTCACCTTATGGAAAGCCTTAAGTTATGCACTGACATAGGTGCTAATTAATTGCCTGCAAGTATGCTTCAATTTTGTTTGAGAGTTTTTTTTCTAAAACGTTTTGAAGGAAAATATGCCGCTTTGGCGTTATGATGCCTTACGTTGTGGACACAAATGGATTTGAGTGCTTGAAATTCCTACTAGAAAAAAACTAGACTAAACTGAAAACACACTTATAATCTATAGTATAGTTTAAGGATTTTTTTTAGAGAAACTCGGTTTGAAATTCTTTTACATGTGGATTATAAATTTTATTATTTTAAGCTATTATGTTTAATATTATTTCAAATACAAAAAGGAAACTTTGATCAAAGTGTTGCTTTGTTTGAGAAAACTAACTTGAGAAACTAAGAAATCCATAACTTTGTATAGCTTATTGGAAGGCTCAAGTTTTAATTAAAAAAAATTTGGGTTATTTAATAAAGGAACTAGAGAAGTTGAAAATTATATCATTGACATAAATAACCGACGAGGAATTTGACATGCTGTTTGTTGAAAATGGTCCTTTCGCAACGACCAAGGGTAAAAGAAAACTTTTATAAATAATTTCTTATTTAAATACCCAAATTGATACTGATATTTTAAAGGGTGATTTTTTAAGAGCTTGATAACTTTTTAAAAAAAAAAACGCATAAAATTTGCAAAATCTCATCGGTTCTTTATTTGAAACGTTAGATTGGTCCATGACATTTACTTTTTGAAGATAATTTCATTTAAATGTTGACCGCGGCTGCGTCTTAGGTGGTCCATCCGCTTAGTCCAATTTTGGCATTTCCACGTTTTTGAGTAACAGAGACCCAATTGGTGCGAACGGCGACGAATCGAAAATTGGTGGTCATCATTAACACTGGCCGATACAGCTGCGATATTTTCTTCAGTTCGCACTCTACGTAAGCGTGTTGGTGGTTTAATGTCCAACAATGTAAATTTGGTGCGAAATTTAGTCACAATAGCCCGAATAGCCGCTTCAGTGGGTCGATTAAACTGACCATAAAATGGAAGCGCGCAATGAACTTTCTTAACAGAGCACGCATTTTGATAATAAAATTCAATAATTTGCAAGCGTTGTTCGTTTGTAAGACGATTCATGATGAAATGTCAAAGCATACTGAGCATCTTTCTCTTTGACACCATGTCTGAAATCCCACGTGATCTGTCAAATACTAATGCATGAAAATCCTAACCTCAAAAAAATCACTCTTTATTTATATATCTTACACCTACAGCATTCTTTTGTTCGTTGACTTAGAGTGAAATTTCATGTCGAATATTTTTTCCATTCACATACCCCTCTAAAATTCTGTTTTGTGGGTTAGTTTAGCAACAATTCGGAAAAAGTAGGAAATTAACCCTAAAATGAATTATAAGTTTTGAATTATTTCTGGCATTTAAGTTGACTTTTGAGTTTCGGTGTATTCAGAGACTTATAGTAGAATTTCAAGGCAAATATTTTTGTAGAACATTCTGACCCGTTAAATCCCTATATTAGGGGTGTTTTAACCCTTTTGCACAAAAGGGACCAAAAAGACCCTTATCGCGAGGAGCTAGAGGGTTAAAATGTTCCACAAAAATGTTACTCATAGTGTTTTACATAATATTGCTGAACACATCCTATGCATAAAATGTAAGGATCACAAGGTTTCCTATGCCGATTCGGAAAAAATACGAAATTAACCCTTAAAATGAATTTTTAGTTTTGACTTATTTCTGACATTTAAGTTGAGTTTTGGTGTATTCAGTAACTCATAGTAGAATTTGATGGCAAATATTTTTGCAGAACATTTTGACCCGTTAAACTGCTGTTTTAGGAGTGTTTTTACCCTTTGCCACAAAAGGGTCCCAAAAGACCCCCTACATTGAAGAGCTAGAGGGTTAAAATGAACCAAAAAAAAATGGTAAATCGTTTTGTGTCTTCAGAGACTTATAGTTGAATTTTATGGCAAATATTTTTGTAGAACATTTTAACCCTTAACCATTGAACCTTGTCTTAGGGATGTTTTTTTACCCCTTTTCACAAAAAAGACCAAAAAGACCCCTACCGTGAGGATCTAGAGGATTAAAATGTTCCACAACATTTTTCCTCGTAGTGTTTTACATAATATTGCCTTAGCATCCTACACTTAAAATGTAAGAATCACAAGGTTTTTTATGCCGATTCGGAAAAAATACGAAATTAACCCCAAAATGAATTTAAATTTTTTACTTACGAACTGAAATGGCGATTTCTGAGTTTTTTGGTGTATTCGGAGACTTCTAGTAGATTTTTGAGGCAAATATTTTTGTAGTATATTTTGACCCATTAAATCTCTGCTTTAGGGGTCTTTTGCACAAAAGGGACCAAAAAGACTCCTATCGTGAGGCGCTAGAGGGTTAAAATGTTCCACAAAAATGTTCCCCGTAGTGTTTTGTATACTATTGGTGAACACATGATATACTTAAAATGTAAGGATCACAAGGTTTCCAAAGCCGATTCATCATAAGAATGTGCGAAAACGGGGAAATATTGAAACAGACCAAAAAGACCCCTCTATTGAGGAGCTAGATGGTTAAAATGTTCCACAAAAATGTTCCTCGTAGTGTTCTAAGTAATATTGCTGAACACATCCTATACTTAAAATGTAAGGATCACAAGGTTTCCTATATAGATTCATCATGAGAATGCTGAAAATGGGGGAAATGTTGACCAGGCTCTAAAATTACCTTCATATATTCTTTTTTTGCCACCTCTATCAGAATCCCTTGTCAGAGCCATGTTATTTTGTCTGTGTTCCCCTGCAAACAAATAAAATATAGTAAAAATGTCTGAATCTAGTTTAAGTGGCCTATTCCTTTCAGTGTTGTTGCCTATTGCCTTAATAGAAAGTAGTCTTTGGATAGAGTTTCATGTTTCTCAATCCCTGCGCTCGTCCACCATTTAAGCATCTTTAAATAATTATATCCCTTCCTCTCTCTACCTCACTGCCAAAGTCAGACATCAAGATACATATATTCCAATTTACATTTACATAATTTATTATTAGTTTTGCCGTTTCGATTACATATTTATCTACCTCCACATCTGCTATATCTATTTCCTATACATTTGCCATACTTCTAATACCCATTTGTATGTACTTTGACAATTAGTATTAATTTCAATATTTTTATTTATTATCGAGGACGACAGAGGAGGACGTCACACAGGCTGTGGGTTGAAGGAGTAGGGCGAGGCCATATCTATTAAGTAATTCCTTGCTTTGTCCGACTCTAAACTCCGACATTTACCTAAATTTATGCTTTATTTGTTAGTCAATATTTGATTTGTATCTTCAATATTCTCAAAATATTTGACAACAAGCAAAGGATGTGCAGCCACAAGCCCAAAACTAAATGTCGTCTTGCTACAAAGGCGCAGGTGTTGAGTAGGGATTTATGGTTACGATATAAATATTGGATATGGGATTGGATTGTTTAATTGGCTTTTGGGGGAGGGATGTGAGTGCAAGAAAATCCAATCCTTTAAGTAAAAGGGAAAACAGAATGATGACAAGTTTTAAGCACTGTAACCAAGTCATTTCATGGATGGTTGTGGTTATACAACGCCTAAAACTATACCCCAAATTCTGTATCCCCAAAATACAGCAATGTTTGTGTATTTGATAACAAGTTTTAGTTCCTTAGGAAGGAGAGGAAACATAAATATAGTTTCTCTTCTCATTTCTACTACTAAAAACAAAAATTCATATTTCTTCCTTACAATTTAATTACAATTTATTAAATAACTATAAGCTGCCTATCTTCAGGCTCCGTTCTCCCTTTTTATGTAGTTACTGGACATCTTTAAATTTCCCCAAAATATTTGTCTACCACAAATTTCCCCAAATATTTGTCTCTACTCCTTCGCTGTTTCCTAAAACGAACATCTTAAGGTCTTGGCTGCAGCTGGCTGACTTTTTAAAATTCATTGCATACTTTTGGGGCGGCATTTATTGCAGCCACTGTAATAAACGAACGTTAACTTCACTTCAGTAATTTTATGTCCAGCATAAAAGTCAAGTTTTTTCTGCACTGCTTCCTTGGGCTTTTTATCTTTTGCCACAGACCAACGTTTGCTAGGGTCCACTTTGCCATTTACTTCCTGCTCGCTGTCATATTTTTTTACGAAGGACTGATTTTTTCTTCTTTTTAGAGATAAAAATTAGTTTGTTTTCGGTTGCGTCGACAGTAAAAGACAGCTTCTCATGCTGGGCCAACTTTTGTCTTTCACATATTTTGTGACAAAGTAAATTTTTGTTTACATGTTTGATAAAAGGAAAAATTCAAGGAAATCACATGGGAAACTATTTGCGATAGGAAAAAATTAAGGACAGTTCGACAGTTGTGTGGTATCAGTTTGGTTTGCTTTTAGAAAATATTTGCAAAAAAATCCTTATATGTTCGAACAAATACGTTTTTTCATTCCTGTAACAATTGTTGCAAATAGTTTGGAAATTAAATATATTAGGCTTTGAATGAAAATTTAAGACAATATAAACTTTTGATAAATAAGAAAAGTAAATTTTTTACATGTTTGATAAAGGAAACATATCAAGGAACCAAAAGAAATCTCATGGAGAAATATTTCAGTAGTTTTTTTCAGGATAAAATGAAGGACGATTCGAGAGTTGTGGTACAAGTTGTCAGCTGTTGGAAAATATCCTTCTATGTTCAAAACAGAAAGTTTTTTTTTAATTCCACAACAAATTGGCGTAAATAGTTTAGAAATGTAATATAAATTAGACATTGATTGAAAAAATAATACAATATAACTTGTGCAGAGATAAAAATAACAAGGTATGGAAAACGGATCCTGATAGAGGGGGTAAAACGGAACATACCTGTATCGGCGTTGTGCTAGTTTACCCAGTGGGGAGGGTCAATTTTTCCTTCATTTGTACATACTTATGATGAATCGGCATACAAAATCTTGTGATGCTTACCAATTAAGTATACGATGTTTTTAGCAATATTATGTAAAACACTACGAGGAACATTTTAACCCTCTAGCTCCTCAATAGAGGGGTCTTTTTGGTCTGTTTCAATATTTCCCCCTTTTTTTATGATGAATCGTAATAGGAAATCTTGTGATCCTTACATTTTAAGTATAGGCTGTGTTCAGCAATATATCTAAAAACACTACAAGGAAAATTGTTATAGAACATTTTAACCTTCTAGCACATCACGATAGAGGTCCCTTTTGTGAATAAAAGTATTAAAACGTCCCTAAAACAGGGGTTTAACGGTTCAAAATGTTCTACAAAAATATTTGCCATAAAATTCTACTATAAGTCTCTGAATACAATAAAAATCAAAACTCAACTTAAATGCCGGAAATAAGTCAAAACATAAAATTCATTTTAGGGTTAATTTCGCACTTTTTCCGAATCGCAATAGGAAATCTTGTGATCCTTACTTTTTAAGTGTAGTATGTGTTCAGCAATATTGCTTAGAACACTACGACGAACATTTTTGTGAAACATTTTAACCCTCTAGCTCCTTACGATAGGGGTCTATTTTGGCCCATATTGTGCAAAAGAATAAAAATACCCCTAAAACAGGGTTTCAACGGGTCAAAATGTTCTATAAAAATATTTGCCTTAAAATTCTACTACTAGTCTCTTAAAACCACAAATCTAAAAGCACAACTTAAATGGCAGAAATGAATCAAAACATAAAGTTCTTTTTTGGGTTAATTTCGTACTTCTTCCGAAAGAGCATTGGAAACCTTGTGATCCTTACATTTGAAGTATAGGATGGTCTCAACAATACTATGTAAAACACTACGATGAAGATTTTTGTGGATCATTTTAACCCTCTAGCTCTTCAGTGTAGGGGGTCTTTCGGGTCCCTTTTGCGCAAAACGGTAAAAACACACCTAAAAGAGCAATTAAACGGGCAAAAAATTTTCTGCAAAACTATTTGCCATCAAATTCTACTATGAGTATACAACAAAACTCAACTTAAATGTCGGAAATAAGTCAAAACTAAAAATTCATTTTAGGGTTAATTTCGTACATTTTCCGAATCGGCATAGGAAACCTTGTGATCCTTACATTGTATGCATAGGATGGTCTCAGAAATATTATGTAAAACACTATGAGTAACATTTTTGTGGAACATTTTAACCCTCTAGCTCCTCGCGGTAAAGGTCTTTTTGGTCCCTTTTGTGCAAAAGAGTAAAAACACCGCTAATATAGGGATTTAACGGGTCAACATGTTCTACAGAAATATTTGCCATAAAATTCTACTATAAGTCTCTGAATACAACAAAAATCAAAACTCAACGTAAATGCCGGAAATAATTGAAAACTTAAAATTCATTTTATGGTTAATTTCGTTCTTTTTCGAATTGCTGCTAAACTAACACACAAAACTGAATTTTATGAGGCTGGTGTGAATGGAAAAGTTATTCTATGTAAAATTTCACTATAAGTCACCGAACAAAAGAAAGCTGTAGAATTAATATATTTTATATATATAAAATATAAGTATCAATTTGAATATTTAACCAAGAAATTATTTAATTTTGTTGTTGTTACATTCTTCTGATGAATCGACATAGGAAACCTTGTGTTCCTTACATTTTAAGTATACGATGTGTTTAGCAATATTATGTTAAACACTATGAGGAATATTTTTGTGGAACATTTTAACACTCTAGCTCCTCACGATAGGGTTCATTTAGGGAACCTTTTGTGCAAAAGGTTAAAAAACCTCAAATAGAGTTGAACAGGTGAAAATGTTCTACAAAAATATTTGCAATAAAATTCTACTATAAGTTTCTCAATGCATCAAAACTCAACTTAAACACCAGAAATAATAATAAAATTAAAAATTCATTTTAGGGTTAATTTTACTACTTCCCCTTTGGCACATTCTTATAATGAAACGTCACAGGAAACCTTGTGATCCTTACATTTTAAGTATATCAGTTATTCAGCAGTATTAGTTAAAACGCTACGTGGAACTTTTCTGTGGATCATATTAACCCTCTAGCTCCTCACGATAGAGGCCTTTTTGGTCCCTTTTGTGAAAATAAGTATTAAAACGCCCCTAAAACCGGGGTTTAACGGTTCAAAATGTTATACAAAAATATTTGCCATAGAATTCTACCATAAGTCACTGAATACACCAAAACTCAATTTTAAATGCCAGAAATTAGTCAAAACTTAGAATTGATTTTAGGTTTAATTTCGTACTTTTTCGAATTGCTGCTAAACTAACACACAAAACTGAATTTTATGAGGGTGTTGTGAATGGAAAAGTTATTCTATGTAAAATTTCACTATAAGTCACCGAACAAAAGAAAGCTGCAGAATTAATATATATAAATAAAATATCAGTATCAATTTGAATATTTATTAAAGAAATTATTTATTTTTTTCTTGTTACATTCTTCTGATGAATCTACATAGGAAACCTTGTGATCCTTACATTTTCAGAATAGGATGTATTCAGAAATATTACTTAAAGCACTACGAGGAACATTTTTGTGGAACATTTTAATGCTCTAGCTCCTCACGATAGGGGTCTTTTAGGGAACCTATTGTGCAAAAGGGTAAAAAACCTCAAATAGAATTAAACAGGTCAAAATGTTCTACAAAAATATTTTCAATAAAATTCTACTATAAGTTTCTGAATGCATCAAAACTCAACTTAAACACCAGAAATAATAATAAAATTTAAAATTCATTTTAGGGTTAATTTTACTACTTCCCCTTTTCCACATTCTTATAATGAAACGTCACAGGAAACCTTGTGATCCTTACATTTTAAGTATATCAGATGTTCAGCAATACTACTGAAAACACTACGAGGAACATTTTTGTGGAACATTTTAACCCTCTAACACCTCAACAGAGGGGTCTTTTTGGCCCCTTTTGTGCAAAAGCATAAAATAACACCCCTAAAATGGGGATTTAACAGGTCAAAATGCTCTACAAAAATATTTGCCATAACAGTTTACAAGTAGTCTCTGAATACACCAATGCTCTAAACTCAACTTATATGTCAGAAATAAGTCGAAACTTAAAATTCATTTTGGTGTTAATTTCGTACTTTTTCCGAATCGGTGTTAAATTCTCCCACAAAGCTGAATTTTAGGCGGGTGGTGTGAATGGAAAAAATATTCTACGTCAAATTTCACTATAAGTCATCGAACAAAGATAGTTGTAGATATAAAATATGTAATGAAATATATGAGAACCAATTTGGGTATATAAATCAGAAATTATTTACTATTTTTTTCTTTTAGCTCTTGGTAATTCTATACCGTTATCAACAAAAGGAAACTTTTGATTCCACAAAATTTATTTTGGATCTAGAGTGTTAATATTGCTATTTGTGAATACGTGGGAGACTATGACTGACTTTTCCCAATATATGGTGTAATTTATTTTTTCTCCAGATAAGCCACTGCTCTCTTAACACTAGTTTACAGACTTTTTGTCGAACTGATGTGTATAACATTTCCTGATGTATTTTGGTTTTCTAAAATCGAAAGCCGATGTTTTCTATGGATTTCTATGGGGTTTTTCGTGTCCACAAAAAATATTTTTATTTTGTCAAAAATTCAATTTTTCTCATTTTTTGGTAACTGTTCTTAAACCACTGTTTCTATGACAAAGTGAAATTCGCAACAATTATAGGCCTCATAATTACCTTTAATCGAACATATATTTGAACGTTATCAGACTTACTTTTCCAAAATGAGAGTACAAATATTGAAGATACTTTTGATGAAATTTGAAATTTTAGTAAAAAATTAAAATATATTTTATTTTCCATGGAAAAATCGTAGAAAATATTTTAGTTTAGTTTTTAATAGCTAACACCCTAATAAAGAATGCAATGTCTATATGTAAAAGATCTATCAATAAATTTGTAGACGAAAACAATTTTTTTTTGGAAAAGTCATGATTTTTAAATTTCTGTTTTAATAGCTCAGAGCCTTTTACAAATTAGATAACATAAAAAAATATATTTTTTTACAAATTAGATAACATAGATATGTAATATACCAGCCATTGTAAAATAAAAATATTCCATTATCTATTTTGTTAAGATTAAGATTAAATTCTTTTGGCTCTACAAAGAGGGCCATAGCTTCTACATTTATCCATGGATCACATATAAGCAATGTTTCCTTTGCTAGAATGTAAGCTTCTAAAAAATAAAATATTTTTTTTTTTTGATTTTTATTTTTTTGTGTCAGCAAAAAAATATTTTCGAAAAAAAAAATATTTTCGAAAAAAAAAAATATTTTCGAAAAAAAAAATAATTTTTCCACATTATTTGGCAACTATTCCTAAACCACCGTCTGTCTCTATGTGAAAGTGCAATTCGTAAAACATTTGTAGCCACTATAATTATGGTCTTTTTGGTTAACACAAAAAAATGTTTTTTTTTTTTATTTTTGTTTGTTTTAATAGCGCGAAAACTCCTTTACTAATTAGATTACAGATTTTTTGTTTTATTTTATAATAGCTTGGGTAGGCCTATTTTCAGATTAAATAGATAATTTAATATTTTCCCTTCTATAATAGGGGTCGTAACTTCTACATTTATCTACAGATTTTCTTCAAATAGGCCTTGTTTTCGATAAAATGCTTTTATAAATATAAAAATATTCCATTATAAAAATATCCATTAATAATGGATATGAAAATATCCATAATGGATATAAAAATATCCATTATCTATTTTGTAAAGGGGATTTTCGCGCTAATTAACAAAAAAACTTAAAAAATCTTTTTTTATTATATTGGGACTACAAAGAAGACCATAACTTCTACATTTATCCATACATATTTTACAGATAAACATTGTTTACGTCGTTGGAACGTTACTTATTAAAATATAAAACAAAATATTTTTTCAATTTTTTTCTTCTATTTTATATGGATAAAAAATCCATAAAATTTTTCTCAAAAAAAAAAAATATTTTTTCTCATTATTTGCCGACTGTTATATAAAAGGGAAATTCTTAACATATGTGGCCCTCATAATCTCCTTTAATTGAACATATTATCGGGTGTGATCGGACTTATATTTCCAAAATGAGTGTAAAAAAATTTGAATTTTGGCAAAAAAATGTTAAAAAATAATATTTAACAATTTTTGTATTTTGATTTTAGGAATCATTACGCCTCGTATGCAAAGTTTGAATTTTTTCATATTGTATTTTTTCTTATATTCCATTACAGTAGCTTTGATTTATACCATGTTTATCCTTTTTTGTATTTAAATTTTACAATTTCTTAAAAGTACATTTTTTAAAATCCCTTTTTCTGCATTTACATATTCAAAGAAAAGTACGCATCGAATTCCACGATTCCCTCTGCAACAGTTTGATTGGTACCCTTTTCATTCCTTCTCTTCGCCTCCAATTAATTCCAATTCCACTCATTTATTATATCTGATCAGTTAATTTCTATTTAATTTGAGCTAATGTTAATCCTAAAACATAAGTATGTACTTCCCATTTGCCATAGAAGAATATAAAAATTATCAAACAATGAAGTAGATAGATAGACCCCAGCTCTGGCCGGCCATCACAATTTCATTACATTTCATTTCATAATTTCCTTTAGTACACCATTATGACCTGAAATTATTAATGTAATTATTATTCATGGCTTTTTTATGGCATTTTATTTACCTGAAACGCACACAACCACCCACAAATATACAGGCATCCTGTTCCCTCACACACAGGGACACCATCCCCTCGGCATAACAATTTCCAACTTAGTTGCCCATCCGCTTTTTCCCATCTCTCTCGTCTGTGTGCTTTTAATTGCATGTCACTGTGCGGGTGAGTGCGAGTATATTGAGCTTGTTGTTGGTTTAGTTTAGTTTACAATTAAACTCTCCCACACACACATGTATACGCTCACTCACCATATGGGAAAACAAAGTAAACATTGGCCTGAATCGTCATCAGCAACAGCTGAAGTTTCATACTCATCAGGATGTAGTTGCAACATCCAGATCCACATCAGTGCCAACCAATCCTGCAGCCATCATTTGAGTTTACCTACCTATCTCTTTAGACTAATTGCACATGGAAACTTTGCGAGTGTGTGTTTGTGTGTGTGAGAGTTCGCAAATAATAACAACAAATAATTTCATTAAACAACTTTTAGCAACAATTTCTACATTTTTCTAATTTTCCCTCCTTTTTGTGGGGTATTCCTCTGCACAACCAGTGAATGTTATGTGGAGTTCGTCTATTTGAAGGTGAGGCGGCACAGTGGTATAGAAAAGGAGATTTGGCGAAAATTTAAATAAATAACACTATGCAAGAAAAAAATGTCTCTGGTGTATTTTGATTTTCTAAAAAAGTGATTTTAGTAAAAAAAAAAACTAAAATTCCAAAGGATATTGATGTTTTAATAATTTATTTTCATACTTCTGTGAAACATACAGAGACGATATGGGTATCAAATGAAAGAGAAGAATATCTGTTAAAAATACTTTAGATATCATGCTTCTTCATTAGTTAAGCATTAACAGCAATTTAAAATGTCCCCTTTAAATTCATGTTTTCAAATTCTAAATAAAATACTGGGAGAAATTTCAAATAATTGTTAATTCTTAGATAATACAAATAGAATTATTAAATTTAAAGTATTTTTAACAGATATTCTTCCCTTTCATTTCATACATATTTTGCTATTGTATGACCCGCCAAAGTACGAAAATAAATTGTTAAAACATCAATATCATTTGAAATTTTAGATTTTTAATAAAATATTTTTTTTTGGAATATCAAAATCCACCAAGAAGTTTTTTTCTACACCATTGGTGTTGATAAAGAGATATGGCGAAAAAATTAATAAATAACACTGTGCAACAAAAATTTTGTCTTAGGTATTTTGATTTTCTAAAAAAACTAAAATTCCAAAGGATTTTGATGTTTTAATAATTTATTTTCATACTTCTGCGAAACATATAGAGACGATATGGGTATCAAAAGAAAGAAAAGAATATATGTTAAAAATACTTTAAATTTCATGCTTCTATCTGCATTTGTTTAGCATTAACAGCAATTTTAAATGTCCCCTTTAAAAATGTAAATTCATATTTTAAAATTCGAAATAAACGAAGGGGGAAACTTGAAATAATTGTTAGTTCTTAACTAATACAGATAGCATCATTAAATTTAAAGTATTTTTGGCAGATTTTCTTCTCTTTCATTTGATACCCATGTCGCTATTTTATGACCCTCCAAAGTACGAAAATAAATTATTAAAACATCTACATCCTTTGGAAATTAAAAGTCCTTTAAAAATGACAAACAGTCACGAAAAAAAACTGTTTTGAATAAACTAAATTTTATTTTTACCTAATATTCTCCTCTTTCATTTGATACCCATATCGACTTTGTATGACTCGTACAAGTAGGAAAATAAATTAAATATACATGATGGAAATTGAATTGTTCGATGTCTATGCAAATAAATAAAATAAGGGGGAAACTTGAAATGATTGTAAATTCTTAACTAAAACAAATAGTATCATTTAATTTGAAATATTTTTAGGTGACATCCTTCTCTTTCATTTGATATCTATATCGTTGTTTTATGACCCACCGAAGTACGAAAATAAATTATTAAAACATCTACATCCTTTGGAAATTAAAAGTCATTTAAAAACGAGCAAACAACAACGAAATAAAAAAACTGATTTTTAAAAAACTTAATTTTAATTATTTTTAACAGATATTCCGCTCTTTCATTTAATAGCAATGTCTACTTTGTACGACTTGTAAAAGTAGGAAAATAAATTAAATACATATGATTGAGATTCAATGATTCTATGTCTATGCGAGTAAATAAACTAAGGGGGATACTTGAAATTATTGTTTATTCTTAACTAATACAGACAGAATCATTAAATATAAAATGTTTTTAGTAGATACTTTTCTCTTTCATTTGATACCCATGTCGTTATTTTATGACCCATCAAAGTACGAAAATAAATTATTACAACATCAATATCATTTGGAAATTAAAAGTCCTTCAAAAATGACAAACAACCACGAAAATAAAATCTGTTTTTTTTTTAACTAAATTTAAAATATTTTTACCTAATATTCTCCTCTTTCATTTGATACCCTTATCGATTTTGTATGACTAGCAAAAGTTGGAAATTAAATTAAATATACATGATGGAAATTGAATTGTTCGATGTCTATGCAAATAGATAAACTAAGGGGGAAACTTGAAATAAAATTCTTAACTAATACAGACAGAATCATTTAATTCAAAGTATTTTTAACAGATATTCTCCTCTTTCATTTGATACCCATGTCGCTATTTTATGACCTTCCAAAGTACGAAAATAAATTATTAAAACATCTACATCCTTTGGAAATTAAAATCCTTTAAAAATGAAAAACATTTATTTCGTTGTTTTTTTTTTTAATAAATTTAAAGTATTTTTACCTGATATTCTCCTCTTTCATTATCGTCTTTGTATGATTCATAAAAGTAGGAAAATAAATTATATACACATGATTGAAATTGAATGGTTCTATGTAATGTTTTCAGCCCTTGTCCAAATATTAATTAAATTAAATTTTATTCTTATTAATTAAATTAAATTTAAAATATTTTTAACCGATATTCTTCTCTTTCATTTGATACCCATTTCGCTATTTTATGAAACGCCAAAGTGAGGTTTAAAACATCTATATCTTTTGGATTTTTTAATTCCTTTAAAAACGGCGAACAGTCACGAAATAAAAAACTGTTTTGAATAAATTAAATTTTATTTTTACCTGATATTCCCCCCTTTCATTTGATACCCATATTTGTATGACTCGTACAAGTAGGAAAATAAATTAAATACACATGATTGAAACTGAACGATTTTGAAAATAAAAGTCCTTTAAAATTGCCAAACAGTCTCGAAATAAAAAAACTGTTTTTAAAAAAATAAATTTAAAGTATTTTTACCTGATATTCTGCTTTTTCATTTGATACCAATATGGACTTGGTATGGCTCGCAAAAGTACGAAAATAAATTAATTATACATTATTGAGAATGAATGATTCTATGTCTATGCAAATAAATAAACTTAGGGGGGAAGGCTTGAAATGATTGTTAATTCTAAACTGATGCAGACAGAAGCATTATATTTGAAGTATTTTTACCTGATATTCTCCTCTTTCATTTGATACTCATGCCACTATTTTATGACCCGCCAAAGTACGAAAATAAATTAAATACATATGATTGAAATTGAATGATTCTATGTCTAGGTGTTCGATTCCTTACAATCCCAACCATTTCATTTAATATTTAAAACAAATACTGGCATATTTTACCTTTCAGACACATAAAAGGTTAATTTTTGTGAGAAAAACATAAAGCTGTCCTGTCCATCCATCCATCATATTCACAAGAACTTCATTATAATTATATCCTTTTCAATTTCTTTATACACATTTAACTTAACTGACATGCGACATATACCAATTTCCATTCATTAAAACAGGGCAGACAATAAAACATGATTCTCAGAATCGTTACCATCACCATATTCATCATCATCATTGCCATGATTGAATTGTAAAATTATGTAGATGTGTATGAGCGTCGTGGCTCAATTGCAGCAGATCAATGTATTTTACCCTGTAATTATCCCCGGAATTAAAAGGACATGTGTGAGTGTAAGTGAATATGTGTGAGTTCGTTTGGCCGAATGACTCATTAAAACCCCCAAATTAAATTTGTTTCATTTTAATTGCAACATATAGCTCCACACAGCTTTACCAATAAGTACCAGGGCAACCCAGGCGCTGGTAGTAGTTAGCAATACAATATTAAGTGGGGACGGAGGAGGAGGACGTTGGACGGCTTTTTGGTATTATATTAAAACCGTATTTATCATGTTTTATGATCCTTAACAATATATATAACGAGAAGCCAGAAAAGAAAGCCAAAGCGAAGCAAAGGAAAATTGCTTTTTGAGAATCAGAATCAAAATCAAAAGCATAAAAGATTGAGGTAGAAAGTTGTAAGAGAGCATGGATGGTGGTGGGGGGGGGGTGATTTAACATTTTTTTTTTGAATAAAGTTACTATGCGTCTTTGTTAAGCATTGGTTTTCGGTCGTTGTTCCTTAGAGTGGCATCACACAATGGAAGTTGATGTTGAGGGGGTGTGGATGGGGGGCCAAAGAGATTTCACTTCATCTTTGTGCTCGTTGGTATTCATTTGCAAACAATTAAAAACTTTTTTACAACTTATTTGCTTTGTGTTGCTGCTATTTGGTACTCCCACTTAGCCAAAGGTTTGTTTTCAGTATTTTTATAACACAAAAAAAGGAGAACTAAAAAACAAACAATAGTGTGTAGCCATCAAGAGGTGAAAACAATGCTGCATGTAGAGGGCAGTGTGCATAGACAGAAATAAAACAATTATTTAATAGAAAAAAAAATAAAAAAAAAACAAAAATAATATTAATTTTGAATTAGATAATTCAATTAGAAAATTCGTACTTTTAGGGGGTAAACATGGGGAAGTATTATAAATATTACACAATTTTTAATTAAATTTAAAACCCGGATGAAATACGTATGAAAATGGAGTTATTGCCCTTTTTGATTTTTCATTTCCTCATTCTGGTCTGCAAAGTTCAAAAGGGCTACAATTTGTCGGGAATTTTTTTTAAAACTTATTCGCATCCTATGATAACGGTGTTAGTGTCAAATTAAAGAGGTGAATATCTGTTAAAAATACTTCAAATATCATGCTTCCATCTGTATTACTTCAGCATAAAGAACTATTTTAAATAATTTCTTACAATTTGTTAGAGATTTTTTTAATTACTTATACGCACCCTATGATAAAGGTGTTAGTCTCAAATTAAAGAGGCGAATATCTGTTAAAAATACTTCAAATATCATGTTTCTATCTGCATTAGTTCAGCATTAACACCAATTTCTAATTTAGCCCTTAGTTTATTTGGTTTATTCATATTTTAATTTTCTAGGGGGGACAAATTGAAATGGGCGTTAATGATAAACTTATACAGATGGAAGCTTACAATTTAAAGTATTTTTAGGATATATTCTCTTCTTTAATTTATCATTTATGCCGTTATCATAGGGTGCGAATAATAACAAACCCTAGTGTATCAAATATTGTTTCATTGCAATTACTAGAAAATAAAAATTCAAACATTTATTAAAAAATGGTAAAACAAAATGTCATAGACTAACCGAAATTATACATTTATCAAAAAATATATAACTTTTTTTCTACGGCATACCTTTAGGGGCAATATTTTTTCTGTCCATCAACTAAGTGTATTTATTTGTACCTCCAAGGCCATTAACAAAATATTGCAATAGTAAATGTATTATAACCCTAAAAATATGCTTGGAAAAATACACATGGTGCAATCAATTGAACAATTTATATGAATGATTTGTCAGGATATTTGGAAGGAATGATTATGCTCTGATTTTTTGACAAATATTGATTACCATCGATTTAAAGATACAAAAAGTTTTATCTGAGTTTTCGAAATCGTAAAAAATGACAATTTTTATTTAATTGTGGACTCAAATGAAATCACTTATAATGATTTGTATTAACTTATATATTGAAATACATTTTCTAAATTAGCACGAAAAATACGGTAATAATAATAAATTAAATTTGTGATTTTTGCTTAATTTTTTGTTGTGTGGGAGGTACAACATACCTTTAGGGGCAATATTTGTTTGGCAGTGGTTGTGGCACTGGCAATTTTCATTTAATTGAGGACTGTAATGAAAGCACTGGTAATGATTTGTCTTAACGTATGTATTCAAATAAATTTTCTAAATTGGCGCGAAAATTAAAATAATAATATAAAATACTATAAATAAAACATACTTTTCATTTTTGTAGATCTTTTCTATTTTTTATGAACTTTTTCGTGCCAGAAAAAATATGTCTGGAAAAAATTTTTTCTTTATTTTTAGGAGACTTTTCCACTAAACCACTTTTTCTATGTCAAAATCAAATTAACAACAATCATAGTTGTCTTTAATAAGACATATATGAGTGTGCTATCGCACTTATATTCCCAAAATGAGAGCACAAATATTAAAGGTACCTTCGCAAAAATTTAAATTTTAGTAAAAAAATGGATCCATAAATAGTTCTTTTACATATAGGCATTGTTGTTTTCATTTAAATGTTAGCTATTAAGAAATAAAACAAAATATTTATTATTCATTTTTTCTTCTATTTTTTACGATTTTTTTTATGCCAGCAAAAAAATATTTTTCGAAAAAAAAAAATATTTTTTTTTATTTTGTTGGAGATTATATTACTAAACCACTGTTTCTATGTGAAAGTGAAATTAACAACATTTGTAGACATCACAATAACTTTCAATCCAATTTTTAAGTGAGAATTATCGGACTTATATTTCTAAAACGAGAGCACAAATATTAAAGGTACCTGTGGCGCAAATTATAATATTAAAAAAAAATAATAAATGGATCCATAACATCTATGATTCACATATAGACATTGTTTTCTTTGTTAGAATGTTAGCTATTAAACAATAGAGCAAAATATTTTTTTTCAGATTTTTCTATTTTTTATGAAAAATTTTTTCCAAAAAAATTTTTTTTTCTCAATTTTTTGGAGACTATTTCACTAAACCACAGCTTCTATGTAAAAGTGGAAACAATATTTGTAGCCATCATAATTACCTTTAATTTAACATACAAGCGGGTGTCATCAGACTTATATTACTAAAATGAGAGTACAAATATTAGAGACACCTACGACAAAAATTGGAAATTGAATTTTTTGAATAATTATAATAAAGAGTGATTTTTTTGAGGTTAGGATTTTCATGCATTAGTATTTGACAGATCACGTGGGATTTCAGACATGGTGTCAAAGAGAAAGATGCTCAGTATGCTTTGACATTTCATCATGAATCGTCTTACAAACGAACAACGCTTGCAAATTATTGAATTTTATTATCAAAATGCGTGCTCTGTTAAGAAAGTTCATTGCGCGCTTCCATTTTATGGTCAGTTTAATCGACCCACTGAAGCGGCTATTCGGGCTATTGTGACTAAATTTCGCACCAAATTTACATTGTTGGACATTAAACCACCAACACGCTTACGTAGAGTGCGAACTGAAGAAAATATCGCAGCTGTATCGGCCAGTGTTAATGATGACCACCAATTTTCTATTCGTCGCCGTTCGCACCAATTGGGTCTCTGTTACTCAAAAACGTAGAAATGCCAAAATTGGACTAAGCGGATGGACCACCTAAGACGCAGCCGCGGTCAACATTTAAATGAAATTATCTTCAAAAAGTAAATGTCATGGACCAATCTAACGTTTCAAATAAAGAACCGATGAGAATTTGCAAATTTTATGCGTTTTTTTTTTTTTAAAAAGTTATCAAGCTCTTAAAAAATCACCCTTTATTAGTCAAAATTAAAAAAACGGATCCATAACTTCTACGTGTTTGTCCATAAATCTTTTACATATTGGCATTGTTTTATGCGTTAGCAAGTTAGCTATTAAAAAAATAAGACGAAAATTTGGATTTTTTTCAAAAAATTGATTTTTTTCAAAAATTTTTTTTTTTTTTTTAAACATTTTTTTTTTGCAAAAAATTGTTTTTTTTTCAATTTTTTTTTTTCAATAATTATTTTTTTTTTCAAAATTTGATTTTTTTTTTTTAAAAAAAATGATTTTTTAATTTAACTTTCTTTTCAAAAAGTTTGATTTTTTTAATTTTTTTTTTGCTGGCACGAAAAGAAAAATTAAAAAATATTTTTAATATCTAACATATATTTTGTTCTTCAATTTTAAAAGGAGCTCTGAGCAACACTATTCTGAAGTTAATATTTCTTTCCAAAAAACGATTTTGAATTGCTTGTCGCAAACGAAAAAACGTCTTGATATTGCACATGTGGTAAATACTCTTTGCGGCCTTGAGGCATGCAACACATTTTGCCATATCTCGTTTGGTCCTTGTCACTATGCAGAAGTGTTTTTATAGATGTGTTCATACATATAAAATGCATCCATATACGTTTTACATATAAACATTATTTTCTGCGTTAGAATCTAAGTTATTAAGAAATTATTTTTTTTCTATTTTTTATATTGGTTTTTCGTACCAACAAAAAAGATTTTTTTCGAGAAAAAATAGTTTTTTTTTTCAAAAAAAAAAAAAAAATAATTTTTATTAAAAAAAACATTTTTATCTATTTTTTGTAGACTATTCCTAAGCCACTGTTTCTATGAAATTAACAGCATTTGTAGCCACAATTGCCTTAAACGTTTCAACGAATGTTATCGGACTTATATTTCCAAAATGGGAGTAAAAATATTAAAGGTACCTTCGGGAAAAATTAAAATTTTAGAAAAAAAAAATCCCTAAAAAATTTATATAATTTTTGTTATTCATGTTATACATAGCCCTTCGGCAAAATGTTTGTTGTTTAGTGTAAACTCGACAAATGCGTTTGGTTGCATGCCTGTGATCTTCTGGAATTATTCGGTGATTTTCTGAAACTCAAATGAGACAATTTTGATTATTATTACGATTAAAATTCTCAACAATCATTTGAGAAGTTTGTCAAAATCCAAAAAAAATGTACGATTTACAAAGCAGTCGATAGACAGACCTAGTTCTTTCCCAACAATTACTCTTTTTTTTCAAAACCAATAGAAACTATTTATGGAGCTGAAAAGAAATTGAACTGGGATATTGTCCTGGCTCAAGACCTTCTTGCATCTATATTTAATAGAATGCAAATTTATTTATAAATGGCATTGTGAAATTTATTAATTGGCTGCAGACTACCACAATCATGATTTCGACCATGTCAAAAGTCTTTTCAAGTGGCTTCGCAGCTACTTTTCAACATCAAACCCGGCCTCTATAAGAAATTTAAATTCTGTGTGAATTTTTGCAAACGGTTCAGAAGTGGGATACTTGTGAAATAAAAAGTGTGCAACTAATTTTCATATTTACTATGAGTATGAAATAGCCTGTCCCTTTCTTTATATAAATCAAAAGTCTTCTTCAATGCTAAAGTATAATATTCTTATATACTTATATTATTGATGTTCAGAAGTGGGATAAAGATTTCAGATTTGTTGCCATTCATCCATTGTTTTCTCTAAGAGACCAATTAGGTCCGTGGTAATAAAAATAATGAAACCATCTGGCATGGGTTTTCCCAAACGGCTCAGAAGTGGGATATATTTGCAATAAAAAGGCCGCACCATTTATTATGGAATCAATAATGGGAGATTTGGAATATCCCACAATCTAGTGCGCTCAATTGTTCCTTTTATATACTGTCCTCCTGGTCGTTTCTTTAAATAAATCAACAATATTTAATTGTCTCTCGAAAACGACTATAGTGCAGACCAATATTTATTTTGTTCTTCACTTGCCCCCTCTCGAATAGTCATCCATTTCAAAGGACATTTAAAAGCACAGGCTGGCTTAGTCGCAATATTTGCCCACCACACTACAAAGGACCGCTTGCTGCTGCAGTCCTTTGCACGAGTATAGCCGAGTGAGCAGGAGAAGGAGCAGCAGGATGTGGTCTATTGCCACAGTACACAAGCACAAAGTTTCATATCTAACTTTCAATATTTATTGCCTAGCGTTACTTTATTTATAGACGGCAATTAAAACACTCACCTTTTATTGTAAATAAACTTAATGTGGCGAAATATTTATTTTAACACTCCAGTGTCATGATATTTAAAGGCATTGGCAAGGACATTTGGTAGAAAGGACATTTTTAAATCGCGCACAATTTAAATACAACAAAAAAAATTTATTTTCATGAGTCCTTGTTGTTGTGTGTATTAACCGGATGCAACTTCAATCCATTTGGGCCTCCTGCATCTCTCCTTCGTTCACCAGCCATACAGACAGCCATGCCCGGACAATTATGTAAATTAATGTTTATTTTTATAATAAAATACACAATGAGCGACAAAAAATTAAAAACCATACAATCGTATGTATCCTGTCTGTCTCTCACTCTCCCTCTGTCTCTTGCTCGGGTAGAAAACATGATGGATATCCTAGCATATCCATGCCATGCCACTCCACTCCCAGGCCTACCACTCCACTCCACTTCCATACCAGTCATTCGATCGTCCTTGTTTAAGTATGCACTGGTTAATGTACACATTGAAGGATTATGCTAATTTCCGCTTTGCGCTCATTTCCCCTCCAGTCAAAAGGGAGAGAGCTCTCGCTGTCTGTTTGTTTTCCAACCAGCTCTCCCCTCTCCCTCCCTGCCGGGAGGGCGACTGTGTACAATTTTAATGAACAAACATTTTGTTTGCATTAATATATTAAAATTTAATTAATACAAAATTACATTTTATTTTATTTTTAGGCCGAAAAAGAATTTTTATTAAATTTTTCGCCGGTGAAAAGCTGCGGCCGCCGCCGCAGCCACCTCTTCGCCACCACCACAAATCATTGTGCGTGCTCGCGTAATTAAATTGTGTGCCAAAATGTATACTTTGATTTTTCGCTCATAATTTAACCGCAATCACCAACGACGCCACAATGTATGCTCTTCAATTAAGGGGGCATTTTATAATTGCTATTATTTTGTGGTTAATTGCCAAGAAATATTCATGGTTTCGTGAATAGGCTTTTGAAGGAAGTTGAAAAAAAAAAACAATGTGCTTCAAACAAAGAAGAAATTATTAACAGAAAATAAAGCATCGCTCAAGACAACGAAGATATACAAAAGTATTCTCCACGAAATAAAAAGCCTTATCTCTTTTCTTTCTAGAGAAGTAGTGTATTTTTTTATTAAAATAAAAAAAAAACAAAAAATTGGAGTAAGGAGTAGTTGAAATTAGAAATTATTTTTAATAATATTGAAAATAGCGCAAATATTCGTTGTTATCAAAAAATCTACTATAACAGAAAATTAAACTATACAACAAAAATGTATGTATAACAGTTTCTGAGGTATTCTGGCTTTATAAACTCGAAATTTTATATTAATAATTAAATTTGTAAATATAATCTAAATTTTGTTATAGATAAACTCTATAACGGTATTGTAATTAATTACATTTACAAAATTAATTTTAATTTTTAATAAATACATTTTTTATTAAAATTCCCGTTGATATTAGTGGACTGAATTCAAATTACAAATATTAAGAAAATATGAGACAAAGGCTACTACTACTTACATTTTACAATATTAACACTGTTGGATTGGCTAAAGTATAAAATTCAAATATTCTAACAAATTCATTTTTAGTCGAAGGTACCTTTAATATTTGTACTCTCATTTTGTTAGTTCAATTAAAGGTGATTATGATGGCTACAATTTCACTTATAAACATTGGCATAGTCTACGAAAAGTTGAGAAAAGAGCGATTTAATTTTTTTTTTTGTATTTTAAAAAAAAATATTGTATTAAAAAAATATTTTTTTTTTTTAAATTTTCAAAAAATAGCTTTTAATTGATGTTTTATTCGAAAAAAGGTTTTTTTCGTTTTCAAAAAATTTTGTTTTTTTTCCAATAAATTTGTTTTTTTTTTTCAGATTTGATTGATTTTCATTTAAATTTTTTTTTTGTTTTTCAAAATAAAAATAGATTTTTAAACGTTTTTTTTTTGGGTTTTCAAAAAAAGAGATTTTTAAAACTTTTTTTTTTCAAAAATTTAAAATATATTTTTTTTTTCAAAAAAAAAAATAGATCCAAAAATGTTATCTTTTTTTCAAATATGTTTTCTTTTTTCAAAAATTTACTTTTTTCAATAAATGTGATTTTTCAAAGAATTTAATATTTTCTCAACAAATTTGATTTTTATCCAAAATTTTTTTCTGATTTAAAAAAAATAATTAAAAAAACTGATTTTATTTCCACAAATATGATTTTTTCCAAAAACATATGATTTTTATTAAATTATTATTTTTTTATTGATTAAAAAGAATCATTTTCTTTTAAAAAAATATTTTTTTTTCAAAAATCTGATTTTTTCCCAATTTTTTTTTCAATAAATATGATTTCTTTTTCAAAGAATTTTTTTTTTTCCAACAAATTTGAATCTTTCAAAAATAGGGGTTTCCCAAAAATTGTGTTCCAAGATTTTTTACTGATTTAATAAAATATTTAAAAAACTGATTTTTTTTTGCAAAAATTTGATTTTTTTTTGCAAAAATTTGATTTTTTTTTTTCTCAAAAATTTGATTTTTCCGAAAGAAAATGTTTCTTTTTCAAAAAAATGCTATTTTTTCAAAAATTAAAAAAAAAGATTTTTTTCTGGCACGAAAACTATTCACATATGGATAAATGTAAAAAAACGATATATATAGTTAAAAATTGTAAAAATTGTTTATTTTGTTAAAGAAAAAATATGACAAAACTTATAAAAAATGTTTCCTGGACAAATACTGCAAAGAAATTGCATTAGGATTTAGTATTGTTATACGATTTTTATTTCCAAAATGAGAGTGCAACTATTAAAGTTTCTTCAGCGAAAATTGAAATTTTAGTAAAAAAAGAATGCGTAACAAAAAAATTATCCATAAAATAAATTTATAATATCGTTTTCAAGTTTAGAAAGTTTAATAAATATAAATCGGACAGAAAAATATATTCCATTCCGAGATGCTTGTTTATCCATCTTCAAATATTTTAAAATCAAAAAGTATTTAAGTTTAACTAAAAAACAGGCGTATTTTTGGCTACAGGCGTTCTCGGGTATTTGATTTTATATGAACAATCTAATTATAAACTAACTATTCAAAACTTTATTTGTGCTGCAGAAAATTTTTTTCATGCACACATGCCGAAATCCAATATATTCTGTGAGAACTATGGGCGGTGAAATAAACATAATTTTCAGTTTTCCCATATCAATTTATCTGTTCGTTTAAAATGACTTTTAATATTTAGCCATACAAGACATGGACATTGGGTGGTATAAGTAATTTAAGTACCAATGATGTACTCCGTACATGGAGTACATTGGGTGGTATGAGTAATATAAATTAAAGTACATTGGGTGGTATGAGTAATATAAATTAAAAGTATTCATACCACACAGCGAATTTCAAACGATCACCAATTTTCTCTTTTGATTTCTGAATACTTTAACACATAAATCAGAGACTCTTTTTTTAGTTTATTGTAGTTTTTACAATCATTTCAAATTACAATAAGTTAGTTTTGAAAATCATTTCAAAATTTTGCAAATGCCAAAGTGACCAACATTCTGTCAAATGATACACAATTGATGCTATCCATCTGGAAAACACCTTTGCTCTAAGTGTGTGAAAATTTGGCAATATATATATATATATATATATATATATATATATATATATATATATATATATATATATATATATATATATATATATATATATATATATATATTTCCGTTCATAATTTTACTTTAGTAATCATTTCGAAATTTGGCATTGTCAAGTTAACCTTTATGGAGGGTTAACCAGTGGCCCCCTTACATTGTACGGATCCACTATTTTGCAAATCTTGCAAAGAAATTGCAACACACAAGTAACACATTTATGTATTATTTGAATATATGTACAGGATTAATCCTTGAAGGATTTATAATAAGGGTCTAGAGTTTGATATTGTGTAGCTTAACCAATAAAATACTTAAATTAATTTAAAACTTTTTTTTGCGAATTTTTCTTTTCTCCATTTTTTTTATTTTTATTTGAATCCATTTTGAATAAATTTCCATTTAAATAAAAAATAAATTTCTATTTATATTCTTCTCCTGCTCTTTTATTCATTGTCTGTCAGTTAATGATTTATTACAACTAAACACATAATTTTTTGTTGAATCTCGATGGAGAACAAATAATATGTTGTTTTTCAATTTTAAAATGAGCTCTGAGAAACAATTTTGTAAACGTGATTTTTCTATCCCAAATTGAATTGCAAAACGAAAAAAAAACGCCTTAAGATTGTATATGTGGTAAACAGTTTTTACGCCCTTAAGGTAGGCAACACATTTTGCAGTAACTCATTTGCCCCTTGGCACTATGCAAAAGTGTTTTTATAGATGTGTTCATATATATACAATATATGCATTTAAATTCCAATATATTTTCCAATTACAAGTTAGATACATATATATGTGTGTTTATATACACATACATCATGTTGGCGACAACATGTGAATATCTGTCTCTGTGTGTGTGTGTGAGAAGTTAGTGTCTGTGCGGATGTAAGAATAGCAATTAAAATTTAATTTGGAAATTGTTATAAAATTGTTGTCAAGTGTCTTGTTTCAAAATTTATTTTTACACTTCTTGCTGCTCAGCCTTTTTCAAAAACGACAATATATATTTATAAATGTGGTTGTGGAATATTTAGAAGTGTGTGTATTTAATCTACACACACACATATTTGCCAGCTTCAGTCTAACCTAATCTGCCTGCCTATCGATGTATTTTATCCAAAATGTACTGTCTGTCTGACATGTTGACATTTCACAACAAAATCTACAAAATTTAATCTACTCGTACATGGATGTACTTTTGTTTAATACAACAAACTTTTAAATAATTTGTTGAGAACACGAGAAATTATTGTCATAGCACGAAAGTGTTTGAATGATGAATTGTGTGTGTGTGTGCGTGCGTACGTTACGTACGTGTAGAAATTGATAAGGATAGAGATTAATTGGAAATTAAATCGAGGTTAGAGCAAAGTGTTTGTATCACTTCGCCTTTTTTCCTGTGGTGTGGTGATAATATTAATTTTATTTATAAATTGTAATTTTCTGATAATCATCCCGTATGGACAGAGTAGATTGAATTGAGTTAATTTGCAAGCTATGACAGTTTACTTTCTTTCTTCCATTGTAGCAGAGCTTAAACATTCATTAAGCTGACTAATCATGATGATGTTGTGTTTCACTGAAATCATATTGATATTAAGATAATTGCTGAAAAAGAGATGTCACTTCTTCCGACCGAGTAGTTTGCTTGCCTGTTGGTTTAGGAGCTTCTTATCGAAATCAATGTAGCAAGTGTGTATTGACTATATTAAGTCTACTGTGGAATAACGTGTATTTATTTATATCAGAGCTATTCATACGGCTACAGTTGCCTAAATATTCTTCAACCACATGTATCTATGGTGCATAAGACAAATTTTTGAGAATTTTGTAATATTCTGAAATATGGAGGCTAAATTCGTGAAGGCTTTAGCAAAATGTTTCATATGGTATATTTATATGAATTGCTGTAATAAAAAGTCGGACAAATTAAAAACTAATTCTAAAAAAATATTTTAAAAAATCTAAAAAATGATTTAATATTTCATTTGGGAATCGAAAACGATATTAAAAATAAATAAACAAAATTATAAGTTCTAATAGTTATGATGACAAATGTTGCCAATTTAACTTAAAAGATCGGAAAACACTTAAAATATTTAAAAAAATGAAAATATTTAAAAAATATGAAGAAATAAAAAACAATTTTTGTTAATAAATATGATTTCTTTGTCAAAGAATTGATTTGAAAAATTTGATTCTTTCAAAAATAGGGTTTTCCCAAAAATTTTGATCCGAGATTTTTTACTGATTTAAAAAAATATTTAAAAAACTGATTTTTTTTCATATTTTTTTTTTAAAATTTTATTTTTTTTCTGAAGAAAATGTTGTTTTTTTTTCAAAAAAAAAAATGTTATTTTATCAAAAATTATTTTTTTTTTCAAAAAAAAAAAAGATTTTTTTCTGGCACGAAAACTATTCATTACTAAAAATGGAACGATACGCGCTTCAACAACGCATTGAAATTATTAAAATTCATGAATGAAAATGATGCGGAAAATTCATTGACTAACTGATGAGGCCCATTTCCACCTCGGTGGCTACGTCAACAAGCAAAATTGTCGCATCTGGAGCTCGGAAACCCCAAGAGTTATTGTTGAGAAGCCTCTCCATCCTCATCGTGTGACTGTTTGGTGCGGTTTATGGTCCGGCGGAGTCAAGGGACCTTACTTTTTCGAAAATTGGAGGTTGAATCAACAGTTACGGTGAATGGATTGCGCTATCGAGAGATGATTAATAATTTTTTATAGTCGAAGTTGGATGGTATTGATGTGGACAACGTTTACTTTCAACAAGACGGCGCTACGTGTCACACAAGCAACGAAACCATGGCACTTTTACGGGGAAAGTTTCCGGACCGTGTTATCTCTCGCAGAGGTGATCACAATTGGCCAACGAGATCTTGTGATTTAACACCTTGCGACTTCTTCCTTTTGGGCCACGTGAAAGATAAGGTCTACGCCAACAGCCCAGCGTCGATTCAAGACCTCAAAGATGGAATTCGTGAGGCTATCGAGGACATAGGGCAGCCACTCTGCGATTTGGTTATGGAAAATTTCATGAAAAGGACATGGTCCTGTAAGCGTGGTCGTGGTGGCCATTTGACTGATTTTTTTTCATTATTAACGACATACCTTCCTCTTTATTGTGAAATAAACATCCGATTATTTATCTCAAAAAATGACATTTTTCTTTGAATACCAAAATATCACCACTTATTGGAAAACCCTGTATATATATATATATATATTTCCGTTAAAACATAATTTTACTTTTGACTATCATTTCAAAATTTGATATGTCCAAGGTGACCATTTTTAGAGAGTCACTCAGTAGGCCTTATAACCTCTACAGATCTACAATTTTACAAATCATCTGAAAATCACCTCTGCCCTAAGCATGTGAAATTTCGTTAAAATATATATTTCCGTTTACAAGTTACAGAATTTCTACCACAAAAAATCGATTTGGAAAACTTGAGACTATTGTACTACTAAAGGGTGATTTTTTAAGAGCTTGATAACTTTTTTTTTAAAAAAAACGCATAAAATTTGCAAAATCTCATCGGTTCTTTATTTGAAACGTTAGATTGGTCCATGACATTTACTTTTTGAAGATAATTTCATTTAAATGTTGACCGCGGCTGCGTCTTAGGTGGTCCATCCGCTTAGTCCAATTTTGGCATTTCCACGTTTTTGAGTAACAGAGACCCAATTGGTGCGAACGGCGACGAATCGAAAATTGGTGGTCATCATTAACACTGGCCGATACAGCTGCGATATTTTCTTCAGTTCGCACTCTACGTAAGCGTGTTGGTGGTTTAATGTCCAACAATGTAAATTTGGTGCGAAATTTAGTCACAATAGCCCGAATAGCCGCATTTTGATAATAAAATTCAATGATTTGCAAGCGTTGCTCGTTAGTAAGTCTATTCATGATGAAATGTCAAAGCATACTGAACATCTTTCTCTTTGACACCATGTCTGAAATCCCACGTGATCTGTCAAATACTAATGCATGAAAATCCTAACCTCAAAAAAATCACTCTTTAGAATGTCATGATTAAATCCAGGGCTGAATATGGCGAGCTAAATGGGAACTATGAAGATAACTAAAATGTGATTTTGGATAACATTTTAATCATGTATTTAATCAACTTAAATATATAAATTATTATATAAAAATTATTATATAAAAATATTTTTCTTAATTAAATTCGATGTGTTCGAAATTCCGTTCCATACTTTCTGCCGCTCATTTTATATATGGACAATTTTCCACTGCATTATCTTTGGGGAAACTGCGACAAAAAACCCCTCTCAAACAGACCGACAAACTTAGGCTATATTACAAACAATTAAAAGGAACATATGAGAAGACTCCAGCGAGGCAAAATTTTCGCAAATAGCAATTTATGCAGGAATGCACACACACTCTTATACATACATATATAAACATATATTATATCTGTATCTGTGTGTACATTAAATAGGAATGCAATCACAGTCCCATACACACACACACACACAGAGCGAGAGAATCGAGCAAACATACCCACAGCATGAAACATAAACATCAGTGCAATAAAAATTAATGGTACGTATACGCAACGATGCACAAAGACAAACAGACGACTTGCATATTTATGCATGAGCCATGTATGGATGTATGTGTGTTTGTATGCACATTTAAAAAAGGCGACATTCTAACTCTTTCTCTCTCACGCACGCACTCACACTCATCGGCACAAATACAGCTGTTATCCAGCCGTCGTTTAAGGACTGCAATACAACATCCCAACATCCAGGCGGAGCAGAGACTCGAGAGCAGTATCTGTGAGAGACCCTCATAAAGTTGAAAACGAAATGAAAGCAAAAAAAAGCAAGTAGAAGGGCAGCGGCAGCATCGCATCGCGTACGGAAATTTATATAGTTGACATATATTTAATGATAATTGCTTTTGTTGTTGTTGTTGGCTTTCTTTCTTTGCTTCAATAAAACTTAATTTCATTTTCCTTCGTTTCTTTGCAAGTTTTCAAAGAAATCTTTTCCTCCGTTCGCTCGCTCTGTGTTAACAAATTGCGAAAAAGAAAGCAAACCAAAAACTCGCATTTCCGCCATAAATATCAATGCCTGTATGTGTGCGTATGCGAGTGTATGTGTGTGTTTGTACATTCAATTAAACGCAGGAAGTTGCTAAGAATTAAATTGTTTTAACTTCCGTTAAAAATGCATTTTCTTTTTTTGCAGTTTTCACTTCCCAGCTGTGTGTGAGAGCTATTGTTGTTGTTCTTATCGCTTGTTCTCGTTTCTGGTGCTTGCCTGCTTCATTCATTCAGTCTGTCATGCATTTTTTTGGTGTTGTTTCACTTGAAATTCTTGAAACGGTGGAGGGGTGTACCTCCACCGTTTCAAGAATTTCAAGTGAAACAACACCAAAAAAATGCATGACAACTAGGGAACAAAATGGGAACAAATTTAATTTGAGTACAATCTAACTTAGTAAAATATTTTTTCATAATAAACAAATTTTTATATCTTGCTGGGTTGTCGAGATATAGTAAAATCAACAGAAAAACGTCATCGAAAAACACGGATAATAGGTGTTCCACTCCTAAAATACTACAATGATTCTGTTGAAATTTCACAGCGATAAAGTTGAAGTGTTGGTGAATTTAACTGCGAAGCTTTCTAGAGATGGACGTCAGGGATCAGAAATCAATCACAATCAAAGGTAGTGGGCGGCCAAGTAGAAAAGTAACCATACAATTTGCAAATGAAATTGGTGAGCTGAAATCTCTGCTTCAGCTACAGGCTCCGAATTATCCCGTTTTTGCGCTGAGTGTCATTAAAGCTACGTATTTGTTCGATATATATTGTAACCCTAATAACACTATGCAGCAAAATTTTTATCGAAGTACTATATATACACATTTCTTTGGTGTATTTTGGCTTTCTAAACACGATAAGATTTATTATGAGTAAATTTATATTTGAATTTGTTTCACTTAAATTCCAACTTTCGTCGATTGTACGATTTATACTCTTAATTTGGAAACAAAAGTCCGATCATACCCCAGCTAATATGTCCCATTAAACGTACAAACGCTATAAATATATAAATTTCAGTTTAAAATAGAGACAGTTGTTTAGGAACAGTCTCCAAAAAGTCGATTAATTTTTTAATCATTCCCATAAAAACGTATAAAAAAATATGAAAAAGTTGGTTTGTTTCATTTTTAAATAGCATACGATCAAAAACAATGTCCATTTGTGAAAAAATCTATGTTTGAAATATCCTTTTTTTGTAAACATCTAAATTATTAAAATTAAAAACTTAGGTTTTTCCATGAAAACTACGTTTAATTTGTAAGTTTTTTGTAAAACACGACTATTTTTTTATTTTTGAAAAAAAAATCAAATTGTAAAAAATACGTTTTAAACAAAAATATCTACGTTTATATTTTTTACAAAAAAAATCCTTTTTATTTTTAAAAACCTGGATTTTTTGTAAAATAAACTGCAATTAAGTTTCTAAAGGAAACTGTTTATTTTTTTTTTGTAAAAATCTACTTTAACTTTGTCTACTTTCTTTCTTTAATTTTTACGTTTAATATTTTGAAAAAAAAATCTAGGTTTAATTTTGTTGATAAGACTCAACGTTTAATTCAAAATCATATTTCTATCTACGTTTAATTTTCTTTATTTTTCTAATTAATTTTTTTTTTTTTGAAAAAAAATGTACATTTACTTTTTCTCCCTAAAAAATCAACTTTTAATTCTAGTTTTTACCAAAAAACTTACATTTCATTTTTCTGCGAGAATACGTGCTTTTTTAAATAAATGTTTTTTAAACGTGTTTTTTTTTCAAAATTTTATTTTTTCAAAAATACGTGTTTTCCAAAAAATAGGTGGTTTTTAATGTTTTAACTACGTTTAATATTTTTCTTGTTGTAAAACCTACGTATCACACAATTCGAAAAAATCTACGATTTACTTTTCGAAAAAATCTACGGTTCACTTTTGGAAAAAAACGTTTAATTTTCTGTGAAAAAATTTACGTTTAATTTCTTATGAAAAAAATCTACGTTCAATTTTTATTTGAAAAAATACAAGTTTTGTGGAAAAAATCAACGTTTAATTATAAAATACGTTTTTTTAAATCTACGTTTACTTTTCATTAAATTTACGATATTTTTATCTACGTTTAATTTTCTTTTTTTAAAAACTACTTTAATTTTCATAAACTTGTTTTTTTTTAAGTTTAATTTTTCTTTTGAAAAAATCAACGTTTCATTTTTTCTTTTGAAAAAAAAATATACGTTTATTTTTTAAATCTACGTTTATTTTTTAAATCTACGTTTATTTTTTAAATCTCCGTTTATTTTTTAATCTCCGTTTATTTTTTTGATCTACGTTTATTTTTTTATCAACGATTATTTTTTAATCTCCGTTCATTTTTTAATCTCCGTTTATTTTTTAATCTCCGTTTATTTTTGTAATCTACGTTTATTTTTTAATCTACGTTTATTTTTAATCTCCGTTTATTTTTTATCTACATTTATTTTTTAATCTACTTTTATTTTTTTTAAATCTACGTTCATTTCATTAAAAAAAAAAATCTGAAAAAAATTTCTTTAATTTTTTTTCAATCTACGTTTATTTTTCTTTTGAGAAAAATATACGTTTTTGAAAAAAAAGGAAAATCTACATTTAATTCTTAATTAAAATAACTATTTTTTGAACTTTTTTTAAATCTCCGTTTTTTTTTAATCTCCGTTTATTTTTTAATCTCCGTTTATTTTTTAATCTACGTTTATTTTTTAATCTCAGTTTATTTTTTAATCACCGTTTATTTTTTAATCTCCGTTTATTTTTTAATCTCAGTTTATTTTTTAATCACCGTTTATTTTTTAATCTCCGTTTAATTTCTATCTACGTTTATTTTTCTTTTGAGAAAAATATACGTTTTTGAAAAAAAAGGAAAATCTACATTTAATTCTTAATTAAAATAACTATTTTTTGAACTTTTTTTAAATCTCCGTTTTTTTTAATCTCCGTTTATTTTTTAATCTCCGTTTATTTTTTAATCTACGTTTATTTTTTAATCTCCGTTTATTTTTTAATCTCCGTTTATTTTTTAATCTACGTTTATTTTTTAATCTCAGTTTATTTTTTAATCACCGTTTATTTTTTAATCTCCGTTTAATTTCTATCTACGTTTATTTTTCTTTTGAGAAAAATATACGTTTTTGAAAAAAAGGAAAATCTACATTTAATTCTTAATTAAAATAACTATTTTTATTAATTCTTAATTAAAATAACTATTTTTATTTTTTTTAACTTTTTTAAATCTACGTTAATTTTTTAATTTACATTTAATTTCATAAATCTGTTTATTTTTATATTTCTACGTTTGTTTGCTTTTTTATTTGAGAAAATTTCCGTTTAATCTGTTTTTTAAATAAATAAAAATCAATTTTTTATTTGAAAGAAGACATTTATTTTTTGTTCAAATCTTCGTTTATTTTTTTTTTCATTTTCCGCTTTCTTTCAAAATTCGATAAATATATATTTTTTAATTTTTGACGAGTTTGCAAGACTTCAACATTTCAACATTTATCTGACAAAATCTTTGTAATCGACTGTTATTGCGTGCTCATATTCATTGAAGACATACAACAACATGGGATTGATATAGAGCTACGAGTAAAAATCGGATACACAATTTTCTTTAAAGGATTGGTGGGTAGATTATCTTGTTTGACTACGGCCAACAATGGTTTAGTGATTTTCTATCGCATTTTTTCTCCCAACATGCGAATAACGAATTTTTACCAGCACTCCGTTTGCGATGTGACTTGCGGATTGCTCGGTGAAGGTATATTGTTTGATTGCTGACAAAAATTGGGTTAGAGATTACATCGCTTTTGCTCTGAATGTTAGTATTTACTATTTTTCCTCGCAACATTTTTGTAATTATTTTTGTCAGAACGCATTTAAAAAAACATATTGTTGCTTGACCCATTTTTGCTCCCCGGCTCTCATGTGTCCTCTCGAAGTCTGAGAACTTTTCTAAGATTCAGTTTCTAGATTTGAAATTTTGGTTAATGACTAATACTAAATTTTATGATTTTGGCCACCAGAATTTTCCACTGTGCTTGCGAATTTCCTATTCATTTTATAGTCACTATAATTATCATACCCCCTCCTTCCCGGAGAATAGTTTGCAGCAAATTGTTTTTCATTTTTTTGTAGCTTCCCTCTTTAATAAAAGAACTGAAACTTTGTTTCTTTGTATTTAAGAAAATAAAGTATTTAAAATTATATGGCGGCTGAAGAAAAAAATACGGCGGCTCATATATTCACTACTCCCTAAACCCCTGCCCCTCCTTACCGGCTCCCCTACAGCAAAACACATTCATGCAGGCAAACAAAACAAAAAAAGAAAAACAACGACAAAGAAAAAAGAAAGAAAGGAAAGAATCCTGACAAAGTTGTTGCACAAAGCAAAGCAAAAAATTGCAAAAATTTATTGTTTTGTTGTTGTTGTTGGACTTGTGACGATGCTGATGTATTGTATGAGTTGTTTTTTTTGCTTTTTGTTTTGTGTTTGTGTTTAAATGTGTAAGTTTGTGTGCGTGAGTGCGAGTGTGTGCGTTGTTAATGTTACATCCTGTATGTCTTGCAGCAAATTATTTTGTTAGCTTCTACTGCTGCTGCTGCTGCCGCTTTATCATCTTCTTCGTCTTGAGCTTTCTTTTTAGTACTTCAGTTGAATGGTTGTTAAAATATTTATGCCATTTTAATTAATTTTGTTTTGTTGGTGTTTTTGTTGTTGTTGTTGGGCAAAACAACAAAAACTGCTCATAAAAACTGTTAAAAAATAGCGCGACGTAAATGTTTTAACGTTGCAAGATGGCGCAATGTGGATCCAAAAAAAAAAAATACTTGATTTGCAGATTTAGCATATTTTCCCACAAAAATAGCCAAATTCCCAAAGTGGGGAATATATGTTCCACTATATGGGATTTTAAAATATGCCTAATTGGATTGTTCTTTCTTTCTATCAGAAAAAATTAGAATAACTGACTTTTTGAAGTTTTCGCGAAAATAAAATTGTGACACCTCTTAAAATTTTACGATTTTTGATGTCCAACAACAAAATACATCAAATTCATAAAAACGAAAAAAAAAATTATTTGATTTGCAGATTCCCAAAAAATGGTGAAATTACTAAAGTGGGGAAAATATGTTCCAAAATGTGGGATTTTAAAATATGCCTAATTGGATTATTCTTTGCGGAATTCTATCAGAAAATTTGAGATTAACTGACTTATTGAAGTTTTCACGAAAGTAAAATTGTCACATCTCTCAAAATTTTACGAATTTGAGGACGAAAACAAATACATAAAATTAATGAAAACGAATAAATATTATGGAAAAATTGCTTTATTTGCAGATTTCGCATATTTTCCCACAAAAATTTCCAAATTCCCAAAGTGGGGAAAATATGTTCCAAAATTGGGGATTTTTACTAAAGTACTCACAATAGCTGCATTTATCATTTTTATGCGCTTTGATGAATTTTAGGTAATTTTATTGGACCTTAGCATATTTTCCCCAAAAAAGCCATATTCCCAAAGTGAGGAAAATATGTTCCAAAATTGGGGATTTTTAATAAAATTTTCACCATGCCTTTATTTACCATTTTTACGTGTTTTTATGAATTTTAGGTATTTTTGTTGGACCTCAAATTTTAGTATATTTTCCCTAAATTCCCACAGTGGGAGGAAAATCTGTTCCAAAATTGGGGATTTTTAATAAAATTGTCACCATGCCTTTATTAATAATTTTTAAGCGTTTTAATGAATTTTAGGTATTTTTGTTCGACCTCAAATTTTAGTATATTTTCCCTAAATTCCCACAGTGGAGAAAATCTGTTCCAAAAATTTTGGGATTTTTATTAAACATGGCGACCATGCCTTTATTCTATTCAAAATTCATCAAAACTAATAAAAATTATTAAAAAATATTTGATTTGCAGATTTATCATATTTTCCCAAAAAAATTTTCCCAATTCCCAAAGTGGGGAAAATATGTTCCAAAATTGGGGATTTTTAATAAAATTGCCCCCTTGCCTTTATTTACCATTTGTATGCGTTTTTATGAATTTTAGGTATTTTTTGTTGAACCTCAAATTTTAGTATATTTTCCCTAAATTCCCAAAGTCGGGATAAACTGTTCCAAAATTTGAGATTTTTACTAAAATGGTCGCCATGCCTTTATTCCATACAAAATTCATCAAAACTAATACAAATTATGAAAAAAATATTTGATTTGCAGATTTATCATATTTTCCCAAAAAAAAATCCCAATTCCCAAAGTGGGGAAAATATGTTCCAAAATTGGAGATTTTTACTAAAATTTTCACCATGCCTTTATTAACATTTTTTAAGCGTTTTAATGAACTTTAGGTATTTTTGTTGGACCTCAAATTTTAGTATATTTTCCTCAAAAGTCCCACAGTGGCGAAAATCTGTTCCAAAATTTGGGATTTTTATTAAAATGGTCGACAAGCCTTTTTTTTTACAATTTTTACGCGTTTTTATGAATTTTAGGTAATTTTATTTATTCGCGAAATTTTGAAAATGTGAGCTGGGGTGCCAAAACTTGATTTAAAAAAATATTTAAAAATTTTACGAATTTGAGGTCCGTTTAAAAATGTGAAAAATATTGATTTTGCTGGTTTATCATATTTTCATATATTTCCAAATTCCCAAAGTGGGGAAAATATGTTCCAAAATTTGGAATTTTTACAAATGCTAGCCATATTTTCCATTTTTATGCATTTTGGACTTTAGTAGATTTTCCCAAAAAAGCCTAATTCCGAAACTGGGAAAAATATGTTCCAAATTTGGAATTTTTGGAATTTTTACTAAAAATGTGGCCCTGCATTTCTTTACCAATTTTATACATTTTAGGAGTTTTTGTTGGACCTTAGCATATTTTCCCAAAAGATAGTCAAATTCCCAAAGTGGGGAAAATTTGTTCCAAAATTGGGGATTTTTACTAAAATGGTCGCCATGCCTTTAATTAACATTTTTATGTGTTTTGATGAAGTTTAGGTATAAAATTCGCAAAATTTTGAGAGATGGATTGGCCAAAACTTGTATTTTTTTTGGAAAATTTTTATTTCAATAAAAACTTCAGTAACTCAGTGAATTATGAAGGGATTTTTAAAACGAAAGTGACGTTTTATTCCCTACTAAACATTCTTTTTGAATAAATTCACAAATAATACGGTTACCTAACAAACTAAAGTGAAAAAAATATCGCCAAAGTTGGAAAATGATGAAAAATTTAATCAACATGTGTTTGCAGGACAAATGCACACAGATTCCTTCAGCTTAAAATAAACATAATATATATCGTTTGAAAGATCTACGTTTCTTCTTTTAAATGTGGTGAGCAAATGAAAATCGGTTTATGACACAGTCGTACAGTTCATATTACACTTGAACCGGATTATATACGTCTCAAACTATATCACTACAAACATCCAAAGGATAACATTTTTAAACATTATTTTAAATACTTGTTTAAAACTTTGCCGGTATAAGTGCCAATTTAAACAAGAGAATATATGTTGAAAATACTCCACGTGACATCCTTCTATCAATATTAGTTTAGCAGTAACAACAATTTCAATTTGTTTCCTCTTAAAAAGTAAAATAAGAATAAACTAAGAGGGAAATTTTGAATGGGTGTTAATGCTAAACTAATACAGACAGAAGCATAAAATTTAAAGTATTTTTAAAAGATTTTCTCATCTTTCAATTGACATATATAGGTTCATAGGGTGCGAATAAGTATTTAAAATAATTTATGAAAAATTATATCCTTTGGAATTTTGAAGTCACGATGAGAAAGTGAAAAACTAAGAACGCCAATAAACTTAATTTTTTAATACTAAACTAATATTGGTAAAACCTTGAAATTTAAAGTATTTTTAATAGAGTTCCTCCTCTTTAATTCGATTCTAAAACCGTTATAATAGGGTGCGAAGAAGTATTTTAAATAATTTTTGAAAAATTGCATCCTTTGGAATTTTGAAGCGAAATGAAAAACTAAGAACGCCCATAAACCCCATTTTTTTAAATACTAAACTAATACATATAGAAGCCTGAAATTTAAAGTATTTTTAATAAATATTCTCCTCTTTCATTTGACATATATACCGGGTACATAGGGTGGGAATAAGTATTACAAATAATTTATGAAAATTTGTAGATTATTTAGTTTATTCATATTTTACTTTTTAAGAGGGAACATTTGAAATGCTTGTTAATGCTAAACAAATTCAGACAGAAGCATGAAATTTAAATTATTTTTAACAGATATTCTCGTCTTTAATTTGATCCTAAAACTGTTATAATAGGGTGCGAATTAGTATCTAAAATAATTTATGAGAAATGTTATCCTTTTGGAATTTCGAAGTCACGATGAGAAAATGAAACTAAGATCGCCAATAAACTCCATTTTTTTAATACTAAACTAATACAGATAGAAGCCTGAAATTTAAAGTATTTTTAGTAGATATTCTCCTCTCTTATTTGACATATATACCGGGCACATAGGGTGCGAATAAGTATTTAAAATAATTTTTGAAAAATTATTATTATTATTTAGTTTATTCATATTTTACTTCTTAAGAGGGAACATTTGAAATGGCTGTTAATGTTAAACTATTTCAGATAGAATCACAAACTTTAAATTATTTTTAATAGATATTCTCGTCTTTAATTTGATTCTAAAACCGTTATCATAGGGTGCGAAGAAGTATTTTAAATAATTTTTGAAATATTGCATCCTTTGGAATTTTGAAGTGAAATTAAAAACTAAGAACGCCAATAAACTCCATTTTTTAAATATTAACATAATACAGATAGAAGCCTGAAATTTAAAGTATTTTTAATAAATATTCTCCACTTTTATTTGACATTTATACCGGGTACATAGGGTGGGAATAAGTATTACAAATAATTTATGAAAATTTGTAGATTATTTAATTTATTCATATTTCACTTTTCAAGGGGGAACATTTGAAGTGGTTGTTAATGCTAAACTAATACACATAGAAGCATGGAATTTAAAGTATTTTTAAAAGATATTCTCGTCTTTAATTTGATCCTAAAACTGTTATAATAGGGTGCGAATTAGTATCTAAAATAACTTATGAAAAATGTTAACCTTTGGAATTTTGAAGTCACGATGTGAAAATTAAACTAAGATCGCCAATAAACTCCACTTTTTACATACTAAACTAATACAGATAGAAGCCTGAAATTTAAAGTATTTTTAGTAGATATTCTCCTCTCTTATTTGACATATATACCGGGTACATAGGGTGCGAATAAGCATTTAAAATAATTAAAAAAATAGATTATTTAGTTTATTCATATTTTACTTTTTTTAAGAGTGAATATTTAAAATGATTGTTAATCCTAAACTAATACAGATAGAGGAATGATATTAACAGATATTCTCCTCTCTTACTTGACATATATATGGCCTACATAGGGCGATTAAGTATTTAAAATATTTTTTGAAAATTTTATTTAGTTAATTCATATTTTACTTTTCTAAGAGTGAACATTTAAAATTATTGTTAATACTAAACTAATACAGATAGAGGCGTGATATTTGAATTATTTTTAACAGATATTCTCCTCTCTTATTTGACATATGTACCAGGTACATAGGGTGCGAATACGTATTTAAAATAATTTTTGAAAAATTTGTAGATTATTTAGTTTATTCATATTTTACTTTTTTAAGAGGGATCATTTGAAATTGTTGTTAATGCTGAACTAATACAGATAGAAGCATGGAATTTAATTTATTTTTAACAGATATTCTCCTCTCTTATTTGACATATATATCGGGGTGCGAATAAGTATTTAAAATAATTTTTGTGCAAATTGTAAATACTATTTTTTTATTCATATTTCACTTTTCAAGAGGGAACATTTGAAGTGGTTGTCAATGCTAAACTAATACAGATAGAAGCATAACATTTAAAGTATTTTTAGAAGATATTCTCCACTCTTACTTGATATACATACCGGGTGCATAGGCTGCGAATAAGTATTTAAAATAATTTAAAAAATGAAAAACTAAGAAATGCAAAAAACTCAATTTTGCCTAAAATTTGTGACGTATATCACCTGATGTCCAAATTTGATTGTCGTTTGTAGCCACTGTAAACTAGTGGTGCTCCAAGTATATAAAAGTTGTGTGTCGAACGTCAAACTGCGACAGAATGAAGATAACTCAGATTACGAGAAGCAGCAGCATAGCATACTTTGTGTTGTCCTCTTTTATGTGGTGGGTGTGTTGGCTTTGGCGTTCACATGTTTTGGCTGAAGCATACTTTTAGGATGGCGATATTGTGGTTGTTATTCTTGTTGTTACACTATGAAATGCACGTGGAGGGACCAACCATAACTGAGAGTGGGAGTGCCATGGTGATGGTGGGGAATTAAAAAAAAACACGAAAAGAAAACTAATTTGTCCTTCTATGTGGCCACATTTCATAGACTCCTCATATGTATGTATGCAAGCATGTGACCGACCGATCGACCATCTAAGACATTAATGGGAATGGGATTTTTTATTATTGGTTATTATGAAAGATTTACTGCGAGATTTTTATTTTTGCTCAACTTTTGGTGGAAAATTTATGATGAAATCATAAATTGGCTAGAGTCAATATATTTTGTAAACTATGTTCAACAACAATATTAATTTTGAGTGGACTAAAAACTATATCGTTAAAATTCTTTAATTACATTATTACGATAAAGATACTAATACATTTTATTTTCTTGTTTTTTTCTTTTTAGGTAAGTGCTACTTCGGACAACAGCAGTTGGAGGTACTGTGTCTTTGAAAATCATGTGAAGCTCTGCGAAAAACTAGAGCTGGAATAGCAGTTGGTCGGTAACTAATTTTATAACTTCAACAGCAATGGAAGTACATATAATTTATGGAAAAATTCTCCTTTCAACATTGTCCACATCTAGAGGATATCGTTTTTTCCGTAACAACCACCAAGCAACTGAAAACTTCTCATATATTTCTTATTTTAACAAATACATTAATACAAATCATTACCAGTGATTTCATTTGAGCGCACAATTAAATACAAATTGCCAGTGCCACGACCAATGCTCATTCATTTTTTTTTATTTTTTACGATTTCGAAATCTCTAATAAAACCTCTTGTATTTTTTAATTGATGACAACTAGCTCTCATAACATAATATATAAATAAAGCTGAATATATAAGCTTTATATTTGCAAAAAATGTCAGGGGGATAATGGCTTACCCATTTTTGTTAATTAATAAATCATTGTAAATATCCTGGCAAATCATTCCTATAAATTAAGCGATTGATTAAAGCATACTTTTAGGGATATAATAAATTCACTATTTAAATCTTTAGATGTGGATCTTACAGGGGTCGTATTCGATTGCCCCAACAACACTTATATTTGATTGCCAGAAAAAATATTGCTCCTAAAGATATACTTTACCAATTTTTTCAATTGCCTAATTTCATGTGAAGTATTCATTCATTGATGAGATTTTCGATATAGAGAATTTTCCGATTTTCAAAAAAAAAAATAGGAAATTGTAGACATTATGGTGAATCGAAAATGAAGTGTACTTGTCAGAGGGTAATTTTATTTTTTTAATTAGAAAAAAATTACATTTGTATCTCATACAAACAAATATAATTTTTTTCTAATTTCCAGCAAATATCTTCTATTTTTCCATAAAACTAGTATTTTGTACCCGGCATTGCACTGGTTCCCCTACTTTGTATGATTTGGAAGATAAAATGAGTAATTTTGGATAGTTTTAAAGTATTGTTTGTGTGGGACGTACCACCACTCCCTTTGTCTTATCATGACTTAGTATATCCAGGAACCATCCCCTCTGCAGAACTTAGATACTGTAAAATTTTCAAGCACATCGATCCTCCGGTTTGGCGTCCTATATAATAATCTAAATCTAAATAATATATTTTTTATTTTTTTATTTATATACCTTCGATTTTTAATATAAATTTTATTAATGATGGTGTTCTTGGTACATACTCTAAAACAATTATAAACATGATTTCTGTAAAAATGAAAAATATTTGATATATATTAGTCACCTTTTGAAAAATTAAAAAAAAGAATTGGAAAAAAGGCAGAAGATTTTGCATTTTTTATGTTTTTTTCATGGCCTTAACAAATTGGAAATTTTTTAAATAATCATCTTTAAAAATTAATTAAAAATAGAATTAAAAAAATTTTAAAAATTAAAAAATTTAAAAATTTAAAAATTTAAAAATTTAAAAATTTAAAAATTTAAAAATTTAAAAATTTAAAAATTTAAAAATTTAAAAATTTAAAAATTTAAAAATTTAAAAATTTTAAAATTTTAAAATTTTAAAATTTAAAAATTTAAAAATTTAAAAATTTAAAAATTTAAAAATTTAAAAATTTAAAAATTTAAAAATTTAAAAATTTAAAAATTTAAAAATTTAAAAATTTAAAAATTTAAAAATTTAAAAATTTAAAAATTTAAAAATTTAAAAATTTAAAAATTTAAAAATTTAAAAATTTAAAAATTTAAAAATTTAAAAATTTAAAAATTTAAAAATTTAAAAATTTAAAAAATTAAAAATTTCAAAATTTCAAAATTTCAAAATTTCAAAATTTCAAAATTTCAAAATTTCAAAATTTCAAAATTTCAAAATTTAAAAATTTTTAGCTTTTGTAAGTGTGCGTGGAAGTACTTATTTTTTACAATCCCTTTATAAAAATAATTAGAAAAGGATCCGAAAAATAAGTAGTGAAGGTTTTTGGTTTTGCCTTATTCCCCACATTACTTGGTAATGGGGGTTTTTTGCTGGGGAGCTATATGACAGTTAACATCACTCACAATATTATGAATATTTGAAATTCGTCAAAATGAAAAAAAATTGATTTTCTTTTTTTTTTTTCATTCCCAAAGTGGGGAAAATATGTTCCATGTTTTTTTACCATTTTTTTTTGTTTTTTTTTACCATTTTTATCTGTTTTTGTGAATTTTATAAATTTCGTAAAATAGGATTCAGCCATCCTTAGGTTGGCATAAACTGTATTTCGACAAAGCTAAAATGTAAAAATTTATAGCCGCGATTCGAAATTCTTTATCTGCCTTCATTAAGAACATTTTTTCCCTTTTCAAAGATTATCTCTTTTTGCCGTACGAAAAAAAATCAATATTTCCTATTATTAACGATTCTCGTCGCATCCCTATGCCATCGTCTACGTGGTAATAAAGAGTGATTTTTTTGAGGTTAGGATTTTCATGCATTAGTATTTGACAGATCACGTGGGATTTCAGACATGGTGTCAAAGAGAAAGATGCTCAGTATGCTTTGACATTTCATCATGAATCGTCTTACAAACGAACAACGCTTGCAAATTATTGAATTTTATTATCAAAATGCGTGCTCTGTTAAGAAAGTTCATTGCGCGCTTCCATTTTATGGTCAGTTTAATCGACCCACTGAAGCGGCTATTCGGGCTATTGTGACTAAATTTCGCACCAAATTTACATTGTTGGACATTAAACCACCAACACGCTTACGTAGAGTGCGAACTGAAGAAAATATCGCAGCTGTATCGGCCAGTGTTAATGATGACCACCAATTTTCGATTCGTCGCCGTTCGCACCAATTGGGTCTCTGTTACTCAAAAACGTGGAAATGCCAAAATTGGACTATGCGGATGGACCACCTAAGACGCAGCCGCGGTCAACATTTAAATGAAATTATCTTCAAAAAGTAAATGTCATGGACCAATCTAACGTTTCAAATAAAGAACCGATGAGATTTTGCAAATTTTATGCGTTTTTTTTTAAAAAAAAGTTATCAAGCTATTAAAAAATCAATCATTTATATACGGACGATATGCGGAAACGATTTTCAAAAACTGGCACTTACCTGTACGTGACCTACATTCTGATGATTTGCTTGTCATGGCTACATGTTTAAGAAAATTTGCTACAGAACTCCGGGGGATATACTTTAAAGTTGCCCTAATTTTTACACAAATTTAGGAAAGATAATATAATCCTTAGAAATCTGGTGAATCATGCCTTCAATCACCCTATAGTAACCACGTTATCATTTCTCTAAACTATTGTATCTAAGTTTGCCCCTAAAAGTATACCCCACTATTCTGTGTTTTCAATGGAGCCCAAAAGTATACACTATAGTTTTTAAAAATGATTGAAATTTGATCTTTTCGCCCAAACACCAAACACATGTTCAATTTCCTGTGGCGACGAAACGCATAACAATTTATTTTCTCCAGCCCCCACCCCTCGCATCCAAAAAGGAAGGCATAAGACGGTTCGTCCTTAGGTCATTTACTAGGCGCATAGCGCAAAAAAAAAACAAACACAGAATCAATCAACTAATCATGGCCGTCGTCATCATCATCATGAAGCGAAACCGAAACAACATCAGCTGTAAGTATGCGAGTGTGTGCGTGTTGGCGCAAACCTCACAAATTCCCACAAAAATTTGCGTTGAGGGTTTTGCGGATTCTTTTTTCCTTTTGCTACAGATGCTGTTGTTTTTCTTTCTAATGATGGTGGCAGAAAGAAAGAGAAAAAGGACTAGAAAGTGTAAGCCTAATAAATGAAAGGGAAAAATCTAAGCAATATCCATATATACCCACATACATATATACGTATACATTAAGTACTTTACAAACATACAATTACTTGTTCGTCCTGCTACGCATATATATATCCTGGCAGATAGACAGTTAGTTGTACACATACTCTTTTACAAAATAAACACATCAAATATTGGCTCCATGGGTGGCTTAGGGTAGCTTATGATGGTGGTGGCGCGGGTGGTGGTGATTCCCGTGTTAACAATTCCCCACACTTTCTTTACTTCTTTTAGTCCTGCGAGAAATTTCGTTATCAAAGGAACAATATCTTTTGCGGTTTTGTGAACCACTGAGAGAGAGAAAGATTAATTTTCTGTTACAATTTTGCTTTTCACATGTTCCATGATGGCTTTGTTTTTTTTTGTTACCCCAGCATCTTCTTGGAATACTCCCAAGCCTTCAGAGTCCTATGTGCTATAACTTGATGCGTGCTTGTTCCAAGTGATGTTAATAATTCTGTAAATATATCCAGTTTAGGAATTTTATCGCAGATTTCGAAATCGTAAA